>NQYS01000002.1:96464-159493 GCA_003055955.1 Escovopsis sp. AC | reverse complement strand
CAAAATAGTCAAACCCCACCCCCCCCCCCAAAAAAAAAAAGAAAAAAAGAAAAAAAGAAAGAAAAAAACGCCAATAGACGGAGGCGCATCGCGAACACTCACCTTCTCGAACACCTTGCCCAGATGATCCCTCTCCTGGCCATTCATGACCCAAAACCGCCACCAAGCCGAAGACTTAGCCGCCCCCTTGCCCGATGGAAGCAAGCACGCCAGCAGCCAGCGGCGAGCGAGGGCCCGAGGACCGAGAACCCACCCGTCGAAGAGGTTGACCCGGGGTTCCTCGCCCTGCACATCGTGGATCTGTGAGAAGGCATCGGCCTGCGGATCGAAACAGACAAGGTAGTTGACGATGAGGACGAGGACTGCCAGAAATGTCGTGCTTGCGAAGCCGATCAGGACCTAGTGGAATCAGGGAGGAATGAATAGGGGGAATTTTCCAGATAAGAAAAGGAGTGAAAAAAAGAGGGAAATAGAAAAAGAAGGGGACATAGGAAAAAGGAAAGGGCAGAAACCTCTTCTCCCGGCCTCTTGTTGATTCCTTCCCCTCATTGTCTCCTCAGCTCTTGCCTTCTTCTTCTTTCACCCGACCTGCTCCTTCCCATCGACAGTCAAGCCCCCTCCTTCCCCCTCCTCATTCTCCCTCCTCATTCTTTTTTCTTCTCTTTTCTTTTCTTTTCTTTTCTTTTCTTTTCTTTTCTTTTCTTTTCTTTTCTTTTCTCTTAGAATAGGCTCCATGAAATTGTGAGAATACCAGTGTCGTGCGCCGCGCCGGGCTCGTCGAAAATAATCAGGCAACATCATCATCAGGTAGTTCACAGCGATCGTCTTCGGTGACTCACTCCAATGCCCCCAACCTCCGAGTAGGTATAGATTACGGGGATTTCGTCGTCGACGCTGGACGAGGTGGCAAAAGACGCCATGGCTAATGAGTCTGCGTCGGGGCGTCATGGAGCGCCAGCGCCCTGAATGCGTCCGAATAACCATCCGATTCAAAGCTGTCCGAGAAGGCCGAGCAAGATGGAGCAAGATGAGTCATGAATGAGCGACAGAAAGAAAAAGAAAAGAGAGAGAGAGAAAAGGAGAAAGAATGGAAGATTTCACTCAAAGCTCCTCATTCTCCCGCTCCCCCCACCCCTTTTCCTTCCTCAAAGGAGAGTATAGAGAGAGACTGAGCGCTCTCAGGAAGATTCCAGGGGTAAGTCAGCCCCCTTGGCAAAGATATATTGCAGATCCCTCCATATCAATTGTGAGCTAACGTCAAGATTCAGTCGTCATGTCATTCACCCAGGAACCTATCCGTCTTCCCACATTGTAATCGGGATAGCCCGGCATGGCAGGGCGCCATCCGCGCCTCCGAGAGGTTACACAACCTGCGCCATGGTCAGGCCCAAACGCATCTTGTTTCCCTCTTCCCTGACCCCGTCAAGAGCAGCCACAACAGGCCTGAATGGCTCGGCAGGCGGCTCCTCGGAGGAGCATGGCCGCCGCCATGCATGTCTGATCTGCTGCCATCGCTACCGGAGCAGTCCGACTTCCTTCTATATACAGAAGCGCATGTACAGCAGGACAAATGCATGGACCTATCCTATCTACCTATACGCGTGATGCGACTGGCCAAAAATAAGCGCGAAGCTCATTGGCATCCACGGCGGAGGTGCCGAAGATACAGATGTGTTTCAGAGAAGAACAATCCTGTTTGTTGGATCGTGGCTTCAGGGGTCCCCGGTGAAGGGGGTTAGGACCTTCACCGAGTCGAAGCCAGTGCGTCACAGCGACGATACGTTTCCAACTTGAAGGTCGAGCCTCAGACTGGAGCTGAGGTCTTCTAGAAGGGTGAGGCATGGAATCCTGCTGGTTGACGCCATAAATCGTTACCGGTAAGTCGGATCCGGAAAGCTAAGACCCTCCAGCCCTTGCCTTTGAACAAATGACATTGATGCGGCCAGCCACCTGGGAGAGCTCATATGGACGCGAACAAAACGGATCCTGCATGGGTCCCCATCCGTCTCGACTCTGTAGAGCATGAGTCGGTTCCTGGCTATCCTCTTCTCCCAGTACGCCAGATGCCTCCGGACCTGGCGTTTGTTCCTCTTCCTCCTTGCCCCAATGCGAGGCGAACCACCCCAGTGCAATCTCATGGGCGAGCCATCTCTTTGTTTCGATACCGAGTCCTGTCCAGAACGCCTCTTGTTTGCCTGGGCTCTTCTGTTTGCCCCGGCCGTGGGACTGAGCATCACAGGCACCCGTCCTTTCTTTGAGCCCCAAAGAACCACTTTTTGGGGGTGGGAATGCACACGGGGTACTCCGTACCGAGACATGCATTGGCGAGGGAGCGTGTGCCTGTCATTACGCAACAGGCCATCCCTCAACCCCTCGAACCTCCGACCCCCCCGCGCCACGGTGACTGCCGGCCCGAAAGTCCTGGGGACAAACAGCTTTGAAAAGCCACGGACGTCCCAGGGACCCTGGTCTGAGAGGCGTCCTACCGGCTTGCCTTGTCTGCCGTTCTGGTTTGACTGCCGCTGCAGGACCTCAGACTGGCCTTGGATGGCCCTTGCAACCCCTGCTCGGCCGCGCCGGCAGCCAATCACCTGTGTAACCAAGATCGAGGGACGCGGCGACGCCTTTGTTTTGTTTCCCGGCCCCCCACCCCCCCTTTCCCCCCCCCCAGGATCTTGGGAGACGAAGGGGCGTCTAAATGCACAAGCATTCTGTAGTTGACGAGGGCAATGGTATGGGACTTCATGTGGTGTGAACGTCGAGTTGATTCAACGAGCGGAATTACGGCAGCCTGCGGCATCTGATGGGGCACCGGCCGCGTCATGGATAATCAATGGGCAGGGTCGGGGTTAGAGAGAATCACAAAAAGGCCTCGATATGTTGGCTTTACCAATTGGTAATGGTCTTTTTCTTTTTTTTTCCCCTCTGCACAAGGCATCGATTCGGGGCATGGGTAGCGTAAGTCATGGCTTTCTCAGAAAGCATACTACTATCTCTCATCACGATCTTTTTTTCCCATCTTCTCGCTTCCACGCGAGCAATACCTTCCTTTTCCGGACATCCATGGTCTCTTGAGAATCAGGGCAGGGACTGGTCGACGAATCGCTCCTTGTGAGACTTGAAGAGCGTCGAACTGTCGACCCGTTCGCCGGTCGACGAAGCCCAGATGTCAATCTGCAGCGTGTTCTTGTCGTGGAATGTCATTGACGCGTAGCTGAAGTGCTCATCATACATGAAGGCCGTGAAGTTCCCGTCAGGCGGTCCCGAGATGGGCGAAATGCCCTCCACGTTGCCACCGCCCCCGGCCACGATGTACATGGGCGCCTTGGGGTCCTTCATGCCCGCCGGGTCGGCGGTGAAGTTGTACACGGGCAGGAACCTCTGGGAGTTGTGGACGTGGCCAACTACAACGGCGTCGACGCCGTACTGGTAGAACAGGGGCTCGAAGAAGAGCCGGCAGGGCTCGCAGTTCTTGTCCGGCTTGGTGGTGTAAAGGGGGCGGTGGCCCGTGGCGATGACCCACGGGGTGACGCTGCGGTCGACGGCCGCCAGGTCGGCCTTGATGAACTCGAGCTGCTGGTTGGGGGTGTCGCCGAACGGGCCGCCGTCGAGGCCGGCGCTGCCGCCGGGCTGGTCGGGGGCGTCGGGGAAGTCCGTCTCCGTGTCGACCATGATGACGTGGACCTGGCCGTAGTCGTACGAGTACCAGAACGGCGGGTTGGCCAGCTGGCGGGCCTTGTTGGCCAGGACGCGAGCCGTCTCGTTGTCGGACGTGGAGGGGAAGGACTTGGGCATGTTGCTGAAGCGGTGGCTGAAGTCGCTGAAGTTGCGTTGTCCCGTGGGGCAGAAGGCCGTTCCGAGATGGATCTCGAAGCACGCGGCCTCGTGGTTCCCGGGGCTGCCCATGTAGGGCTTGCGGGCTGAGACAACCGACAGCTGGTTGTAGAACTGCTCAATGATAGCCGAGTAGGCGTTCTTGCCGTCGTAGACGTTGTGGGCCTCCCCCATCCACGTGTCGGCGTAGGCGAAGTCTCCGGGATGGTTGATAAGCTCGTAGCTGTCGAGCGTGTCGGCCAGGCGCTGAATGGTCGAGTGATTCATGGACGGGTCCACGCCGCTGAGGGCCTCCCTCTTGGACAAGCTGGCTGGGACGTCCGCCGCGAGGGTGAAGCCGTCGTCTCCCATGACGCCCAGGTCAATGGCGAACCCCATGGTGAAGGGCGTCTCGTCTCCGGCCAGGCGGGGGCTGAAGAACTCGACGATGGTAGAGTTGGTCGAGATGATCTCGTAGAAGTACTTGGTCGCGGGCTTGAGGTCGGTGAGGGTGACATCGTGGAACCAGGTGCGCGAGGTAGGGTACGACTTGGGGGGGGCCTCGCTACAGACGATGGAGTCTAGGGAGTCCTTGGATGTGCCATATCGGACGCAGGCCTTGATGAGCGGCTCGTACGTGCCCCAAGCGACGGACATGCCTGACGGGGCTTTTTAGCACCTTGTTCCTCATTCTCTCATTGATATTGATGGCCCGATCCTCGCACCGGAGCACCATCCTCGAACAATGAAGCGAGCAACGAAGAAAGCGAGGACACGGAGGGCGGGCGGAAACTGACTGTTTGGCCCATTCAGGGCAAGGTGCTGATGCACCGGAGTCGAAGTATCACATGGGATCTCCGGGAAGTTGGCAGCAGCCAGGGCCCCGACGGCCAAGACGGGAAGGCCCTTGAGGGAGGTCAGCAAGGAGGCCATCTTGAGAGGCGAGCTGGTACAGTATGGGAAGGGGGGCTCGATGAATGCAGGACTTTACGGCTGAAAAGGGGTCGATGCGAGCTTATATATGCATACACACATACCTCATGCTCCCGTATCTCGTCCTGGTGTGCGCCTCCTCCGTGTACGGACTACTCATACTCCGTAGTTTGAGGCGAGTACTGGTAGATACTCGCCCGAGTTCTCCGTACGAGAGGTGAGATTCGGAGTCCCGAGGATCAGACCCCGCCATTGACCGAGGCACAGGGCATGTCCCCAAGCCACTTGACTTTTTATCCTCTCTGTTTCCCCGCAGATAACAGCACTTCCTCCTCCTCGAGCCTGGCAATCCACTCTCGGATACTCGGATGCTCTCGCCGGAGTCGGTCGATCCGCGAAGAGAGCACGACGTGAGGAGTGAGGGGCCAGGGGCGAGTCGGGCTTTTTGTTGAGGGCAGCGAGGATTGCACCATCGCATTGCTTTGCTCGAGACTAATACCGCGCCGTGTCGAAGCAGAAGCTACTCCGCATCATTCAAAAAGTCCGTTTGGGAGCTCTCGGCTTACCCCACGTGCCGGCAATGGGAGAAGCCTAACAGCATTGAAGTGGCCATGGTTGTTTTCTGTCGAAGAGAGATTGCGGTATGCAGGCAAGGGGTCCGCAGTATCTGTTCGAGTACCAGTATGAGAAGCATTTGGGGACCACGTGCTTTCTTGAGAAATCCTACCAAGTATCGTACTCCGTACTCGGTCGAGCAATCTTCCTTGCTGCAGGAAGGGCTATCTCATTCTCGAGGGCAAGGCCATGAACGCCGTACATCGTAACGTGGGAGATGCGGGCGAGGCCATTGGTCCAATGGCCAGGCTGGAACTTCTGTTTATGATCTCGTCAATGGCCGCATCACTGCAGGGCTGCATGCCCAAAGTGCCTCTAGTCCGATAATCCGAGCCGAGGGTACGGGGAGTGGAGTACGGAGTACGGAGTATACATACACGCACCGGTAAGTCTGGAGCCGATCCTCGACGGTGTTGGATTGAAGCCAAAGGTGAGGTTTGTTTCCAGGGAAATTCCATGAATCAATTAATGTGACGAGGAGTTGAAGTCGGGACCAGCCAAGTGCATCTCGCCTAATCCTCGGTCGATCTGATGCCCAGCGACGACCGACGACGGCTCGGATCTGCAGGGTAGGTGAGAGATGAAACTCGGGAAACGAGCCAATCAGCGAAGAGGGCTTGTCCCGAACAGGCCTAGACTGTGACGAGCCGTGATGGATGTCCCACCGGTACCTAAAAATGGAGACAGCCTCTTCTAGATGCGCGCACTCGTATAGTACTACTCCGTACTGAGTCGTGCCTGTACATGAACTCCAGCTTTTTTTTTTTTTTTTTTTTTTTTGGGGGGGGGGGGGGTTTAACCAACCTGCAGAAGAGACTCTATGAGAGGTACTGCTCCGTACATAAAAGGTGGACTTCAAGTGTCCTTTTTGTTCTTCCTTTTCAGACAGGTTGTTCTCCTTTATGAATCGAGGAAGGAGCATCTGAGCTGTCCGGCGGCTGCGGCAGGCGCGCCCGAACAAGGCACGGAAGGCGCTCCTCAGCCGCCTGCCAGCTGGTCTGGTCGCCTGGCCAACGCTTACCTGGTCTGGCGTGGCAATTCGACGCTCCTGACCGCCCTCTTCTGGCCCCTGGATTCTCATCGTCAGGCTTCTTCCCTTCTCGACGCGCCCTCTCGCCGACTTGACCTCTTGACGGATTGACGGTTCTCGCACTGCGCCAAGCGTGTCCTCCCCCTCCCCTTTTTTTTCCCTTCAAAGTCTTGCCGTTTCATCAATCTCCTGATCCAACCGAGAGAGAGCATCTACTCCGCAGATCGGTCTCCATTCGCTACAAAGGGCTGGTGGTCCTTGCTTCGCCGATATCACCACCACATGCTATCTACTACCCGCCGTGATGCGACTCATCAATACCAAGAACTACGAGATCGAGACCTTCCTCGGCACGCATATCCCCAAATATGCCATCCTCTCCCATACCTGGGGAAACGATGAGGTCACCATGGAGCAGATGGTCGCCGGGACCGCAGACACCAAATCCGACGGCTACCTCAAGATCAAGAACGTCTGCAAGCAGGCCGTGACCGACGGTTATGAATACGCCTGGATCGACACCTGCTGCATCGACCGCAAAGACTCCGCCGAGCTAGACCGCGCCATCAACTCCATGTTCGACTGGTATCATCGCGCAGAGATCTGCTACGCCCACCTCGCCGACGTGCGCAGCATCAAGAACCCGGACGAAAAGGGCTCCGAGTTCCGACGCAGCAGGTGGTTCCGCCGAGGATGGACCCTGCAGGAGCTCCTCGCCCCCACAAAGCTCGACTTCTACTCGCATCACTGGGAGTACATCGGGCCCGTCACGGCGCTCTACGACACCATCGAGGGCATCACGGGAATCGAGAGCTACTATCTCCAGAGGGCATCGTCGCCCTACTCCTTCATGTTCAGAAATGCCAGCGTTGCCGCCCGCATGAGCTGGGCCGCGATGCGGGACACGTCGCTCCCAGAGGACAAGGCTTATTCCATGCTCGGCATCTTCGACATCAAGATGCCACTCATGTACGGCGAGGGCACAAAGGCCTTCCTGCGGCTCCAGGAGGAAATCATCAAGCAGTGCGACGACCAAACCATCCTGGCCTGGGGCTGGAAGCGCCCGCTCTCTCCACCCTCGAGCCCCGGGTCCCGTTCCCCGCTGGCGCACGGATTCCTCGCCGGCTCGCCCGCCAGTTTCGCTGGCTGCCAGGACCTGACGCGATGGCCCGGGCCCGAGGTCGGCGGCAGGGTGTTCCCCATCAACAAGAGGGGCCTCCACATCACCGTCCCGCTCCGCCACGACGGCGGCAATCGATACACTGCAATGCTGAGATGCTGCAGCAAGACGAGCCCAGACAAGGCAATCTGCCTGCCGCTGGTCAAGGATAGGGACAATGAGACGGATCCCAAGGGCATTTCGTGCTATTTAAGGGCCGAGGAGAGCTTGGCTGATAACTGCGCTAAGCTGAACCCGAAATGGCCGCCCACGACCATCTGCATCTCCCATCGGCCCTGGTATCCCAAGCTAGTGGTCGAGACGAAGACGTGGTCCCAGGGATTCTACCTCCGCAGTCTACCGACAGACTGCGTGATTGAGCAGGTCTATCCGTCCAAGGAGTGGTCCGCGGTGGACAACGTCATGACCATCAGCCCGGGCGTCGATGCCAACGAGCCGCGCATCTTCTGCGGACGGTGCGGCAGCGGAGACTTTGTCGTGGCGGTGCGCTGGCTGCGCCACTCGCGGGAATGGAGATGCGGCATCGCGCGACGGTGGAACGCCGGGGAGAAGATGACCAAGGCAGAGATGGAGCTCCTCATGTTCAGCAACAAGGTCATGCTCGAGCACAGTAGGGTCGAGGTCTCGATGAGGAAGATGATGGTGTCAGGGAACCGGGAGCTGATGACAATCGACGTGATCGAGAAGGGATTTGACGAGATCGAGGAGAAGAAGGATGAGAGGGAGCAGGATGTCTCGGCCGTCTTCAGCATCATCTGGGGCTTGGGCGCCGCGTGTGCCATGGTCCCCTATGTGATGTGGTTGAAGAAGACATTGAGAAAATGATGTGGAAAGGGTTTCGAGGGGGCGCTTTCACGACTCGATCTGACACACATGAAAACTATGGCATATATCCCGGGCGGTCATATCTATATCATGGCACATGTTTGTTTTTTTTTTGTTTTTTTTTTTGTTTTCCATGTTGTTATTGTCGTTCTTCTTTTTCCTCAAATCTTTTCCCTTGTTTTTCTTGCTTCGTTTCTCGCCACAATGAGGTCTGAGGAGTCGTCTGAGCATAACATTGATGTAATGGGAGCGTCGAGAGAAAGTACAAGCTTCGATTTCACTGAAAGGACCCTCGGAGACCAGCGAGAGCCGGAAGACATGACGAAGAAAAGAGATTTGAAGCCAGGGGACATGATGCAAATCCTGAAGCGTCCCACACCTTGTCCCCGAAAAAATGGGAAGAAATGGGTGGCACGACGCAGGCAAGCCTGTGGCTCTGCGATCCAAGGCATCAAAGGGTCCAAGTGGATTCTCGACTTTGACGGATCCGGAGCGACAGGGACGATGTGCCTGACAGGAGGCGGGACTTGCAACGTCCGCGAAGCCTGGGAAGCTGAAGGATCCCTGGTCAAGACCCCACCAAAAGCAGCTCGGGACTTTGCAATGTCCGTCTGAAGCCGTCAGAGACACATTAGCGTAATGCGGGCAGGGCCGAGCCTTGATTCTGCTGCCGCGGCCGTGGCTGAGCCTCGTGATCCCGACTCGACTCGCGTGGTAGTGTGTTATACAAGTCTCAGGATGTGCACATTTGCTGCGCAAGAGGTCGCTTCGGTCCGCTCGGAGATTCTTCAACGTCTGGAATCGGGACCCAGCAATGTCAGATAAGATGCTCAATTCAGAATCAGGCCATTATTGAAACGAATCGTCCAGGCCTCTCAACCTATGCTGACTTGGTTGCAGGGATCCTCAAAAGGCATCGGAATACCCTCCTCGACACACACACAGGGGATGGGTGGGGGAACCTCCCGGACCGGTGCTACCGCCTTGCGTCTGATTGTTGGACGCGCGGGACTTGGATGCAGCGCTCGAGTGAACAACGCGCAGCCAGCTATCGATGCTGCCGTAGGTTCAGATCAGGCTTGCTTGTGGCGACGAGTTGAGCCGACCAGGCATTGCAATACACCGCTTCTCTCTTCAAGAAGCACGATGACGACGGTCGCCCATTCGAAATTGACGAATGTCATGGTGTTGCTGTCCGGTTGGTCTCGAAATATATAAGTGGGAACCCTCGCGCCAATTGGACGACTATATCATCACAGCTGGCTCCAACGTTGGCAACGAACAGCAAATCGCCGTCAAAGTCGAGAAACCGCACAATATAACCGGCCAGCATGGATTCGCAGATCACGGTTTCTTCGGTTCGAGGTCTGTCGTTCAATGACTTCTTGCCCACCTCTGCTGCTTCCCCATTGCCCCCTTTGCTTTTCTCCCATCTCATTCGACGTACTGACACGAGATCCAGACACCGTCACGTCCCCAGAGGACGCCAAGCACCAGTTCCCCATCCACTACGCCTACGACCACCTCCACGGCAAGCTCGACTTCCTCACGCTGCCGCAGCTCAAGCTCAACGAGCACCTCCGCCAACGGGACTTCCTCCCCAACCGGATCCCCAGCGAGCACGGCATCAGCATAGACCCCGTCGCCGCGGGGCTCCCCTGGGCCAGCGGCGTCCTGTCCGTCCGGCAGAACAAGCACTGGCGCAGCGCGCTCCAGGCGACGATAGACTGGCTCAAGGCCTTTGGCGACGCCAAGGACATGGACGGCGTGCCGTCGAAGCGCGGCCGCTCCGTCGCGGAGTTTGCCCGGCACGAGCTGGCCGCGGGGCTCGAGAATGGGTGGTTCAGGTTCCCGATCTACATGAGCCCCGATGCGGACGAGCAGCGGGTGAAGCTCCTCTCGTTTGCGAACATTCTCATCTTTCTCTTCGACGGTGAGAACCCAGTTGGCCCGAAAGTAGTAATGAAGGAAAACCCTCTTGGGCAACGCTGACTACCTGTGTGACGGGCAGATTTCTGGGAGACCCATGACTTGGATGTTGTGAGTAGAATTTTTCTCATCTTGATTACGCGAGCGAAGAAGAAAACGCCCCCTGCCGCCCGTCCGTACAGGTATTTATGGACCAGCGCTCAACGTTTGTGACATAGGTTTCCGGGTTGCACAGGGTCTTCATCACGCGCTTGAAGCCCGAGACCGCCTCGGTCGATGAGCCCCAGACATCCCTCGAGAAGCTCGTCGACGCCGCCGTCACCGAGATGCTCGAGTTGGACCGGCTCAACAACAATCATGCTGGCAGGCGGACCTTGGAGCTCATCATTGGATTCTTCTCCCGGCCCGCGCCGCCAGACAAGTACGAGAGCTTGGAGGACTTTCTGGTGTACAGGCGCGAGGACGCCGCTGTCTCGTGAGTTCCCCCCAAGGCAGGCCTCCCTCCTGCGTTCCGGTTTCCCAATGCTGCCCTGCTGACCCGGGACCCCCCAGCTATGTGCTCGGGACCATCGCCTTCGCGCTCAACTCGGGCGTCGACGTCTTCGCGCCGCACCTCGCCAGGCTCGTCAAGCTCTGGTCGAACCAGATCAGCATCGCCAACGACGTCTTCTCCTGGGAGAAAGAAAAGCGCGACTACGACGAGAAGAAGGTGCTGTATCTCATCAACACGGTGGACGTGTGCAGGAGGGTGCTCGGCCTGGCCAGCCACGACGCCGCTTTGACGATGACCCAGGCGCTGCTGTTCCAGATCGAGCGCGAGCTCGACAACGAGATCGCGAGGCTGAGGGCCGAGGACGCCCTGACGCCCGAGGAGTGGCGGTTCGTGGACGGCATGTGCTACACCATGATGGGCAACATGTTCTGCTCCGTTGTCATGTCGCGGTACGGGGGCGAGGAGGCGCGGTTGAGGGACTAAAAAATTGAAGGTTGCAATCACAGAAGGGGCTGAGGAGGAAAAAAAAAGAAGACGAGAAACGAAGAGACAAAGTGAAGAGAAAAAGAGAAGAGAAAGAAATAGATTCCCCATAGGCAGTCTGGTTTAAGCTTTGTTTTTTTTTTTTTTTGCATAGACTACGGCTCAGAGCAGCCAGGTAAAATACTCCTTGAGTTTTCCTCTCCAGGCCTGCTTCTCCGGCTCGATGTCGTCCTTTGTGAAGACGTCGGACACGAGGTCCATGTCTGCGAGGCTCACCAGTTTCGTCCTCTTCCACACCTTCCAGGCGACGAACATGAGAAGCATGACGGGCAGCTCGATGTAGAAGCTGACGAAGCTGACGCCGTCGAACCGCGGGCTGAAGCAGCTCCAGCCCTGGACGAGGATGATGAAGATGCTGAGGATGACGGCGAGCCAGGGGCCGACGGGGTACGTCCAGTTCTTGTAGGGGAGGAGGTGTTCTTTTCCCTGGAGGGCGATGGCGCGGCGGAAGCGGATCGATGTGATGCCGATGGCGATCCAGCTGAGCTGGGTCGAGACGCCGACGATGCTACAGATGATCAGGGTCAGGGGGGGGGGGGCAATTTTCCTCATGGATGGTGGCAGAGGGAGGTGGGGCTCATATGCATAAAGACAGAAGGCGGACTCACTTTTGCAACCAGCTCCAGATCTGCCCGGCGCCGATGAAGCTCGAGCCGAAGCAGAGACACGAGATGACGCCGTTGACGAGGACGGCGACCCACGGGACCTGGCTCCGGTTCAGCCTGCCGAGGACGCTGGGCGCGTGGCCCTGCTGCGCCAGGGTGTAGAGCAGCCTCGTGGCCGCGAACAGGGTGTGGTTCCCGGCGGACAGGACGCTGGTCATGACGACGGCGTTGATGACGCTGCCGGCCGCCTTGGCGCCCGTCATCTGGAAGACGAGGGTGAAGGGGGACGTGCGGGTGTCCTTGGAGTCGAGACCCGGGTATGTGTAGGGGATGTTGAGGCCGATGATGAGGACGGACAGGACGCTGTGGGTCATATGTGAGCGGACTGCTGACTGCCTGGGATTCACTTGCAGAGCGATAAATGGGCCTACATGAGGGGCAAGTGAAGAAAAATAAACCAAGGGAGGGGGGGGGGGGCGTACTAGAAGAGCACTATGCGCCAAAAGACATTCTTGACGACTTTGGGCAGTGTCTTGGCCGGATTCTTGGTCTCGCCGGCGGTGATGGCAATAGACTCGGTGCCGCCGTCTGGGAAACATTGTATCAGCATTTGAGGATTGCGAGTCGGATTGGTGATGGTGTCCCGATAAAAGAGAGAAAGAAAGGGGGGGGGGCGTACACGCAAAAGAGGCCGTGACGAAGACAGAGGCAAAGCCCCCGATGCCACCGACAAAAGGGGCGCCGGGGAGGTGCCAGTTCTCGACGCCGATGTAATGGCCCGTGGCGTTTGCGCCGCAGTTGACGGCGATGCCCATGATGATGAAGACGATGACGGCGATGACCTTGAGTAAGCTGAGCCAGTACTCGAGCTAGAAGGGCCCCTAGATTAGCATAGAAAAGAGAGAATAAAAGGGGGGGAGGGGGCCCTCCGCAGAAGGAAAAGAAAGTGCTGTCGTACCTCGCCGTAGGCTCGCACGGTGATGAGGTTGATGGCCATGAGAATGACCCAGAAGATGAGGCTCATTGCCCATCCCGGGAAATGGTCCGTCCAGTACTGCAGGACGAGCTGGAGGGCTACCAAGTCGGAGGCGGTCGAGACGGCATCATTGAACCAGTAGTTCCACGTCAGGGCAAAGCCGAACGCATCGTCGACGAAGCGGCTGCAGAAAAGGGCGGGTCAGTCCGGACGTTCTAAATGAGATTCTTCTTCTTGTTCACCGTCGCATCTCATCGCCAATGCCATCTCGCCAAGCAATACTGCTCAACTCCCTCCTCCTTTTCTCCATCTTATCTTCTTGATCCATACCTTGCAAAGACGCAAAAGCTGCCGGCCACCGGAACAAAGGCCGACATCTCGCCCAAGCTCAACATGACGACAAAGACAATGGCACCGGTGAGGGCGTAGCATATCAGCATCGAGGCCGGCCCGCCGGTCGCGAGAGACTTGCCCGTCCCCAGGAAGAGACCCGTGCCGATGGTGCCCGCGATGGCAATCATCTGGACCTGCCGCGCCGAGAGGGACCGCCGCAGGCGCTCGGACTGGATGCGCTGGACCTCGCCGAGCTCCCCGAGGTCTCGGAGCTCTCCGACGCCGGTGCCGGTACCGTCGTCGTCGTCGTCGCCGTCGCGGCGCCCATCGTAGGCCGGGGGCACGTATGTGTTGGAGGTGTTGAAGCCGCGGATGGCGCTGGGGTGGTTGTCGCCGGTGCTGCCGACTACAGGTAGTACCTTTGGCTCGTCGGCCGCGGCGTCATCGGGTGCCGCGGCGGATCTGCGCAGGTGGCCCATCTTGCACCACCAGGACTCGTCGCTCGTATGCCGCGATGCGATGCGATGCGATGGATGGTCCAGCCGAGTCCAACGTTGCGGCCGGGAGAGGGTCCTCCTGTCACGAGAGATGAGTATGAGCACGGCGCATCAGTCGAGGAGAAGGCTTTTTGGTACGAGAGCTGGACGGACGGGACGGACGCTTCTTACACGGGATGATGGAATGATGAACGCCATCCGCGGGATCAATTTATAGATCAATGATGCCTCTAGGTAGTAGCTGTAGCGGCATCTCCCGCTCCGGTGCAACGTCGACGTCAATGGAGCAGACGCATCAATGTGCAGGGACATGGGCGGATGCGCCGCAGCCTGGGCAATTGATCAATCCATCCGAGCTCGATGCTGGTTCAGCTCTTCCCCCCAAAAGGCATCGATGCTGCCTGCACGACGCTGCCTGCAGCCAATTCCCAGCGTGCTGGGACCAGTACTCGGACCGGTAGCGAACGAGGCCATGGCGCCTTGCCTTTGAACTCGCATCAATAGGTTAGCATGTATCAGATGTAATCTGTAGGATTGACGCTCTGGCCGATCTGCCTCATGTTGCTTGGCGGCGATGGCGTGCTCGGGGAGAAAAACTCCACTACCACCCAGCCACTCTATTGGAGAAGGATCAATTGCACGATAGATTCTCTGGAGGCATGGGCTGGCATTGCCTAGGGAAAGAGAGAGAGAAAAGAGAAAGGGGAAAAAAAAAGAGGAACAAAAAAAAAAGCACGCGGCCGATCATCTTAGCTGCCGCATGGAGGTGGCTATTTGATGGATGCAGGCTCGCGATGATCGCCAGCCAGACCGTGCGCTCTGGACAAGGATGGCGGGACGAGAACGGGCGATGGCGAAAAGAGGAAGCTGGTGATGGCTTGTTGGAAGGCCAAAGGATAGAAGCTGAAGACGAGGAAAAAAAAGAAGGGGAACAGAGAGGAGCCCGAGACGGCATGAGGAGAGGTAGTGGTATCGGTGAAGACAACGGACGGGAGGGGAAAAGAAAAAATGCGTGCTATATTCAAAAAATATTATTCAAAAAATATTATTCAAAAAATATTATTCAAAAAATATTATTCGAAACAATATTCAAAAAACAATATTCAACAACAATATTCAACAACAATATTCACCGAGAAAAAAAAAGACTCTAAAAAATGCATCGGCCGGGAATCGAACCCGGGGCCCATCGATGGCAACGATGGATTTTACCACTAAACCACCGATGCTGGTGATGATTTTCGATGGGGAAACGAATTGCTATTACAGATCATACAGGCCAATCCATTTAATGGATTCATTTTCGCATCTGCTCGACTCTGCAGCTCGTCCACCATCATCTTCCAATATCATCATCATCCGTCCATCTATCCGTCCATCGCACACAGGACAGTACGAGTAAGCTCCCCTTTTGCCCTCACAGACGGGACCCTTCTGACCTTCTCCTCTTAGCATGACCCACACGAATAAACATTACATCAACATGTACTACCTCTTCCATACATGAACGCCCCCAGATAGAAAAGTCTGCAAGGAAAGAGGCCTGAAGGGGGGGCAAAGAAGAAGGGCCACCTACTGGGGGATCAGGACGGCGCGGAACCGGATCCTGCCGCTCTCCAGCCTCTCGATCGCCTCCCGGATCCCCGCCTCGCTCATCGGGAACCTCTCGACCAGCGGCCGGATCCCATGCAGCGCCGCAAAGTCCAGCATCCGCCGGTGCTCGCCGCGCGACGCCGTCAGCATGCCCCGCACCGAGATGCCCTTGCTCAGCAGCGGCAGGCACGGCACACGCACGTCGTCCCGCGACGCTGTCAGGACGTACACCACCGCCCGCGTGCCCAGCAGCGGCATCACCGCCCGCCAGTCCGGCAGCGCCGACGTCGTCACCAGCAGCCGCGAGATGGGCCACTCGTCCTCGGGGCCGTCGTTGCCGTTGCCGTTGCCGTTGCCCTGACCGCCCGCGTCCCCGGCCCCGGCCCCGTCCCCGTCCTTGCCCCCCGTCACGACGAACCGGTGCGCCCCGAGCTCCAGCGCGTCCTCCCGCTTGCGCCCGGACGACGACAGCGCCACCACCCGGCAGCCCATCTTGGCCGCGAACTGGATCGCCATGTGGCCCAGCCCGCCCACGCCCACCACCCCGACCGTCGCCCCGACCCCGACGCCCTGCAGCGCGCTGAACACCGTCGCCCCCGCGCACTGCAGCGGCGCCGCGTCCGCGTCGCCCAGCCCCGCGGGGATCCGGTGCAGGAACGCCTCCCGCAACACCGCGTGCGACGCGAAGCTGCCCTGGTCGTAATCCGCGCCGGGGCCCCCATACACCTCGCGCCGCCGGCAGTAGATCTCGTCCGCCGACAGGCAGTCGAGGCACCGCCCGCAGCTGTTGGTCTCGTAGCCCCAGCCCACGCGGTCTCCGCGCCGCAGGCCCGCCGCGTCCGGCCCGACTGCCTCGACCACGCCCACGCCCTCGTGGCCGAGCACAATGTCCCTGTGCTTCTGTTCGTCGCAGACAAGAGGTCAGCGCCGGCACGTACCGCCATGTACGGAGTACAAGATAAATCACTGCAAATCCATTTTTTTTTGTTTTTTTTTTCTTTGGGAGGAGGGAAAACGGGCAAAGCGCCCATCACCACTTACATGATGCAGGTCTGTCCTCCATGAATGAAACCTTGTGTCAGCACTGAAAAAAAAAAAAAGAAAAAAAAGAGGGAAATGCTGCGCCATGGATTCTAGGACACAGCGAACGAACCTGTGCCACAGAGACCAGATGCCGTAACCCTCACCAGCACACGGTCCCCCGACAGCTCATCCGGCTTGACCGTCGTGCCGCGCTTCACGCCGTCCGGACCCCCTCTGAAGACTGTAAACTCGGGCATGTTTGGACCTGGGTCTGGGTCTGGATCTGGATCTGATTGAGTATTTTGATGTCCTCGATTCTGGCTCTGCCTGGCTCTGTCAAGTGACTTTTCCTTTGCAGAACGAAATGGAAATAGGCCTGGGCTCCGTTCCCTTTAGTATACTCGTATGCAGGTATCTGTCCGAGTAGGATCATGAAGATGTGTCCCTTTATTGGGAATGACGAGACATAGTCCGTGCGCATACGGAACGAGTACTCGTAATGGAGAGTCACTGCATGAAGCAGAGCCCTGCTTCCGGCCCGTGTGGCCGAGCGCAACGGGGCGAGATGACCTCATACCGACGAAATAGACGGAATAGGGGTGGCGTTCCTCGAGGATGGCGATCCTCCAGCCGAGGCACGTGGGCGGAAATCTCCGGGAATGGGCATCACTCCGACGCACGAGTATCCATCATGTGGGAATGAATCTAATCTCGTCAACTTTCTCGGAGCTTGTGGGCCCCTTGCCTTTCCTGACGCTCGTACTCCGTAATCAATGCACATCGGAAAATTTTGTCTTTTGAAACATGATCCGTCCAACAACTCCGCGCTCAGCGTAGACGAGGCTCTTTGCATCGTATTAGTAGTAGCAGGCATTTACCGGCAGATGCGCTCCCCCCCTTCTTTTTTTTTTTCTCTCAACACCATCAAGCCTCGACCATCTCCACGTCCCCGCCCTTTCCCCCCTTGCCCTCCACCACGGGGCTCTCCAGCACGTACCCCGCAAACTTCCTCGCGGGGATCTTCTTGTCGAACAAGAGGTCGAGCTCCTCGAATGTCCGGTCCTTGGTCTCGGGCACCCGGAACCACGCCCACGTCAGGCACAGCGCCGCCAGCCCGCCGAAGAAGAAGCCCAGCTTGCCCTGCATGTTGGCCTCTTCCGGGTTGATCATGTACGGGATCGCCACCGTCATCGCGATGCCCAGGATGCCCTGCGCCGCCGTCGCCGCCGCGATCGTCTTGGAGCGCACGCGCGTCGCCGAGCACTCGCCCAGCAGCACGAAGCACACGGGGCCGATGGAGATATCGTAGAAGAAGTTCCACACCAGCATCAGCGCGACCTCGGCCCAGATGGCGCCCGTCGGCCGTCCGGGGATGCAGTCCAGGATCCCGATCAGGACCTGCAGGATCACCAGGAATGAGAGCCCGAAGAGAAACAGGGTGCGCCGACCGAACTTGAGGATGAGGCCCCACGAGACGATGGTCCCGACGAATCCGACAGCTGAGCCTGGTTAGCATAATCTTTTCGCATTTTTTTTATTGTTTTCAGTTTTGTTCGTTGTCATGGAGTGCTCACCCAGAAACCCCACCGCCATGTCAAAGGCCTGGTCCGTGTTGAGACCGGCCTGCTGGAAGAAAAAAGTGCCGTAGTTGATGAGGTAGATGCCGCTCAGGACCTGCGTGCAGTAGACGCCCATGGAGATCTCGGTGCGCCGCCAGTTGTCGCCCTTGAAGCAGTCCCAGTACGTGCTGCCGGCCTCGAGCTCGACCTCGAGGCGGTCCGTCTCGACGATGAAGGCCAGCGTCGCGTCGATGTTGACCTCTGGCGACGCCAGCCGCCGCAGCGTGCCCCTCGCGTCCTCGATGCGGTTCTTGCGCACGAGCCACCAGGGGCTCTCGGGCACGAGCAGCATGCCGGGGACGATGACGGCGCACCAGAACCACTGCAGGCAGAAGGGGATCTTGTACGCCCAGTGGTTGTTGATCTTGGACGTGCCCGCCGTCACGCCGTTGCCCAGTAGCTGGCCGATGACGAAGCACAGGTTCACAAACGACGTCAGGTGGCCGCGGAGCGCCGTAGGGCACACCTCGGAGGCGTATGCCGGCGCGATGACGACGAACATGCCCAGCACGAGGCCCGCGAGCAGCTCGCCGGCCAGGAGCATGCCCAGCGACACGGCGAAGAACTGGATGAAGACGATGCCGGCCGTGAGCACGACGCACGTCGCAAACGTCTTCTTGCGCCCAAAGTAGTCCATCGGGTACGCCGCTGCGACGGCGCCCACCACCTGGCCGACCGGGTTGCCCATGGAGAGGCCCGTCTGCCACTGCGCCGAGATGAGGTACTGTAGCCATGATTCGCGATGATCAGTATTCAGTGTTGAAATGGACACCACCAAGGTAGGTTACTAGGCCTCGAAAACTCACCTCGTCCTTGAACTTGTGGCCGAAATCACGCGTGAACTGCGGCGTCGAGTACAGGTTGCCGAGCAGCTGCGGGTCAAACGCTAACATGATGACGCCAATAGACACAAACATCGACCACGCAATCGCCTTGGGATACAGCCTCACGGCCTCCCGGAACGACAGCTCCTGCTCCGCGCGCATGCCGTCCGCGAGGGCAGTGTTGGCCATCTCAAAATCGCTCTCCCCCGGCCCTCCTCCCTTCTCGTCAGGCCTCGATTGCTGGTCAGCCATGGTAGACTCGACTCGACCCCTGCTGCTTTGACTCTCTCAAGTTCCAGTTCCTATGCCTGTCGTCGGGCTCGTTGGGCTCGTAGGGCTCGTAGGGCTCGTAGGGCTCGTAGCCGCACGGGTCCTCGTAGTCGTTGGCGTTCTCGTTGTCGTCGTTGTCGTGATCGTCAGGGTCACCGTCACCGTCACCGTCGTCGTGAGCAAGAAGCAAGAAGCCTTGGGACAGGTTAGGGGGCAGCAGGATGATCGTGGCCGGGCCGCTCAAGGTTCCCGAGAGTTGGCGCCAAGCCTCCTTCTTATACCTCTCCGCGCCGAGTCTGCAACTACTGCAGGTTCCCTCCACACCGGTTGTCTCGGAGAGATTCGCGGAAGAGCAAGAACCATCAACAAGAACCCCCCTTTCTCTTTCACCGGGCAACCCTGTCCAACGTGCAGCGCCGTCGCACTCGTGTATTGTAGTCGCACTCCGGACTAGAGGCTTATCGTACTCTCGTGCATTTGAAGAAAATTAGGGCCGTCGTCAAACCCGAGGCCCTTGCCAAAACTGGATGTTCCACCTATCAGCTTCGACGTTGTCTCGCTTTCGAAGGAGGGCGGGGGGGAGGTGTCATGCCCACCGATGCGACGTTACTGTACGGAGTACTCCGTACTCCGTACGAACCACCGAACCCCTCAAGCTTAACTCCTCATCCCCCGCAGTCTGAAAAGCGCATGGGATCACGATCCAGCTGCAAGCATGGGGTCCGAGAGGGTCGCCCTGGCTCGTCATTGGGCGGCTTGCGTGCGGAGAAGCGTGGAGAAACGGGGCTGGGGCTCGCACAACCTGTCTGCTCCTTGTCCTCGCATGTCCTCCCAGGAGGGGGTGAGAAAATAGGCCGATCAACGGACGTCTTTCCATCCGGCCTGGGGTCTGCGGGGAAGCCTGTGAGTTTCGGATTCGGCGCCGGCGCAGGTGTCAGCAATGCAGCCCATTGTTGGGGTACCTGGAGCTCGTGCCCCAGGAAAAAGGAGAAAAAGGGGGGGATGTCGGCGTCAGCCGCGACGAAACCGTCGTCTCTCCTTCGAGGCTTCGAGAAGCCCTTGATTCGACTTAAAAAAGTTAGCATCGAGAGGTCAGCATCAAAAAGGTCAGCTGTCGAAAGGTCAGCTGGGCACATGATATCGGTGGCAGCATCATCCTAAAAAGGCGCCGTCTTATTCATCATGTCATCGCCGCCAAATTGCCCACGCACCCGTCATCATTTGGTCAACCAATCTAGTCTGTGCCTGCGTCTGCTTGTCTGCGTCTTGCACGGAATGCCCTTGCATTGATCTAAAATTCGTCAAGCAAACAAAATGGCCTCGACGATTTCTTCCAGAGCCTTCACGTCGGCCTCCGTCTTGGCCAGGAGCCAGTCCTCCGCCTTCTCGACGAACAGCTCCCACGTCTCCTTCTCGGCCGCCAGCCTCTTCCTCAGGAATACCACCGCGCAAAGCGTCGCTAGCACCTCGTCGTGGTCGTCATACCGTGCAGGCAGATCCGCGCCCGACGCCTGCTCCCTCGAGACGCCAAGAACACCCTCCAACTGCGAATCCCATTTCCAGCTTCCGTTGAAAGTTTGTAGTTGAGCCAGCAAGGAGACCGGCTGGGTATCATCAAACGCCTCGTGAACTTCTTCGCTACTGCTGGTAGTATAGGTAGTGTCTCCAGCAGCTGACATACCCTGATGGCTACTACTACTCCAATCACTCTTCTTGACTTTCGGTCGCCTCTTATAGAGATTGGTTGGCCTCCTCCTGGCATCATCCGAAGTCTCGACTGGGTCTCTGGGAACTTCTCGTCTGCCGGGGGACCGTCCATTGTACAAGAATCCAACGAATGCGCTGATGGCTGGTGCGAATGCGCTGATGGCTGGTGCGAATGCGCTGATGGCTGGTGCGAATGCGCTGATGGCTGGTGCAAATGCGCTGATGGCTGGTGCGAACGCGCTGATGGCTAGTGCGGATGCTGTCGGCTGCACCCAGGCTGGCGGCGCGTTATATGCTGCCGGCGCATGCATTTGCATCCTGACCCCTGCTGCTCCCATCATCCCGCCAAGCCCCTGGCGGGTTTGCGGAGCGGCGGGAGTCACTTCGAATTCGCCGATTGTCTGACCTCCTTGATCGGCGTCATGTTCCTCGCCGTCATGAACGGCGACGAAGGAACACCATTTTCCTCCCACCTGATACTGCACACCAAGTCGGACGGCCTCCCTCTTGACCATCTCTTCGAGGTGAGCCTCAAATTCCTGCTTGAAGGGCCTCCCCTTCTCGGTCTTGGCATGATAGATCCAACCGTGGCCTTCTTCCAGTTCTCCAATCTCCTTCTTGGCTGCCAACTGGTGGATCGTGGTTCCCTCCTCGGCCAAAGCCAAGATTGGGATCTCCAGCTCCAAGGCTGCCTGGTCGCAGGTGCCTCGAAGGAGGACGCTTTTTGGCCGGCAAGCTGGCGTGGAATCGGAGAGCAAGACGTACACTGTCGTCCTGATGAAGGGAAATAGGGGCGGGATATCGTATGGTGTTTGAAGATATCGCGGCTCGATGACTGCTGGTAGCTTGACGGCTGGCAGAGCGGTAGCGTCGGGCATCTCCAAGTCCTTGTCCTTTACAGTCTCGTCGAAGAGGGAAATTGTCGTCTTCTCGATCTTTTGCTCCTCTTGCTCAAGATTTTCCTGAACCTCGTCGGGCACATCGATCGTCATTGCATCCATCACCTTCTCGACGAGCTCAAAGCCATCACTGTCATCATTGTCGTCGCCATCATCGCTGCCAGCAGCCTTTCTTGGGCTTCCCTCTTTCTCGTATCTGATCTCGAGGGTATAATCCCCAACGTGCGGTGTGAGGGCGCCTTTGAGCATTCGAACAAGCTTCTTATCCATCTTCTCATCTTCGGAGACGGTCTGGGCGAAGCCCCTTCCTGCTCGCGCCACCCCTTGGATGAAAGCATGACTCACATCCGTGCCGATGCCAAGGGTGAAGACTCGAATCGATCCATTGCTCTGGGCCACTTCGGCATTGATCGACTGGAACATGGCAGTCTGCTGCCAGACCTCGCCATCCGTGATGAGAATGACTTCGAGATTCATGTCTTGGTGTCGACGGCGAAACGCCTCTTCCATTGGTCTCTGGATCTCGGTCCCGCCATAATCTGCGTCGAAACCCCTGATGTGTGCAATGGCCTTTTCAAGACTTGCTTGGTCATACGGCTGGGACTTGTCCCAGAGGAAGGTGAAGCGAGTACCGAAGCTGCAAATGTTGAACCTGACGCCCACGGGTAGCGATTTCAGGAAGATGCCCATGGCGGCGACGAGATTCGGTATCTTCTGGACACCTCCCATGCTTCCGCTACGGTCGCACAGGAAGACGACTTCAGGCTTCTGGACGGGGAGGTTGAACCGGGGGACCAAGGTTGCCATCAACGCGCGCTGGTTTGGCAAGGTCGGATGGGTCTCAAGGACGGCGAGGGGGTCTCCAAGCCCCGTCGCGGCAATCTGCAGGATGAAGTCCTTGCCCAGCTCTGCCGAAGTGACGGAGAGATTCACAGACACCCTTTGTGGCGAGTGCGGCGCATTTGGGGCCGCAGACGTGGCACCAACATTGATGGATATGGGATGGGAGGGCGATTGGATGCTCCTTATGGAGGAGCCTTGAGGAAACTCGGCATCAACGGTGACGGAGATGCGAGCACCGGAGGCCGTTATTGACGAAGCGCCCAGAGAGCTGTCCCCGTACCGAGGAGCAATTGACGTGGGGATTGTGAAGCGCAGCCCGTCCATCTCGGCATCGTGTTTCAGCTCCCCGAGATAGGTGATTTCCACATTGACATTTCCTTGGGCGGGGATGTTTCCCAAAGTTGTGGTGAAGACATCTGAGGCTTCTTGGGACTGCTCCAAAAGGCCAGCCGTCCGTCCCTGGCTCACAGCATCGTCGAAGGCCTTTCTTGCCTCCTGGCGCTCCTTGACGACTCCCCTGATGACGCGCGAGCCTATGGTGCAAGTGAAACTGACAACAGAGACGCCATCAAACATGGGAAATACATATCGAGCTTCCTTGACCTCCTCGGTCATAGGGTTGGTGAATGTCTGCGTGAGGGTGGTCCTCGAGGACGATGAAAAGATGGAGACTTTGGCATCCAAGTGGTTCAGGGGCAGGAATTTGGGGGTGCCGTTGAAGACGATCAGGCAACCACTCCTCGGGCCATCCTGAGGAGAGTTGTGCCCATGCAACAAGAAACCCATTGTGGGCCAGTCGATGGTCGTATCAGCCCACAAAGTGAGAGGCTGCGAAGGTGAATGTCTTCTTGTTGATCCTAGAGGTAGTGTTGTGATTGTTCGCTTGATAGATATCCAAGATGACGTTGTATGACGTAATACTCAAATCGACCGGCAATCAAAAGCAAGGACCTGCCAAGATGGTCTGAAGATGTGATGAAATAGAACGACTCACGAATCCCTCACATGCATCAACATAGGAGTTGAGGTATTGATCAAACGGCCACTGGCTCGAGATGCAGGAGGTGAAAATGAGGAGGTGAAATTGACCGTCGGCAGAGGCGAAGGCGGAGGCTTTTAATCCACATTCAGGGTCACAGCAGGTCGCACCTCCCCTTTCCATATCTTGCGATCACCAATAAGGCAATCGCCACCCCGCGCCGATCCCGTGGCTGTTTCTTGCCTTAGCAGGTGTTTCGCCTGCGATGGCCTCTCGGCAGGAAAGAGCTGGAGGCCTCGATGGAACTGCGCCTGCCAATCTTTATCCACCTGCTCCACTTCAGCTTGAGGTCTCAAGCTCATTGCAATGGCTCATCAATATTGAACCAACGGAGTACCATTGATCGATTACAGGCGGCGGGGGGGATGTTGCGTGCAGGCACGACGCACGTGCAGCGCCAGCGGCCCCCGCCAGCCCGCAGCGACCCTGGAGCATCCCGACATCGTGATTGGCTCCCCCACAAACGCACCGTCGATTAGAAACCCTGAAAGTGACGACGTCGACGGGGCGCAGGGCTTCAATGCAATCTGTTGATCGTACTGGCACGGGCGCTTGTAATACTCTTGTGCGGAGTCGAGCGGCATGTCGCTCCCGCGAGAAGAATGGATGGGGGCATGTTCCATGTTCCATGTTCAATCCTTGGCCTGCAGTGACTCACTTCTCTCGTCCAAGGGAGCCAAGATCATCGGTACCCACGATGGCTTTCCGGCAATAGTGGCAGATTGAAAAGATCAATTGTCCATCACACCATGGCGCAAAGATCACATGTTCAAATGTCTTCCTTCTATATTCTTTTTGATTCGCCCGTTCTGCTCCTTGTCCGTATGATGCCTCACGCTCGCCAACGACGTCGCATCCACCGAGCAAGGGGGGCTCCCCTCTGCCACCCCGACAACCGACCGTCTAATCTTTATCTAACCGCACCGCGGCGTTCCGCTCAATAAAGTTGAGGTCCACTTGGTGACCGAGCAGCTCGCGGATGTTCGAGATGGCGTACTTGATCATCGTCGGCCGCTCGAGACTCAGGCCGAAGCCGTATACCCTGAGATCCTTGGGCAGGCCCATGGCCTCCAGCATCTCCGGGCGGAACATGCCGCTGTTGCCAATCTGTTTGCCATATCAGTGTCTGATGGGCTTGATTTGCCGTTGATCGTAGGAGGCCTTACTTCTACGAGCTTCTTCAGGCCGTGGTGGTAGCTGAAGAGCTCCATACTCGGCTCGGTGTAAGGGTTGTACCTGCGATCAAGGTGAGTCTTGGTTTCGCGTTGAGCATACAGATATGTCCTTTTGGAAACTCACGCTGGCTTGAATTTCAGGCTGCAAGAAGAGTCAGCATGATACTGTCGAAAGAAGTAGGGGTGTGTTCCTCATTACTCACTCTGTGATGCCCATCTTGCCGAAAAAGGTTTCAAAAAACTCCATCAACCCGCCCAACGTCAAGCCATAATCGGCAATGACACCTGCATCATTGTCATTTCTCAGGTTCTCATATCAGAGAAATTCTTGCAGAAGAGCTACTTACCCTCGACTTGGTGGAATTCGCAAAGGTGCGTCGCATCAACAGCCTCGTTTCTGTGCACAACAATCAGCACAAAAGACAAATCAGACCTTGTTCCTGCATCACTCACCTGAAGACTCGATCGATGGAAAAGTATCGGGCTGGCGGGACACGTCCGTCGGGCCCCTTCTGCGCCGCCAGCTTGTGCAGAACAGCCGCCGATACCGAGGTCGTGTGTGTTCGCAGAACAAGTCTGAGGGACTCTTCCTCTGCCCAGGGGTATCTGTACCCGATGGAGCCAAACTTTCCGTTCTCGTGGACCTGTCTCACGTTCTCAAAGTACTCGTCGAAGTCGCGCTTGTCGTCCTCGGCCTCGGGCGCCGGTCGGCCGGCAACTTTGGGGTCGGAGATGTAGAAGGTATCTTGGAGATCGCGGGCAGGGTGCTGCTGAGGAACGAAGAGGGCATCAAAGTTCTTGGAGGGAATGTCAGCGCAGCGCTCTCGTTATAGGGTTTCGTGGTAGGATGGGACCGGGAGGCATACCCAGAATCCAGTCTCGATGTACTGGTTGGTTGGCATCTCGACAAACCCAGTCTCGAAGAAAATTTGTCTAAAGATGTCCAAAGAAAAAGATTAAACAGAGTCCGAGACTTGGCATGCGACAACTTGACGGGCCCTTTCCGCCCAGCAGTGACTGACCTGAATTCGTGTCGCATCTTGTTCAGGGGGTGGAGCGCTCCAGAGTTCTGGTTCACGCCCAGGGCCTTGAAGTTGTATGGTTCTGCGCCGCAATCAGGACTCGCTGTCGCAAACACTCGATACCACCGGGGTGCTTCTTACTGAAGTTTGCCGTCTTCCACGACCCCGACGCCAGCATGTCGGCCGTCAGATCCGTCTCCTCCTTGACAATCGCCAGCGCAAACTTGGGTCCCTTGCTGATCTTGAAGGTAATGACCTTTTGCAGGCTCAGCAGCTTCCGCTTCTTGAGGTCGGCGATGATCTTGGCGTCGTGCGTCTTGGTGTCCTTGATGACCTGGAGCTGCTCGCGCGTCACGTCCTGGATGGACTCGACCAGCGCGACGAGCCTGTTGTCGTCCTTCTTGATCCACTTCTCCCTGAACGCCTTGCCCTGGCCCAGCTTGGCGACGTTCTTGTCCCCAATGGTGGTCTCCAGGTCCGAGATGGAAAGCCCGTTGAGCGCCTTGCGCACCGCCTCGAAGACGCGGGCCTCGTGGCTGCCGTGGCTCACAATCTCCTCCGCCTCGGGCTCCAGGTGCGCCTCCGTCTTCTCGATTTGCTGGTAGGCGACCATGGACCGCGAGGAGAGCCGGTCCAGCGCGGCCTTGAGGGTCTCGAAGGCTACGGCTGGGAAGGCATCGGTGGAGAGGATTTCGCCGGCTTCGGCCAATGCGCCGAGGATCTCCGGGGCAAGATCCCTCGTCGGAGCGCTCAAGTCGGGGGCCATCGCGGTCGTGATAGCTGATTCGGCTCTTTGGGGGGATGGGGTCTGTTTCGGCGCGGCCGGGGACAAAGGCCTTCCTCTCGCTGGAGGAAGAGTTGTTGATGATCTACTAAGGTAGGTAGTAGTAGATATGATCGGATGGGCGTGAGTCAATCTCAATGGAGGGGGAGGGGCAGCGCCCGCTAGCACCCGGCGCCGGGCTTATAGCGCGCATCTCGATTCGTCGCGCGTGGGCGTAAGATTGTTGTTCCGGTCCTGATTTTTGGGCTCCAGCTTCCGAGCCGATATCAGCTACCCTACAATAGGTGCATGATTTCCAAATGGGCCTACGGAGTAGTACTAACTCCGTAAAGAGAGGTGCACCCGTTACAGCCAACGCCAGGCACAATTTAATTTAAGGCTAAAAAAAACAGGATTAGTCTAGGTAACCCTAGGCTTAGATTAAGGCCCTTTTTTGTAAATTAAATTAAGTAACTTAATAGAATTATTAGGTATCTTAGTTAGATATAATAGAAGTATCTTTCTTAGTAAAATCTAAGCTTAGTTACCTAAGTAGTATATTTATTCTAATATCTTATTATCTAAGCTATAGCTTTAATCTAATATTATAATATAAGCTTTACTAAAAAGCCTCTTAGTATTTATTAAAGCTATAAGATAGCTTAGAATATTTTATCCTATTCTTTATAGTTATTAGGGGATAGGAGGGGCTAGAGGGCTTAGGTTAGCTAGATTAGCTAGATAGCCTGGATTAGGGTTAGAATTAGGATAAAAGCCTTATTAGGCCTAGCTTAAAGAGAGGAAAGGTTAGGAATTAATATTATTACTACCTTCTACCTACCTTTATAATACCTTTATAATACCCTTAACCTTACTACTCTTATAAACCTTTACTTAGCTATAAAATATAGCTAATAGTTTAATTTTTAAAAGCTTTTATTTTAATAAAGTAGGCTAACTATTAGTTATAGAAAAAGCCTACTATTAAGGGTATTTTTAGTATATTTAAACAAAGTATTATAGTAGCCTTATAATAACTTTATAGTAATTATATTAATAACTTTATAATAGCCTTAGGTAATAAGAAAAAAGAACTTTATTATAGCTCTTTTATTAATCCTATATAAAACCTTTAGAGCTATATTAACTTAAGGGGAGAATTTAACCTTTTATATCTCTTATAGCTACCTTTACTATAGCTTTAAAGCTAAATTATAAGCTTTTATTATCTTAGTTAATTAACTATACCTTTTCTAATTAATTAGCCCTTTTCTAGCTATAATAATACTACTTAGTATATTATTATATATATTACTAATTTATAAAGTCTTTAAAGATTCTTTACTATATTTATACTTTTAAAAACTAAATATAAAAAGATAAGAATATATATATAAAAGCTAAAAAGAGTTATTAACTATATATTACTTATATACTAACTATATATTAGCTATATATATATATAAGAGAATATAAAAAGAAATATAAAAAAAAGTAACTATAAAGAGGAAAGTAAAGAAGAAGGTTTTAGTAGCTTTCTTTTCTTATCCCTTTTAGACTATATATAGCTAATTAACTTATATAGTTATACCTACTATATAACCTTTATAAAGATACTATAAGGGTATAATAAGGCTATAAGTAAAGATAAAAGAAAGCTTTATAGTAAAGGTATTATAATAAAGCTATAGTATCTTTATAAAAATATATTTATTATAATATAAAAAGATACTAACTTTAAGTATACTTAAGGGCTAAGGGCTATATACTTACTAGCTATATAGTATATAGTATATATATAAGATACCTTATATATATATAAAAAAAGCTTAGAAAAGAGATATAAAAAAGCTATAGCTTTACTATATATAATTATTAAAAAAGCCTTAAAAAAAGAGATAAACTTAATAATAAATCTAAAAGATAACTAATAAGTTTATAATATATAAGACTAAAAAAGCCTTTAAAGGTATTATAATTTCTTATTAATATTATAATACTATTACTATATTTAAGATTATACTATTACTACCTTTATAAATAGGCCTTAGTAAAGAAGATTTAAAGAAAAAGAAAAGAATTAGCTATTATAATATATACTATAAGAAAGGAAAAAGTAAGGACTTTATTATAATAAAAATAAAGCTAAAATACCTTTAAATAAAAGAAAAAGAAAAATAAAGCTAAGTCTTTATAATAATAAAAGGAAGTTACTAAAGCCTTACTAAAAAGATAAAAAGAAGATATTATTAATAAAAGAAGCTAATAGATTTTTTTTTAAAAGTCTAGTAAATCTCTTTTAAGCTTTATTTAAAGCTTTTTTAAAAGAAAAAAGAGCTTATAGTTAGCTCTAAAATAAATCTATAAAAAAAGATTATAAAGGCCTTAGAATAAGGCCTTAGAAGGAAAGATAGCTTATTAAAGGATAAAAGAGGCTAAAAGGCTTAGGTTAGCTAGATTAGCTAGATAGTTTAGATTAAGGTTAAGATTAAGATAAAAGCCTTATTAAGCCTAGCCTAAAAAGAGAAAGGGTTAGGAATTAATATTATTACTACCTTTTACTTACCTTTATAATACCTTTATAATACCCTTAACCTTACTACTCCTATAAACCTTTACTTAGCTATAAAATATACCTAATAATAAGTATAAAGAGTATAATCTTAAGGATTTATATTATAACTATAAAAGGCTAAGATCTTAATAAAAGTAAGCTTATGAATAGTATAAAAAGGCGCTAATATCTTTGAAAGATAATACTATTATAGAAATTAATAGTAGTAATAATCTTATATTAATTTCAAAGGCTTCTTTAGTATAGATAATAAAAAGCAAGGCGTTAAAGGTTATTTATTTTGCTTACTCTAGCTATAGCCTAAGGCCAATCTTAGTATATCTGCCTTATATCTTTATAGTAGAACCTTTTTAAGAGAAAACTACTATATACTTTGCTTTAGTTCTTTACTAGCCTAGGTTTATATTAGCCCCTAGTACTAGCTTTATCTTCTATCTTTTATTAAGTAGCTTTCCTATAAGGCCTACTATCCTTACTTAGTCTTAAAGGGGTTAGTTATACTTTCTCTTTTCTTAAATAATTCCTACACTAAGGTAGCTTTAGGTATTAGGTGTGTTTTGCAGCTAAGTAAAGGTTTATAGGAGTAGTAAGGTTAAGGGTATTATAAAGGTATTATAAAGGTAAGTAAAAGGTAGTAAAAATATTAATTCCTAACCTTTTCTCTTTTTAAGCTAAGCCTACTTTTATCTTAATTTTAACCTTAATCTAACTTATCTAGCTAATCTAGCTAACCTAAGCCTTTTCGCCCCTCCTATCCCTTAATAAACTACCTCTCTTTCTAAGGCTTTATTTTAAAGCCTTTATAACCCTTTTCTATAAATCTATTTTAAAGCTAATTATAAGCCCTCTTTTCCTTTAAAAAGGCTTTAAATAACACTTAAAGGAAATTTACTAAGATCTTAAAAAAATCTATTAACTTCTTTTATTAATAATATCTTCTTTTTATCTTTTTAATAAGACTTTAATAACTTCCTTTTATTATTATAAAAACCTAGCTTTATTTTCTTTTTTCCTTTATATAAGGGTATTTTAGCTTTATTTTTATTATAATAAAGTCTTTACTTTCTCCTTTCTTATAGTATATATTATAATAGTAAATTCTTTTTTTTTTAAATTTGTTTAATAAAGCTTATTTATAAAAGTAGTAGTAGTATAATCTTAAATATAATAATAGTATTATAATATTAATAAGAAATTATAATACTTTTAAAATCTATTTTAATCTTATATATTATAAACTTATTAGTTATCTCTTAGATCTATTATTAGGTTTATTTTTTTTCTTAAGGCTCTTTTAATAATTATATATAGTAAAGCTATAGCTTTTTTATATCTTTTTTCTAAGCCCTTTTTTTATATATATAAGGTATCTTATATATATACTATATATTATATAGCTAGTAAGTATATAGCCTTTAGCCCTTAAGTATACTTAAAGCTAGTATTCTTTTATACTATAGTAAATATATCTTTATAAAGATATTATAGCTTTATTATAATACTTTTACTATAAAGCTTTCTTTTATTTTTACTTATAGCCTTACTATACTCTTATAATATCTTTATAAAGGTTATATAGTAGGTATAACTATATAAATTAATTAGCTATATATAGCTTAAAAAGGATACTAAAAAAAACTATTAAAACCTTTTTCTTTACTTTCCTTTTTATTATTACTTTTTTTTATATTCCCTTTTATATTCTTTTATATATATATATAGCTAATATATAGCTAATATATAAATAATATATAGTTAATAACTCTTTCTAGCTTTTATATATATATTCTTATTCTCTTATTTTTAGTTTTTAAAAGTATAAATATAGTAAAGATCCTTTAAAAACTCTATAGATTAGTAATATATATAATAATATAGTTAATAGTATTATTATAACTAAGAAAAGGCTAATTAATTAAAAAAGGTATAGTTAATTAACTAAGGTAATAAAAGCTTATAACTTAGCTTTAAAGCTATAGTAAAAGTAGTTATAAAAGATATAAAATATTAAGTCTTCCTTTTAAGTTAATATAACTATAAGGGTCTTATAAAAGACTAATAAAAGAATTATAATAAAGTTCTCTTTTTTTATTACTTAAGGCTATTATAAAGCTATTAATATAACTATTATAAAGCTATTATAAGGTTATTATAATACTTTATATAAATATATTAAAAATACTCTTAATAATAAGCTTTTTTTATAACTAATAATTAGCTTACCTTAGTAAAATAAAAGGTTTTAGAAATTAAACTATTAAGTATATTTTATAGCTAAGTAAAGGTTTATAAGAGTAGTAAGGTTAAAGGTATTAAAAGTAGGTAAAAGGTAGTAATAATATTAATTTCTAACCCTTCCTCTCTTTAGGCTAGGCCTAATAAGGCTTATATCCTAATCCTAACCTTAATCCAGGCTATCTAGCTAATCTAGCTAACCTAAGCCCTCTAGTCCCTTCTATCCCCTAACATTAGGCTATCTATAGCCTTTTGCTCTCCCTTTACTATTAAGACTACTAGGCTAGGTTATAGTCTTATCTAATTATATTTAATTACCTAGCCTAGTAGTTTTATAGTATACTCTAGGTTAGCGCTAATATACCTTTAGTTTACTATAACTAAGGGTTTATAAGGCCTTAGTATTAGTTAGCCTTTTAACTATTTGTTAGAGACGGGTGATAAAGGTGAGTGCTAGGGTGTGCGCAGGGTGGATGAAGGCAGATCGCCGCGGTGTTAAGTTCTAGGAAAGTAGGAAGTTTAGGGTGTAGGATAATAATATATTAATCTCTAGCCTTCTCTTAAATTCTTAGGGCCTTACCTCCTTCTTATACTAATACCTAGATCTATAAAGGGTCTTCGCTGCAAATACGCTAGTACCTCATTCTGTCCCCTAATAGTATTTATAGTTAGGACTATAAGTAGTTATAAGCTTTATAGTTAATAGCTATAATAAAGGGCCTTCTCTTATATTTAAATAATAGTATCCTTACTAGCCCTAAGCTAGCGCTAAAGCTTAGTATAAAGGCAGCTATTATTATCTATATTATAGTAAACTACTATAATCTATAAAAGTATTACTCTTATACTAATTACTATACTTTTTATATAATAAAGTAGGCTTAGGACTAAGCTAAATATATATCTTTATATAAATAATACCTTATCCTTATCCCTTACTTTATAACTATTAGGTACTTATCTTCTCCTTTTTTTAAATAAGTATTAGCTTTATACTAACTATATACTTTCTTTATAGTATAGTATTTAGTAATATACCTTATTTTATAATACTTAAAGTATTATTAAAGTTAAATTAGCTTATAATAAGGCTTAATAATATAAACTTATAAGTTAAAGACTAGGCTTTACTTATAAAGTTAGTCTATATTTTTAATACTTTTAATTTTAAGGATAAGTATTATTTTTTATATATCTTTATACTAAGGCTACCTTATAGCTACCTAGATAATAATAATATTATTATTTTTAATTACTATCTTAATAATAATATTTTCTTCCTTATTAAAAATATTTTAAATATTAACTCTCTTAATAATAACCTATTATACCTTTTAGTATATTACTATACTAGGTCTAAATATAGCCTTAACTTATTTATCTTTTATAGCTATCTTTTTTATATTCTCTTTAAATATAATAACTATATCCTTACTTTAAAGCTAATATATAGTTATAATAGTTCTAGCACTATCCTTTCTAATAGCTTAGTTAATAGCCTCCTTAATCTTAATTAGTAAGTATTAATAGTAATTATTTCTAATAATTAGCCTTTTAATTAAAACCTTTTACTTATAATAAGCTAATACTTATTAAGCTACTCCTACTATTATTAAGTTCTAGGCTAGTCTTATAGTAACTATTACCTAGCTTTATACCTTTATTAATAGCTTATCCTATCTTACTTACTTAACTACTTTTTAAATTACACTTTAGATAAGTATATTAGTTATAGCCTAAGCTTATAGTATAACCTTATTAACAAAGGTATATACTACCTTTTATACTTTAAAGAGTAGGAAGTCTTTTAAGACTATTATATATATAGTAATAAATACCTTTTATTTATAGTCTTTAAATTCTTAAATATTATTTATCCTTAGCTTAGCTTTAGCCTAGTCTTAAGGCTTAGATAGTTATTACTATTATATTTACTAAATAGCCTTTATAAGGTTATCCTTTATAAATTTTTTTAGCTTTTATATAAAAGCGCCTTTAAGCCTTTTAAACTAGTTATATTAATATCTACTAATATACTTACACCTATACCTTTACTATAGGATTAATATAGCACTAATATAGGGTCCTTTTAGCCCTAAGGAATTTAATTCTATTATTTATTCTTGCTTTTTAGTATTATATAAGTGTAGGGGGGCGATTTTTTATAGCTTATAGCCTTTTAAAGTTAGGCGTTAAAGGTTAATAAAAGAAAAGAAGGGATAATAATACTATATAGTAAGGTAAGAAATAATATTTTTTAGTATTATAAGAAGATTAAGTGAATAAAAAGGTAACAAGCTAATTAAAAGGTAGTATTTCTAATACCTAAGGTTATTCTAGCAGCCTAAGGCTAAAAAGGCTTACCTTATATAGGTAAATAGTATCTTAAAATAAAGAAAAAAATTTTAAAGTATATATATATATAACCTTAACTTATTTACTATATAAATTAAGTAAGAAACAAGTCGCAGGCTATATTAAATTAACTTAGCGAAGTTTAAAAAACCCCTCCGTTAAATTACCTTACCTTAATTAAATTAAGGAAGTTAGATTGTGCCTGGCGTTGGTTACAGCTAGTACTAATTTTAAGAGCCACGACGCGTTCCACGAGGAATTTCTAAAGTTAATCGATGCGTTGGAATAGGCGGCAGTACATCCCGCGGCAGATGATCAATAAGCTAGAGTCACAGAGGCTTTATGTCCTCAGTCGACTTTGAAATTCTCCACGAGTCTAGACTGTATACATGATGGTATCGATCCGGTGACTTGGTGTATGGTCTGATTTTTTGCCCATCAGTTGAAGTTGAAGTGGCCCGTCTGTACGCAGTAGCTATCATTTGAATATGGCCCCGATAGCTCTCAAAGAGCTCTGTGTCTAAGAATAATGAGGGAGCCATTAAAAATCAGTGCTCTTCGCAGACGATGGATCTTCTCGCGCCAATGCCTGATCCACCTCGGGCGAGAGAAAACGGTCCTCGTCGTTGATGATTCCCAAGTCAACATCGTCACACTGGCTCGACTTGATCAAGGAGCTCTCGGGAGTGTTGGTTGGGAGTTCGGACGACGAGTCAGACCGCGGAGTCATGTTGGTGAGACTGCGGCGACTGGCGCGTCCTGGCTCCGACGATTGGGAGGCAAAGCTTCGCTCTCCGTCCTTCTATTCCGTTGAGCGTTCGACGCCTCCTCGCCAGAGTCCATAAAAGCCATCACAATTCTTCCACATCTTGATCGTGCCGTCTTCGGAGGCAGTCGCGTAGAGCTTGCCATCGGGAGAGAATGCGATGGACCAGATGGGCCCGTGATGTCCCTTGTGGGTCTCGATTTCGGTCTCGTCGTCGTATCGAATGACCTTGGCCCAGGTTCCAGGCTCCTCGCCCACCACAAGCTTGCGGCCCTTGAGGTCGAGGCCGACGCTTGCGATGGTGTAAGGGAGGACGATGCGCTTGAGCTCCTCCATAGCCCGGTTGCCTCCCCAGAAGTACGCCGTATTTCCCGCCGAGACAGCCAGGACAGGCTTGCCACCTCCGATGTCCGTTGGCGACGAGTACTCTGGCGACAGTGACACCATTTCGCATGCGCGGATTTCCCCGTCTAGGACCTTCTGGTGGATGCAGGTACGGCTTGGCAGGTCCAGCCATCGGAGGGTCCTGTCGGAAGCCGTCACGACAATGTTGGGATCTTGGGTCCAGCAGATGAATTTGATGGACGCTGTGTGCACCCCCTCGGCGATTTCGAAACCGTTGGATGCGGGAATGGTGATTGGGGTGCCGTTCATGGAGCCCGAGATCTCTGACAAGTCGAAAATGCGAAGCTTCTTCTCCATGCCTCCGGTAGCAACAAGGTCGGAATTGTCCGGGGGGTATGCCACGGCGCGGACTATGTGATCATGCTGCAGTGTGTACATCAGTTCGCCGGTATGGGTGTCCCAGATCTTGCTGCAGGGTGCGTTAGCCGGGATGAGCCTCTCTGCCTCGATGGCCTCAGTACCATGCGGGGGACGTACGCGGTGAAATCGGCGGAGGCGGTGGCAGCATTTGAGGCATCGGGGCTCAATCTTGCCTGCCAGACGGCACCTTTGTGTCCGATGAAAGTCCCGATCCTATCGAAAGATTATGTCAACATCCCAGTGTGAACTCCGGTACGAGACAGGTAAAGGCCTCTCTGCCAGTGCCGGGTCGGATGGGAAGGGCTAGTAAGTACCAGTCGCCCGTCACTCCGTCGCGAAGCATTGGATTGCCATCTGTTGATCATGTAAGCGGTCGCTCGAGGCACGTGTGGCTTGCGAAAGGGATGGCTATGGACCTTTGCAAGCCGAAATCATGTAGTATGTTTCTTCCTTTTCGAGATAGGAGAAGCTCATGTGTGGAACGGGTCGTGAGTGCCCGTGACACGTCAAGGGAACGTATTGTCGAGCGGATTCGGCAGCCATTGCGGTCGGTGGAGGCTGGTGTTGGCGAAGAGAGAGGACGGATGGCGAAATGAAGGACAATGAAGATATGAGAACGTTGCAAAGCACAAGGAGACGTCAAGTCGTGATATTAAGAGAGTCGGGAGTCCAAGGAGAGATGCATGGACTGGCGACTCTCAATGCTGAGAATCGGTGGAGAGGGCGTGATGGATCGCCGAGGACTTCGCGGGGTTTCGTTTCCGTCGTGTGCGAGGGAAGGAGATGGCGTGTACTCCGTAGCTGTCGCGTATATATGGTTGCCTCGAGCTGTGTGAAAGGCTCAAGTCGTAGTAGTGATCGGATGCACAAGAATCGATCAGGCTGTACTACTACTAGGCGTAGTGGATCGCGAAAAAAAAAAGAATGGATTGTACGAAGTACAGCGACACGACCTCGAGGGGGTGACCGACGCGGGACCGAAGAGGAGGCAGTCCCTAGAGGAGGGTGGAGGAGAAGGATTGAGGAGAGGATGTCGGGCTGGAGAAGATGAGGGTGAAGAAGGCGAGCAGTGACGGGATGCAGCCCCTTGGACGAGGCCTCGAGAGTTCAAGACGAAGATTTCAAGGGCGAGAGAGGGAAGGCAGGCCCGACAGACTCGTCCACGCCTGGCGCTCCGTACGAGTACGAATGACTTCCGTGCTCCGTACTCCGTACTTCGCAGGCCACTGCAGTCAGCTGCTGCCACTCGGGCGGGGCACCGGTCCACGCAAGCCACACACCAGCCACAGAATGAGGGGCTCTGGCCCGGGCAGGCGCGGTGCGGGTCCCTGCCAAGCTGCAGATCCACCGTGCGAGGGACACTGGTGCCTTAGAATGATGTGACCGTCAGGTATATATCTACTAGTAGGTACCTAGTCACGGTCACGGAGGGAATGGATCAATGCATTAGTATGAGATGACTTGAGAAGACAATGGATCAGGAAATGTCAAATTTTGCGAACCCAAGTCTTGCAAGATCATCTTCCCAAGACGGCCGAGTGGCACAGCAAGTCTGTGCTGAGCAGCCGCGTTCTAATTAGTGGTACTACTACTCCGTACGGAGTAGATACCTTACTAAGTGCCCTCAGATACCGGGGGCGCAGGCCGTGTCCAGTGGAGCCCCGGATTCAAGACGCCGCATACGGTAGACTATACCTCAGAATGGTCATGTTGGTCCACTCAAACAAAAGTACACACTACCTTATTGTCGTGCATTATCACCGGAGCCTGGAGCTGGGCGCATTAACATTCGAGACCTGGCACTGTTCACGGTCCTGTGCTACTACTAAAGTCATCAGCTCGAGCTGCCGCCGCCATCAGTATTCCAATGGATTCGTCTTCCTACAGTTACGCCGGAGGTAGGTGACAGCTCGCCTCGCCATCTCCACGACGAACGGATCCTACTTTACCGTTCCAAACCCCTCAGATCGAAGCTACGACAGGCTTGTGCAGTCTTTTCTGGTCTTCATCTTCTAACGATTCTGCTGTCCGCCACTCGCGACATCTCTGATTTTCCTCCTGCTACTTGTGATAGATGTCACATACTACCAGATCTGTCACCACGCAGCCGCGATCGTACTAGTACGAGTAGTAGTAGTACCTGTACTCCGTACATACTACTCTGTCACCACCGTCATCACCACCATCACCACAACCATCGTCTTTGGGGCCGCCCCCTTGCGACTGCTCAGCTTTCCGAACCAAGATGGCCGATTTCAAACTGTCAGCTCAGCTTCTCGGGCACGAGGCCGATGTGAGTGCCTCGACAATCTCCATTGCTCACCCTCGTTCCATCCCTGTACTGATCGATCCCACGCAGGTCCGCGCCGTCAGCTTCCCCTCTCCCGACATAGCTCTCTCCGCTTCAAGAGACTGCACCGTTCGCATCTGGCGACGGGCTCAGGCCACTCCCCCCAGCTTCGAGGGTGCGCTCATCAGCCGCGGCTCGGAGTACATCAATTCTCTCACATTCTCGCCCCCCACGCAAGACCACCAGGACGGCCTCGTCATATCCGGTGGGAAGGACACTGTCATCGAAGTCAAGTCGCCTCGAGCGGCACCCACCGATCACGCCGAGCGCCTGCTCATCGGACACGCGCACAATGTCTGCTCACTAGATGTCTCACCCAGCGGCACACGCCTCGTCTCGGGGGGCTGGGATGGACAGGCTCGTGTCTGGAGTCTCGGCAAATGGGAGACAGAGTTGATGCTCGGCGGCCACGAGGGCATGGCCGTGTGGGGAGTCGTTGCCTTGGACGAGACGACCGTCGTGACGGGCTGCGCCGACAAGAACATCAGGGTCTTTGACCTGACGCAATCCAAAGACGGCGAGGTCATGCCAAAGGCCACGATATACACTCCCGACGTTGTTCGGGCACTATGCAAAGTCCCGGACAACCACCCTAGCGGAGCCGACATTGTCAGCGCGAGCAATGACGGAACATTGAGGTTGTGGAAGCTGAACGGCCAGCAAGTCAGCCAGCTCTCCGGTCACGATAGCTTCGTATACTCCCTCACGAGTCTGCCCTCCGGGGAGCTGGTCAGCTCCGGCGAAGACAGGACAGTCAGGATATGGAGGGGGGACGAATGTGTCCAGACAATCACACACCCCGCGATCTCGGTCTGGACGGTGGCCGCGAATCCACAGACCGGAGACATCATCTCGGGAGCCAGCGATGGCGTGGCTCGAATCTTCACCAGGCGGCCGGAGCAAGTGGCCGACCAGGAGACATTGAGGGAGTTTGAAGAGTCGGTCAAGTCCTCATCCATCCCACAGCAGCAGGTCGGCAACATCAACAAGGAGAAGCTACCGGGGCCGGACTTCCTGACATCCAAGGCGGGCACCAAGGAGGGGCAAGTCCAGATGATCCTCGAGGGCAACGGGAGCATCACGGCGCACCAGTGGTCCATATCCCAGCAGCAGTGGATCAACGTCGGCACCGTCGTGGATGCCGTCGGCAGCACGGGGAAGAAGGTCGAGTACAACGGCCAGTCGTACGACTACGTGTTCGACGTGGATATCGAGGATGGCAAGCCGCCCCTGAAGCTGCCCTACAACCTGTCGGAGAACCCCTACGAGCGCGCGACCAAGTTCCTCAACGACAACGAACTCCCGATATCCTATCTCGATAATGTCGCCAAGTTCATCACGGAAAACACAAAGGGGGCCACGCTAGGCCAGCCGACACCATCAAACGGACCCCATGAGCAGGGTGAAAGCGCGCCGTCCCCGCCAAAGGCACTGCCTCAGCGAGAATACCTGAGCATCTCCGCGGCGAAATACGATGGTAGGCCCCCGCCTGCTCTGAAGTCTCGTTTCCGCCATTCTCTAACTCAGGCACAACAGGCATGTTCAATAAAATCACCAGCATCAACAAGACGATGATCTCGTCCGGCCGCAAGGATGTGGCGCTAAACCCCGGGGAGGCGAACCTCCTCCAGTCGTGCCGTGAGGCGTTGGAGGCCTCCAAGGCGATACCCGCGCCGGCCCTCGACGTCATCGCCAAGATCGTCACGCAATGGCCCTATTCGGAGCGGCTTGCGGGCCTGGACCTGCTCCGCTGCGTGGCCAAGTCCCCCCTCGCCGCGCAGTTCTCCTCCTCCAAGGAGACCCTGCTCGAGCTCGCCGTCGGCGCCTCGCTCCCCGGCGACTCGCCGCCGAACGACAACGCCGCTATGATGGGCGCGCGCACCATCGTCAACCTGTTCGGCTCCGCCGAGGGCCGCAGCCTGGCTAGCTCCCACGCGGAAAGCGCCGTCTCGTTCCTCGAGCGCGTGGCGGGCGTCCGGGGCGGCGAGGCCATCGGCAAGCACAACCGCAACGTCCTCATCGCGGTCGCCACCGCGGCCATCAACTACGCCGTCCTGGTCCACAGGGAGAAGCTGCTCGCGCCGGACCACCGCCGGCGGCTCGTCGGCGTGCTCGGCGCCGTGCTCGCGGACCAGACGGACTCGGAGGTCCTGTACCGCGCGCTCGTGGCGCTGGGTACGATCCTCCTGAGGGTGCCCGATGCCGCGCAGGGCCTCGACGCGTCTTCTTGGATAAAGGACGCCGCGAGCAGGAGCGCGGAGGATAGGATCGCCGAGGTCGCCAAGGAGTGTTTGAGCGCGGCCCGCAAGTAATGGACGTGGAGCACGAGTGTTTCCGCACTACCTGTAGAAAGCATGCAATGCGATTTCGTTGCCATTCTCCTTTCTCACCCTCACTTCTCTCTTCATCCCCCCTCCTCATGGAATTGGCGGTCGCTTTTCTGATTTTTTTTTCTTCCTGTTAATACTACGTTGAGACTTAGTATACACGAGCGCCTGTCTTCTCCTTCTCGAAGCGTGGTGACATCGACCCCAAATTAAGACCTTCACCATTCCGAATCACATTGTCCTCATTCTTCTACACCGGGAGGCATACATGATCTCGTGACACGAAGCAGCAAGGCAAGAATATATGAAGGGTGTATCGAGAGCTTTCAAAAGGTCATCAGAATAATAGCACGATCCCTCCACGTGCCTTCTTTCATATGCTGGCAAGAAACAAAGACTCCGCTGGTATTATAAAAGATCAGAGGGGACAGATTAGTATTGGTGGCGCGGTTCGTCATGCGCCAATGGTGAACCAGAGCGCGCCGGCGAGGAGCGGGAGCCAGCCCATTGAGCCGAGGAAGAAGCGGTACGTCGACTTGGCCGCGGCGGACAGGGCGATGACGGGGTTGTTGAGGATCGGGGGCTTCGTGACGATGGTGTAGACGTCCGCGAAGCCGATGTGCGAGGAGTTGAAGCAGTTGGTCTCGTTGACTTCAGGGAGGCGCGGGTCGTTGGGTTCCACAAAGATGATGTCGACGCACTGTCCCCGCACAGGATTAGCAATCCTTCCATCTTCTTTGTCTTTGTCCGAGACACCATAGCACCGGGTGGGAAGAGGAGAGAGGGGAAAGGACAAGAGACCTACCGCGTACAGAGCTCCGCCGTGCTGGGCCAGCTCGACGACTTGAATCGTCGCAAGATCGCCGGCCTTGACCTGCGCGCCGGCGGGAAGTGGGACTTGCGGCAAGCAGATGGTTCCGGGATAGGCGGCGTTAGTGGGCCCCAGGATCTGGAAGGGCTTGACCATGATGTTGGACATGTTCTTGGGCCCGTTGTCGGGCCCGTCGGTGCCGTAGCCGAGGTTGATTTGCGACATGGCCATCATATGGCCGCTCTCCCAGCCGGGCTGGTAGGATATGGCGCCGCCCGTGGTGGGCCAGTACGTGCGATTCCTACTTGTGCCCAAACCACCGCCTGAAGAAGCACAGTCAAGTTAGTCCGGGCCTCTTGTCTATTCAACTTCCAAGTAGTTGGACGAGGTCGAAGTGTCTGAGGAAAGTTCAAGACATACAAGGATAATCCCACTGCATGCCGAACGGCCACGAGTCGTTGGTGATGAGATTGTTGCCTCTGGTTCCTGGGTATGTGAGGACTATGTGCGCCGAGGCGAGCGCCGCGAGGGCTAGATTGATGAGTGCTGGCGACCACATGATGGATATTTCTGGCTGGGGGCGGATCTGAAGGATGCGATGCTGCCTTGGCCTACAAAGGTCTGAGGCCGTTCGGGGAAGGCGAGAGCTCGCGGTTGATGACTCGATGCTTGGTCGCGGCAGCAGTCGTAACGTTGAACTCGTTCGAGTGTGAATCGAGGAGGTGTGCCGAGATGTCGCAGGATCTCAGCAAGTGGCAGATACCCCAACCCGAGGAGAATGTTGATTGTGTGACAATCGCACTCTGTGGACGCTTGCGCCGAGGTAGGTTTGGTCCAGTTCCGTTCAAACAGGATCGGGCATGGCCCGTTTGAGGTCTCGAGTCCTCGAAAGCTTCGCGAGATATAATATCGGTCGTCGTCCCGGGGTCTTCTCACCGTAAAAGGGGGGAGGAGGGCGCAACCAAGGCCCTACTGTGAGTCGGTATTGAGAGGATCAAGCTGGAGGAATGTCAGATTCCCATAGGGCTACTAGATGGCGCTGGTAGAAAGAGGAAGAAGATTTCAAAGAGGTAAGAAAGAAGAGACAAAGAAAAGCGGCAAAAGATCATTCATCTGCACTCCGTTCGGCTGCAGAGTACAGTATGGATTTGCTGCATGGATCACTCCATCCTTGCCTGGCACACAAATGTATGTATGTACACATGTGCCAGGCTTTCCTGCATCCTGCATATGTAGATTGCCCGCCAGGGTTGCCCACGAGGTTTGGGCCAAGAGGGAGGCCGGACCAGGTCCGGGTCTCTTCTCGGATCCGCCTCCCATTGCCCTGCGACTCCATCTCCTCTCACTGTGATCCATAACGGTAGAAATGAAGAATGGACTGTCTTGACAGAGAGAACAAAGGCTCCGGCCTCTAATTAGTCAAGAATTGCCAGGGCCTTCGTATTGTTGCAGGCACATCGCAGACTTCACGGCAGCGTACTCCGTACCTTGATCAGAGAGGCTCGGAAGCCAAGCCCCCGGTGTGCCACCTTTTTAGAGCGACAGAGTCTGCAAGACAAGAGGACGCAGGCACGGAGCTGCATGTGTGACGAGGGATTTTCCATTCGTCCGGCTCGATGTCGAAGCCGAGTGCAAATGTTTCAAACACCAAGGCATTGGAGGGTCTAAAGTCTTCCAGGTGGAAGACGATTGAGGCCTGTCAGACTCGCTGGAGATCTGGAAAGACGAAGCCATGGGAACCCTGTCCGTGAACCGCTCTTGAGCGCTGCGGATGCCATTTCCCTGCCACGAGAGGTAAGCTGAAAGTTAGGTAGCAACCCGTGCGACACTGTATACTCCATGAATCCATCTCTTGAAGGGACTTGGGGCATACAGAGGTATGTGCTCCGTATATTCTGTACTCCGTGCAGTCAGAAGAAATGCCGGCACCATCGGGAGTCGAAAGCGGCATTCAAAGGAACAGTACTCCGTAGACGACGACTGCATGCGAGCAGCAGCAGCCCGAAGCTTGAACACTCCTGTCCACGTAACGGCACAGTCTGCCGTACTCGCATGTACACGGACGAAGCGGGCAACACGCCTCGTTGGCGATGGGGCGTCCGAGACGATGACATGACTGGTTGACAGGGCCCTCGATCTAAGCGCCCGCGATCCTTGAGCCATCTTGATGTGATTGTGCGGGGGCGCCTAGTCCGCGTAGCCAGGGGCTGGCCTGGTCCGAGCCACGAGGATGTATGGAAGCGTCGTCAGTAATCCATCCATCCATCCAACGAACAGAAACGAGAAGGCCTGGCGGCCATTGGAGGGTGGCTCCTCGGAAGCTCGGGCTGACCTCGTGTTATCGCTCGCATTTGGTCCAATGGGATGGGTGTTGAGGTCGCTGGAGAAATATTTGGAGTTGGAGTTGAAGCTGCACGATGATGCCTCGACCTTTGACTGAAATTTTACTCTGTCCCAATCTTCCGGCACCTTCCCTTTTTTTTTCCCCTTCCCCTCAGGGAGAGGTCCCTGAGATAGTAGTACTCCGCGTACTAGTACGGAGTACTACTACCTCTCCGTACCGGCTCTGTGTGTCGCGCCTGCCTTCATCACCCATCCTCCGAGTCGGCGGGTCCTTCACCTCGCGGTAGTGCCTGCCGCAGAATCGAGCTGAGCCGAGTCGCTCCTGCACAGCGAAAGAGCTGCCGGGCCACAGTCGGAGGGGGCCACCGGCCGCATCAGGGTCTCGTCGCGGGCCGCGGCCGCTGAAGGGAAGATGCGCCGCAGGGTGGCACTCCATCGTACTGGTGCTAGCAGCTTTCTACCTCTCAGCCTTCAGGGCCTCGAAGCTGGATCAACGGAACGGGCGAGCTGGCCCAAGAAATGTGGAGTCGTCACGGGTGCCGGAATTTGAGGGCATCGTCAACCTCGAGCCCGCGTGGAGAGATGGACGCTGGTGTTTTTACGACGAATGACAGCCTCAAGAGGTTACCTCTCGGACACGGACCCAGGCGAGGCGAGGCCTCCTCATACCTCTCTGACCGATTTATCTTATGGGTTCCATTCCATCAATTCTTCGCATCAGCAACTAACTACCTCCTTGCTTGCACCCGTCCATGGACAGGTAGTATAGAAGTACCTTGAAGGCTCGACCACTCCTATTTCTCGTCGTATTTGAACAGGCCCGCCTCAAGACCCTTGATCTGCAATGCCAGCAGCTTCGAGTACTGCCTGCAGAGCGCCAGGTTCCCTCCGTGGAGCCACAGCCCGGGATGCCCGCTCCTCCGCCAGATGCCGCGGAACTCGCCCTCCTTGTCCAGTCCCCACGCGTCCCCGATCCGGTCCGCGGCCTCGTCCCCAAAGAGCATGCGCGTCGTCATCCTCATATTCTGGTACCCCGTGGCGAAGATGATCTCGTCGGCCTCGAGCTCCGAGCCGTCTGAGAAGCGCAGCCCGTGCGGCAGCACCTGCGTCGCGCTCACGCCCTGCTTCACCTTGACCCGCCCATCAATGATGAGCCTCGACGAGCCCACGTCGATGTAGTACCCGCCGCCGCTTTGGAAGTAGGCGAAGAAGGTGCCCGCGCCGTCTGGGCCCGAGTCGACCCGGAAGCCAGCCCTCGCGAGGCCGCTGAGCACCTCCTTGTCGTGCTCGGCCTGCAGCTTGACCACCTGCGTCTGGATCGCCTTGAGGACGGCCATGGGTACCGCCGCCATGAGCAGGTCCGCGTCCTCCACGGGGGGGCCGTCCTCGCTGTAGATTCCCTTGAGCGCAATGTCCATCACGGCCTTGGACGTCACAATGTGCGTGCTCGAGCGCTGCACGAGGGTCACCTCGTACCCCTTCTCCGTCAGGTCCTGCGCGATGTCGTTGGCCGAGTTGCACGAGCCGACGATGACGGCCTTCTTGCCCTTGCCGTCGGACCTCGCCCCCGCAAACTCGGACGAGTGGCAGAGGCGGTCGCCCTGGAAGCCGTCGATCCCCTCAATGTCCGGCATGTTCTTCTTGCCGGACGCGCCCGTGGCCTGGACAATGTGGCGCGGGCGCACCGTCCGCACCTCGGTCGAGCCGTCCGCGTGCCGCCGGGTCAGCGTCACGGTCCACTCGCCCGTGGCGTCGTCGTATTTACTGTCCGTCAAGTCCGTCTTCATCCACACGTTGAGCTCCAGCATGTCGACGTACGCCTCGAACCACTGCGCCAGCTTGTCCTTGGGGGTAAAGATGGGCCAGTGCGGCGGGAAGGGCATGTATGGCAGGTGGTCGTACCATACGGGGTCGTGAAGGACGAGCTGGTGATAGCGCTTGCGCCAGTTGTCGCCCACGCGGTCGTTCTTGTCGACGATGAGGGCGTTGACGCCCATCATCTTGAGTCGCGCCGCAATCGTGAGACCGGCCTGTCCGGCACCTGTGGACAAGGACAAAAGGCAAGTCAGTCTTGGGGCTCAAACCAACCATGGGGCGGAGCGCGCCACTCGCTCATTCGCAAGGGGACGTTACCTAGGACCAAGACTACCGGCTCGTTCCCATCCTGGAACTCGATCTCGGCCGCCCGTCTCTCCGCCCAATTCCTCCGGCCAGGCTGTGCGCCGTGCTGGACGCCGGTGGGTCGCCTCTCGTAGAGACTCTCCTCATGGCCCTTCAGCTCCCGGAGGCTCGTGTGGATGGTGTAGATCTTCCACGCGCCGTTGTCGTCCGCCAGGCGGGCGACTCCCCGGCCGGTGCCGACGACGGTCTCGAAGACGAAGAAGAACTGGATCACCTGCAGGCCCGTGGTGTCCAGGGGCGCCAAGGTGGGCATCCGCCTCTCAGTGCTCTTGTCCAGGGCCAGCGACTTGAGCCGGAACCCGTCCTTGGACCCGGCGCACTGCTTCAGGAAGTCGGCAATGGCCGGGGGCGAATGGAGGGTACGGAAGTCCCACGAGAGGGCGAGGTGGTCCCTCCAGAAGCCATCCTGGCGGAAGAGCTTGGACGCGGCGTCGAAATCGGCCGAGCTCAAGGCGCGGTCGAGGGCACCCAGCACATCCACAGCGACCTTGAACACATCGAGCTCGGGGCTCTGGGCCGCGTTGGACGGGGCGGGAAGGACGGCGGGTCTGATGTTGACGGACCCGGGCATAGTCTTGTTCCATGCAGGAACGTCGGGGGAACGTTCCGCGAGCATAACGGTGACCATTTTGCCGGAAGCAGCAACAACGGACGGGTCTGTCGATCAAGTGAATAAAAGGGGGGGGTCCTTGTCTTGTGCAGGGTTCAGGAGGAAGAAGTTGAGCTTTTTGTGATTCAAGGTGATCTAAGGCAACAGCTATCTCAGTCGGTGGGTAGAGGACACAGAGGGGAACTGTGACATTGATCGATCCTCCCGAGACAGCCTCGGAGGGGGAATTTATAATCCATTGCTCGACGGGCTGAAGTATGGCCAGCCGGCGAGGCCAACAGAGCAGAGCGAGCTCGACCCCGCATCGATCCATCCTCGGACCTGTTGGTTCGGGGCGGCCTGAAAAAACCAACTCGACAAACCAGATGGTGTAATGGCCTGCCAAGCTAGGTATGCGTGAGAATGGCCAGAAGATTCGGGAGGCAATGTGTGCGTGTTGATGTACGGATAGGCGAAGATCTCATGACACTGGAGTACGAGTACGAGCACCTGTGTGTATGTAGTATTCACGAATTCCCCGAAGCCGGCATACATGTTGATGCCTAATGTGTCAGACCTGATCCATGTGCATTAACTTGATCCTCCGTAGCCCGAAGTCTGAGAGTGCCGGCCACGCCTTGGAGTAGCATCGCGCGAATTCTGCGCATATTTAAAAGCATAAGAAGGCATAATATGGCATGATGTCACGGAGCAGTACTCCGTACGGAATATGGAGTACGAGGAGTACGAGTGAAAGTGAGTAGTACGGAGTAGTACCTATCCTGTTAGATCAAAAGGAAGAAGGCGTTGAGGCTCGACGGAGAGCTTTGAGGAGCCGAGTCGATGGATGAGTGGCTGGAGCGAGTCTAGCTCTTCCGCGCTAGGGTCGATGCATCGCATGGTGGCGTGACGGCGGAGGATGAGTGGCTGAAGTTTGAATCATGGGGATGAGGCATCTCGCAATGGTCACGATGGGCTGATCATGGTAGGTAGACTCATGGTGCAAATGGCGATGATAGTGGTGATGATGGCGATGCATCCCAAAAATGCATCCAGAATCGATCTGTTGGTGTTTTCAATTTTCATGTTGTTTTCAGTTCAGGGTAGGCTTATCGATAAAGACCAGGCAGGGACATTCATCAACATATAGTGGGGCAGCGCCGGAACCTCGAAAATCGCATCCGCGCGGCTTCAAAATTTATCGCGGCGGAAAAGCTTCATCCATCAATTGATTGATTGAGCGATCCTCGACCACGAGCGGTGCCAGCACGAGCGTACACGCCAGAGGCGCTGAGACGAGATTGATCCGTTCGAGAGTCGATAAGGCCCCCCGATCCTCCGCCATCAAGTCATGACCCAGCCCTCATTGCTCATTCACCGCAGGCAGACTCTGGATTGAGACAAGGAGGAGGAGGAGGAGGAGGAGAAGAAGAAGAACGAGGAAGCGAAGAACAACGGAAAAGGGAGACAAAGACGCGAGGTTTCTTAAACACCATCAGCCATGGCGCACTCGGGTTTCTCCAACCCGACCAAGGAGCAGCTGGTCGACAACCTCCCCAAGCGCTTCAAAGGCCTCAAGTTTGGCATCCAGTAAGCCAGCCTGCGCTCCCTCCCCCTCCCCTTCCCCCCCCCCCCCGGAAGCCTCTTCGGCCTGGTTTCCATGATGATCCCCCAGCTAACCTCGGGGGGGGGGGCCCCCCGCTCTTCTCCAGGTCCAACCAAGACATTGTCAACCAGGGCGTGCTCGAAGTCTCACAGCGCATGCTCTACGACATTGACAACAATCGAGCCCCACTCACCAACGGCGCCCTCGACTTGCGACTGGTAAGCCGCCTTCTCTATCCTGAGGGGAGAGGCGCCCACAGCTCCGCCTCTTCCCCCCCCAGACTCAGACTCTGCAGGTTGCTAACTCGGACTGCTCTTTTCAGGGAACCTCGAGCAAATCCGGGAAATGCGGGACCTGCCAAGAGCCATTGCAATTCTGCATAGGCCACTTCGGCCATGTGCGGCTCGCACTCCCCGCCTTTCACATCGGCTACCTGCGCTTCATCCAGACGATCCTCCAGAACATCTGCAAGTCCTGCGCCCGAGTCCTCCTGACCGAAGCTGAGCGAAAGTCGTTCCTGCAGGACCTCCGCCGTCCTCTCGACAACATCCGGAGGACCCAGATCTGCAAGAAGATAAACGAGCAATGCCGCAAGTGCAGGCAGTGCCCTTACTGCGGCGAGATCAATGGGCAGATCCGCAAGGTCGGCGTCATCAAGCTCGCCCACGACAAGTTCTCCGCCTACAAGAAGTCGACCTCGATGAAGAAGATGCCCCCGGAGAGCAAGCTCGTGTTCGACGCCTCCTTCGACGAGGCCAAGAAGCAGAACCCGGACGTCGAGAAGCATCTGTCCCGCGCCATGGAGGACTTGAACCCCCTCTGGGTCCTCAACCACTTCAAGATGATCAGCTCGACCGACTGCGAACTGCTTGGCCTGGACGCCGTCGAGGGAAGGCCGGAGATGTTCATCTGGCAGTTCATCCCGGCGCCGCCCGTCTGCATCAGACCGTCCGTCCAGCAGGAGGGCGCCAGCAACGAGGACGATCTGACCGCGAAGCTGGCCGAGATCGTGTACCTGAGCGGCCTGATCCGGGCGGCCCTAAACAAGGGGAAGCCGATGCAGACAATCATGGAGCAGTGGGAGTATCTGCAGCTGCAAATCGCAATGTATGTCAATAGTGACGTGCCGGGCTTGAACCAACCCGGCTTCGGCAAGAGCGTCAGGGGTTTCTGCCAGCGCCTCAAGGGAAAGCAGGGTCGCTTTCGAGGAAACCTGTCCGGAAAGCGTGTCGACTTCTCCGGCAGAACAGTCATCTCGCCAGATCCCAACCTTGGTATCGACCAGGTCGCCATCCCGCAGCTCGTTGCCAAGAATCTCACGTTCCCCGAGCGAGTCCAGAGCCACAACCTCGAGAAGCTCAGGCAATGCATCACAAATGGGCCGGGCGTCTGGCCGGGCGCCAACCACGTCATCAAGGACAATGGGAGCTGGAAACAGAACTTGCAGTTTGGAGACAGGGCCATGGTGGCAAGAGATCTGAGAATCGGAGACGTCGTGGAGAGGCACGTCGAGGACGGTGACATTGTCCTGTTCAACCGGCAACCGTCGCTTCACAAGCTCAGTATCATGAGCCATCTCGTCAAGGTCCGGCCGTGGAGGACATTTCGCCTCAACGAGTGTGTCTGCACTCCCTACAACGCCGACTTCGACGGCGACGAGATGAACCTCCATGTCCCACAGTCCGAGGAAGCCCGTGCCGAAGCCATCACCCTCATGGGCGTCAAGCACAACCTCGCCACCCCCAAGAACGGTGAGCCCATCATTGCCGCCACCCAGGACTTCATCACGGCCTCCTATCTCTTGAGTAGCAAGGATCGATTCTACAATCGAAAGGCATTCTCATTCATCTGTACACACATGGTGGATGGGCAGACACACATTGACCTCCCCCCTCCGACCATAATCAAGCCCGAGGCGCTGTGGACGGGCAAGCAGATCTTCAACGTTCTCATGCGTCCGAACAAGCAGTCACCCGTCCTGGTGAACCTCGACGCCAAGTGCAGAGAGTACTCGGCAAAATCCGGAGCGTGCCCCGACATGGACCCCAATGACGGCTGGTTGGTGATCAGAAACTCAGAAATCATGTGCGGCCGCATGGACAAGTCCATCGTCGGTTCCGGAAAGAAGAACTCCGTCTTCTACACCATCCTGCGAGATTTCGGCCCGGACCAGGCGGTCGTCGCCATGAATCGGCTGACGAAGCTTTGCGCCAGGGCGCTCGGAAACCAGGGCTTCTCGCTCGGCGTCGGAGACGTCTTTCCGATCACCGAGCTGGTAAAACTTCGAGATCAGCTCGTGCAAGACGCCTACAACAAGTGCGACAACCTCATCGAGACATTCAAGCAGGGAAAGTTGGAAAAGGCCCCCGGTTGCGACATGGAACAGACTCTCGAAATCTCCATCTCCGGTATCCTTTCCAAGGTTCGACAGCAGGCAGGTCAACACTGTGTGGACACGTTGAGTCGCAACAACGCTCCCTTGATCATGGCCAATTCCGGATCCAAGGGTCTTCACATCAACGTCGCCCAGATGGTTGCTTGCGTCGGGCAGCAGATCATCGGCGGTCAGCGTGTCCCGGATGGTTTCCAGGACCGTAGTTTGCCTCATTTCCACAAGAACGCACGCCAGCCTGCATCGAAGGGTTTCGTGCGGAACAGCTTCTACTCCGGCCTGTTTCCCACCGAGTTCCTGTTCCACGCCATCTCTGGACGAGAAGGTCTGATTGATACCGCCGTCAAGACTGCCGAAACCGGCTACATGTCAAGACGACTGATGAAGTCACTGGAAGACTTGTCCACGCAATACGACGACACCGTCCGGACATCCTCCGGCAACATCGTCCAGTTCCAATTTGGAGCGGACAAGTTGGATCCCCTCGACATGGAAGGTTCTGCGGTTCCTGTGCAGTTCGATCGCACGTGGACGCATGCCGAGAATGTCACCTGGAACAACGAAGAGAGGACGATGCTCCCGAATGAGATTCTCGAGCTCTGCAAGTCGGTGCTCGATAAGGAGAAGGAGCGCTACAAGAGGCGGCGCTTGGTCGACAACCAACTTCTCGACTACGCGGACCAGAGCAACGAAGCAATCGACGAGCACGAGAGCGCACGAAACTTCCTCGAGACAATCCAGGCTTTCGTCGCAGGCCGCGCGGACAAACTCGCCAAGGCCCGCAAGTTGGCGGGCTTGGATCCAGACTCGGACGCGAGTGCAATGGCGGTTGACTTGCCAGATGGGCTCGAGGCTCGAGTCGCGCGCACGGAGCGGGTGGCAAAGGTGTCCCGCACGACGCTGTTGAGGTTCATCAAGGAGTGCCTAGAACGATACCAAAAGGCGCACGTCGAGCCCGGCCACGCCGTCGGCGCCGTTGGAGCGCAGTCCATCGGTGAGCCGGGCACGCAGATGACGCTCAAGACATTCCACTTTGCTGGTGTCGCCGGTATGAGTATCACACAAGGTGTGCCCCGTATCAAGGAAATCATCAACGCATCCAAGAACATCAGCACGCCCGTCATCACGTGCCCGCTCCTCAACGACAAGCAGATAGAGGCTGCGCGGATCGTCAAGGGCCGGATCGAGAAGACGTACGTGCTCGATGTGCTCAAGGCCATCGAGGACGAGTGGATCAGCGACCGTGGCACCATCGTGCTGTACATCGACATGGATGCCCTCCAGGACATGCACCTGGGCATTGGCATCGGCGAGATCGCGGAAGCCATCGTCCGGTTCAAGAAGTTGAAGATCCCCCCATCGGACATCTCCATCGGGCCCAATTACATCAAGATCTACGTCCTCAACAGCTGGACCGACCCCGACGCCGCCAAGAAGAGGCAGCGCAGCGGCCTCCCGGCGACCATGACGGACGACGCGCCGGACTTCCTGCTGAGGGTCAACCACCTCCGCCGCATGCTCCCCAAGGTGCCCATCTCGGGCTACTCCGAGGCCACGCGAGCCATCATCCAGACGTCCGAGCAGAGCGAGCACACCGTGCTAGTGGAGGGCTACGGCCTGCGGCCGTGCATGACGACGGAGGGCGTGATCGGCACCAAGGCGCGGTCCAACTCCGTCATGGAGTGCCGCGATGTGCTCGGCATCGAGGCCGCCAGGACCACCATCGTCGACGAGATCTCCGCCGTCATGGCCGGCATGAACATCGACCCGCGCCACATCCAGCTGCTCGCCGACGTCATGACCTTCAAGGGCGAGGTCCTGGGTATCACGCGCTTCGGCCTGTCCAAGATGCGAGAGAGCGTGCTCCAGCTGGCCTCCTTTGAGAAGACCCCGGACCACCTCTTCGACGCCGCCGCCAACATGAAGACGGACCGCATCGAGGGCGTCTCGGAGTGCATCATCATGGGCCAGACCATGACGGTGGGGACGGGTGCGTTCCAGGTCGTGCGGCGGCTGAACATCAAGGAGTGGGATATGCGGCCGAAGCAGACGCTGTTCGAGGATGCGTGGAACGACAGCCTCAAGGCGAAGAAGGAGAGGCGGAAGCTCAGGGTTGGCTGAGCAGGCTCAAGGCCTGGCTTCCTTTGCGACCAGACCCTGCCCTCCCCTTTGCCCCCTTTTTCTTCTTCTGCGATACCCTGTTACATGTATAACATTTTGTCTGCCGATAGTCTGATTTGGCGTTGTTGGGCCAGAACTTTCTCAATTAGATTGCCTCTTGGATCTTGCGAGTCATAACCAGCCCACAAAAAAAGAGTTCATGTACAAATCCGTGCATGCAAAACTTTCAACTCAGATGTGACACAATGCGAGACTGTAATAATTTTGACTGCTTTGGGCAGAGACAATCATGGGCAACGTGAATTCATTCAACCCCCTGAATGAAGAATCAAGAAAAGGAACCTTCAACGCCGTTACAAATCCCGACTCCGTGCAAATCATATGAACCAGTATTAAGCAAGTACCCCCGGCATGCCCAACCCCTGATGAATCAGGACCCTTCAAGCCCTCTTCTTGCTCTTCTGGGTCATTTTGCGGAAGGCCTCCATGCCGCCCGCGCCCAGGGGCCTGTGGTCCTGGGACCGCGCCCCCCCCTCGAACGTGCTCTTGGGCGCGATGGTGTAGCTCGCAGGCAGGCTGACCATGCGGGCGCGGTTGTTGGACGCGACGGGGGCGAGCAGGCGCTCGCGCTCGGCGTCCTGGATGGACTGGGCGGGTCTCTGGGTGAGGTTGAACTGCGAGCCTGTCTTTCTGCGCTGGGCGAGCTTGGCGGCCCTATGGAGATGTCAGTAGGGAGGATCAGAAAAAAAAGGGGGGGGGGAGAGAGCAGGTGATTTGGTATGTGAAGACGCACTCGTAGTCGTAGTCGCGGGTCTCGACGTGGCGCTTCTTGTAGTCGTCTGTGCGCTTGAGAATCGGCCTGCTCCATTCTCCCAGGAGCCTCTCGGCCATGCGCTTGATGTTGGGCTCGGGCTTCTTGCTGCGGGTGTAGAAGAGGACGACCTTGCCGATGCCGCTGCTGAGGAGGGCCTCCTTCTCAACGTTGAGGCGCGTGAGCGCGGTGAAGATGTCGCGCTGGATGTTGAAGGCAGGCAGGGAGCCGTCGTTGAGGGGCTCGAGGAAGAACTTGACGTGCTGGAGGAAATTGGTGTCCGGGTCCAGGACGGCGTGCTGCACGTTGTTGCGGTTGAGCAGGCCGACGACGTCCGGGAGGAGCTTGAGCTTGTGGAGCGCAGGCTGGTTGGCCTCGCGGGCCTCGTTGTCGGCCTGGCAGGCATGTTCCATCTTGACCTTGAGGGCGGCGAGCTGCTCGTCGATCTCGTCCTCGAGGTCCTGCGTGAAGGGGGTTGATGTGAGCTTGACGAAATCAAAGCAAGGAGATGCGCGCGGGTGTGTGTGTGTGTGTGTGAAGAACTTACAATCTCATCCTTGCGCCGCCGCTTGGTGGATGTGCCCCCCTTCTTGATGGCGGCGTCGAGGGCCCGGTCGATCTCGCGCTTCTTCCGCTCCTCGGGGGTCAGGTTCTCCTCGTTCTCGGGCGCCGCCACAGCCGGCTTCTTCGCGCGCCGCTCCGTGTCGGCCGCCCGCCTCGGCCGCCGCTGCTTCTTGTCGGCCTCGCCGCCGGAGCCACCGTCGTGCATGGAGACATCGTCGTCGCCGCCACCGCCGCCGCCGCCTCCGCTGCCGCGGTCCCGGCGCTTCTCACGGCGGGCCTCCCTGGGCTTCTTGATCGTCTCGCCGTCGGCGCGCTTCCTCTTGGTCGCCTTGAGCGTGCGAGCAATGTCCTCGTCGATGTCGACGGGGCGGTCTTCGATGTTGGCGGTCTCAGGGTCGTAGTCCTCGAACTGGTTCTCATCGATCTCGGACAGCAGGTCCGAGTCCCGGTCAGAGTCTGCTCCGTCTCGTGGCTCTCTCTCCCTGGCCGGAGAGCCAGCTGGGGAGTCGAGATCAGACATAGTGCTTGGATGGCTGCTGCTGCTATTCCCCTGCTGATCACTGCCGGCTCCGAGGTCAGATCGAGATAGCGATGCAGATGGATTCTTCGGGAAGATGGATGAGCCGCAATGAGAACGCGTCGGGAGAGAATGGATGGTGAACAAGTCACAAGGTAGTCGTCGTCGTCGAGGGCTTCTTCCATCTTCCGCACAATCCCAGAGACGCAGAACCGCGTTGATTACATAATCTCGGATTCCTGGCTGATGAGTCATCCAGTGTTTCAGCCTCAGGCTCGCATGTCGCATTTGTTTACTTGGAGCTTCCGGTTGCCGCGCAAGACACAGACAGACAGACACATCAACTAATCCATCTACCTGATCCATGGAACATCCACCTATCAATGACCAGGGCCAGGCCGTGAATTCCAGACGGCTTGCCTGACCCACTCTCATCGCCGGTCGCTATCGCCATTGCCATTGTTGACAACACGGCCGAGGGGTGATAAGCGGCTATTAGATTTTTTTGTTGATTTTTGTTTTTCCCTTCTCCTTGTCGAAGCAAAGAAGCGCCTGGCCATCATGGAGCGAAGGACGTTCGAGTCCCACATGGAGTGGGAGTATCAGGATAAAGGAGGACCCGTCGATCTCACCAGCCCGTTCGCCCAGGCGGCGGCGAGGAGGAAAGATAATCGTTGGTTGACACCTATCCTATCGCGAAGGAATAAAAAAACATTACTAGCGCGACTGACATTGATTCTGTGTCGCGCAGTGTTTAGTTCGCCCTCCAAGCTCGCGACACAAAGCACGAGCTACACGCCTTTCGGCACGCCGTCCAAGCCGCCGCCGAGCACCTCCCAGTTCACGCCTCAGATCAGCGCGTGCGCCGTCGCCCCTCCGTTCCGGAACCCCGCCTTCACGACCCCGAGAAACGCAGGCGACACGACGCTCTCCGAGGTCGAAGAGAGCCCCGCGCCGACGGAAGCGACCGAGTTTCCGAACGATAGCCCCGACGCGGACCGCACGCTGACCGTCGTGGGCACTCCGATGTCTCCGTCCAAGATCGACAAGATGACCCGCTATAGCAGGTCGCCGAGGAAATTCGCCCCGGGGAAGGGCGACATACGGCCACCGCGGGAAACGCCGCGCAAGGAACTCCAGTCGATGCGGAAGCGCAAGCGGCACAACCTCGACAGAGACGTCAGCAGCGTGAGCCGGCAGCTGTATCGCGAATGCTGGGACGACGTTGAATCGGATTCGGAGGAGAGCATCTCGGAGTACGTGCGCATGCGCCATGATCACCAGCAACAACAGCAACAGCATCATGGTCAGCAGCGGCAGCGGCGCGAGGGCTGGTTCGGAAGCATGCTGCATACCGTCGAGCGATACCCTTCAGCCCCCGACAGCATATACCAATGGCTCCAGCTCGGGCTTAACACCTGCTTCATCCTGTTTGTGGGCTTCTGCGGATACAGCGTCATCCAGGCTGTGCGATCGGATATCCGCAACGCCAACGAGAAGGCGCGCCTGGAGATTATGAGTCGCATCTCGGAATGCCAGAACCACTACACGGCGAATGAGTGCTCCAAGAGGGATCGGCCGGCCCTGCGGATCATGTGTGACGAATGGTACGATTGCATGTCGCAGGACGCCGAGGCCATCATGCAGGTCAAGGTGACCGCGAAGCAGCTGGCCGAGATCATCAACGAATTCACAGACGCCATGAACATGAAGGCCTGGGTATGGGATCTCCGCGCGCGATGAGAAGTGCATTTCCACAATCGCGTGACGGATGTTTGCTGACGTGTTTTACGCAGGGGTTCTTTTTCGCCATTGTTCTCATCGTCATCTTCACCAACTTTTTGGGCCGCTTTGGGAACACTCCACACAAGGCGGTGCCGCCCCCGCCGCCCCCCATGCCGCCGTCGCAGCCATACCAACCGGCTGTGTCGCACATGTCGGCGATAGCGCCCGACGCGACACCGATGAGCGTCCGATCACGCTTTCAGACCCCGAGAACGTCGCGGTTCAGGATGATCGAGGACACTGGCGTGGACATGGACATGACGATGACGCCGGGCTACTTCACGCCGTCTCGGCATCGAAGTCCCGTGAAGATCAGCCGACCAGGTTCTCCGATCAAGTTCCAGCGGAGTCCGAGCAAGATGTATCAAGACTCGAATCGGTTCGAATAAGCCCCCCCTTCCGACGGATCATGATGTTTCCTTATACCATACGTTTGAATGAAGGCACGACGGGAGAGCAAAAGTACATTAATCTGGGGCAAAATTTCTGCTACCAAAGGGGAAAAAAAACGAAAACATTTTGGCCTAGGCGTTCGATACCATTACTAAGGCAGACAGATGGATGGATCATGACGCAATGGACACTGGAATGAGGGCAGAGAGGGAAGATTGAAGGAGGCCGAGGCCGGCTCCTAGTAGAATGCCATGTATATATTGCAATCCACCCCTTGCAGCGAGCCATTGCATGTGAAAGAGAACAGAAGCGCTCCTATTCCCTACCCAACTGCCGAGCCTTGTCTCTGACCGGCCCCGTGGGCACTCCTCTTACTATACGAGTACTAATGTAGTACCTCCTGGTAGATCTCCCAGTGGGTACGAAATGCGGAGTAAGAGTAACGCATAGATCGAGGTTCGTACTCGCATTACATTGATCTTCGTGGCATAGGCTACTCCGTGCCGAGCCCTCCTATCTCGATGCCCCAACCTCCCGTCGCATCTTCCCCCTATTTCAGGGGCAATGTCAGGGACCCGCGGCAACGTCGATTGCACGAGTGATTGTGATTGCCTCATACCCTGCAGCTTCTGACCTCATTCGGACTTCAGCGTCCTTCTAGAAGGTAGCTCGAACCTTGTGTGGACTTTGACGCTGAATGTCCATGTGGGCAACGCCGAAGTAGCGGGCGGGTCCTGGCTACAGCTGGGCTCGACGGCGCTAGGAGAGATGTTCAAACAGGTTCTGCCTTCCAAATCTGAGCTTGGATGCAAGTGCCGATGGCTTATGTAATTTTATGGATGGCGCTGGCATACGGAGTACGGAGTACTCTGTACTCCGTATGTTGATTGATTGACGGTTTCCTCGCATCCCGAGTATAGGGTAGTTCCTTCGCCTCACCAATTGCATACTCAAGACGGATCAATCCATAGATGCTGAAGGATCACGACAGACATGGAGAGGCCTCGATCTCGACGCACGCTGTTCATTCATGCAAGCTCCGAGATTCTGGACCATTCGCCGGATGGAAACAGAAACACGGGATCTTAGGACTGCATCGGAGCCCCGAAGCTTCAACGAGTATGTCGGGGATCAATATTGAATTCGACATACATCAATGTAGCGAGGACAACTTACCTTGAGTTGAGGGAAGTCGCGACTTAGACGAGACTACTCCCTAGAGCGCTCCTTCTAAGACGGTGTCGGTGTCGGTGGCGACGGCCAACATTGAAGGCGAAGGCGACGCATCAAGCTTCAACACCACGGCGATTGACATCAATCAAATCGACATCTTCAATCGAGGCACCACCACCACATCATCTCGTTCCTGGCTCCCTTTCTTTATCCCAGAGAAGTGGAATACTGGGCCATTTTTTTTTTGTTTTCATCTCCAAGAAATTTCACTTCCATCCCCCAATCTTCTCTCTCTCAAACCCCCCTTTTGCCCCCAATCCAACTGCCGGCTCTCAATCGCTGGAGGGGTGCGACGACCGGCTCGCCTCTGCTACCTGCAACTCTCTGCACAAGCCTATGTGCCGCAGCATGTCTGGTCCATCGCGACTTCTTAGCGACCAGAACGCCTCTCAAAAATTATCATTTCCCGTCCTGTCGCCTGTTCCCTCCCATTTTTTGAAAAGCCAGGCAGGTTGTTTTGTTCTAAAACATGGCGTCCACGGATGAGAGTCGAAACAGCATCGCCCCGTCGGGTCCCGGCCAGGCTGGCACTGGTGACACCCCTCAGTCCCAGGTGACATCGACTCGGCTGCAGTTATCTCATTCCGGAACTCCCTCAACCAACAATCCTCCTCCATTCTCGAAACGCAGACGCGGGGCCGGTGTCGTGACGCCGAATGCCTGCACCGAGTGTCGCAAGAAACGAGCCAAGGTATTTGATGCTCCATGTCCTTTCCTTCGTCCTCCCTTTCGAGCTCTGCGTTTCCTTCCATGAAGTTGATGTTCAGACCTTTGGCTGACAGCACGGTGCCCCCTCCTTTGTCTCCCTTTCCATGGATTTTCTAGTGCGACGGTAAGAAGCCTTGCAGCCGATGCCAGGGCCAGAAGAGCGTGAAATGTGTCTATCAAGCTCCCGTTCGCCAGTCGAAAGAGCACCTGCGTCATGAGATCGAAAGCCTCCGCCAGCGACAACAAGCCAGCGATGAGGTCTTTGCGGCTTTGCTGCGGCCGAGGCTGTGGGAGGAGATCCTGGCTCGGCTTCGCAGCGGACATTCCGTCGAGAGCATCTACGAATGGCTCAAGAACGCTCCTCCGTTGATAATTACAGAGCCCGATGCTGCTCCCCCGACCAGCGTGCCGGCATTTGCGCAAATGAACACTCCCATCGGTTCCGTCAGCCAGGGGGTGGATCCCGCCTTGAGTTTGATATCCAGCCCTCCTGGCTCTTCGGCTCCTAATGCTGCGATCGCAAGTAGCCTTCCTGCTGCGATCTCGCAACTACCGAGCATCAAGGCGGAGGCCAGCCCCTGGACTTTCTCCGCCCAGAGCCAGGCCAGCTCCAACAGGAGCAGTACCCACCCCGACGCCATGAACTGGACTGCCGACACGAGCCACCCGCCAATATCTCGCGTCGGCTCCGGCGGCTCTGGAGGTTCTGGTGCCGAAGGCATGTTTCGACATGGGACGGGCAACGCCCAATTTCACGGTCATGAGCAGGTGTTGTCGCCGTTCGACGAGCCGAAAACGATGGCTCTGTATCCCACCTGGACCCAGATCACGTCCGACTTCAACCTAGTCCAGCACTTGCTGGCTCTTTACTTCTGCTGGGAGTATCCCACCTTTGCATCCCTCAGTAAGGAGCATTTTCTTCGGGATTTTCAAGAGGGTCGGCGCCGATACTGCTCATCCATTTTGGTCAACGCTTTGCTCTCTCTGGGCTGCCGCTTCTCTAGTCATCCCATGACTAGAGCCGATCCCAACGAGCAGTCTTCGTCAGGTGATCACTTCTTCAAGGAGTGCCAGCGGCTTTTCTACCAGGAAGCCGATCATCACTCCCTGACGACCATCCAGGCCCTCGGAATCATGGCCATAAGAGAAGCCAGCTGCGGCAGAGACTCCGAGAGCTGGTATCTGGCCGGGCAGAGCATACGGCTCGCTGTTGAGATGGGTCTGCATCGAACCGATGGGGTCCACGACGAGGACGAGCTCGCCGTCCAGTCCGCGACGTTTTGGGGCGCGTTCGCCCTTGACCAGTGAGTTCATGTCGCCGCCTCTGTACTCGCCACATTTGATAAGGGGCAGTCTTTGTTTTGGCTGACGTTTGCACCCAGCGCGTGGTCCCTGGCCACTGGTTCACTTCCCCAGTGCTCATATTTCCCCCAACTCCCCCCAAAGCCAGCAATTATGACGGATATCGAGGCCTCACTCTGGGTCCCCTACACAGACGATGGTGAGATGATAATTCACCCACAGCTTTTTTCTCTCTTCTCATCAAGTAAAATCAATGCTGATGTTCTCTCAGGGGCGGGCTTTCAACGCTCCAGCGAACAGCCGTCGAATGTCCGGTCTGTCTATAAGTGCTTCTGCGAGTTGAGCGAGCTGGTCCACCAGTCATTGTATGTGCTACACTCACCCGGGCGCCCTCTTACTGCGCGAGAGCTGTTGAGCATCTATACGCAATACCTCAACTGGTATGATTGCATACCCGAAGTCCTGAGACTCGGTCACAACTTCACGCCCGCCGTCTTGTTCACGCAGTAAGTCTTTGTCTTCCCATCAAGGCTCCATTTCTCAAGCCCTCTTTTACAGCCGCGGCTGACTATTGTGGTAGCATGTACTATCACTTTGCCATACTGCTCTTGTTTCGGCCCTTGATCAGGCTGCGGATTATCGGCTCAAAAGTCTCTCCCCGCGACGTGTGTTCCCAGGCAGCCGATGCCATTCAGAGGCTCTCCACGTCATATTCGCAGCTCTATACCCTCCGAAGAACGCCGTCATTTGTCCCTTATTTCGTGTTGACGTCAGCAATCATGCACCTCGCTCTCGCCGCCACCTCGATTAAGGCTGAGGCCACGAGCTCTAGCGAGGAAAAGATCAAGACAGCAGCCAGTATCGACCCGAGCGTGTCTCAAGCCCTGAACCAAGGAATTGCCGACTTGGCAGAGATGGCGCCCTGCCACCGCTTCGCCGAGCAAGCCCTCAACATCATGCGCTACCTCGCGAAGAAGTGGAAGATCGAGGTCGACATTGATCAAGACAAGACGCCACCCGAAGATTACGAGACGCTCGTGAGACCGTACTCGAGCAGTCTGAATTTCTTTGCGCCCAATGTCCAAGCGGAAGACCTCATATGCGGCTGGGGACCGCCGCAGGACTCGGAGGTGATGGATACGATCAGAGACTCGAGCGAAAAGGTTCGTCAGGAAAATATCGAGAGCCCACTCTTCTGGCCTTTCCCAATGCAAGGTAGACCCTTGCTTTTGACAGGCAGCGAGCTGGAACAAGCAGGGTTCGTCGTGCAATAGGTCACGACATCGCCTCGGGTGATTACAGGGTGATGGATGAAACATGGAGAGGCGCTGGGTCAGAGGCTTCCGGGTCATTGTCTACGGAGTATGGAGTACTCCGTATGTATGGAGCACTTACAGGCACCTTGGAAATCTTCTCTTGGACGTACGTACGGAGTGCTCTAGGATACCTTTGAAATGCGATTGGCAATGTCTAAGATCCTGACGATTAGGATGAGACTGCAGCTGAGATTATCGAGACTGGTGAACCAACGAATGTTGTTTACAGAGCAGTGCTCTTTACTGGTAGTTTCTACTCCGTAGTAAGGACTTGATAATCGTACTGTGCTTGTACGGGTACGGAGTACGAGATCTTGAGTTAAAGGCACAAGTTTGCACTGTAAGGTAGGTACTCCGTACTCCGTACTCCGTATATACTTAGAGCTTAGCCTGTGCTGCGTTACTACCTACAGTGCTCCGTACGCATATTGAGGATTTGGCACAAGCCGAGGATGGAGGCGTGCGGTTATTCCGATTATGGTATAGCGCACAGGGCAAGGTCCCCACTTATTATCTCCGCGTCGAGGGAAGCAGCGACACAGCTCCACTCTTTCCATCAGCCTCGGCGCTCGACTGGGAAACACTCACTCCTGCATTCATGCCTTTCTCACACATTGATCAATCCAATCCCCATTGATCCCATCCAATCCGATCCGATCCATACTCCGACGTACTCCGTAGTCGTACCTCATCCAACGTATCACCAGCTGAGGCGTAGCACGTCTTCCTCATTCGCGCCCACGAGACCCGCCGAAGCCCGCCGACCTTCTTTCTTGTTCCTTCCCCACGGAGTACTACTTCCCGGACGCTCAATGAAAGAGGGGGTTTCATCCAGGAATCGGTTATCTCTTCTCCCCCTCCCCGAGCGAGGAGCCCGAGATCCGAGCACCTGAAGCACGGGGGAAAGACCAACGCCGACGACGCGATGCCTCAGCCGGCGACCACACGCCACTCCAGATCCGCCAGCAGGCCTTCCTGTCGCTCCCAAATCACCACCGCAAACGCCACCTCCACGACGGCCGGCCAGATCCTGTCGGCGCCGCCCAAATGGCTGGGCATGTATGACGATTTCATCACGAAAAACGCGGGCCAGGTCTCCCAGATCGAGAGTGCGCTGAGGAGCCTCACGTATATCATCCCTGGTCAGTTTTTTTTAAACTCCCTTCTCATCATCCCCCTTTCCCGCGATCCCTCTTCTGCCACAACGCGGGGACCGTCGTCTTCTCGGCCCCACAACTATCGCGACGGAGTCACTGACATTGCATCTCTCTCTCTCTCTTTTTTTTGTTTCAATTTCTAGGTCGTTTTCGTGATGCCGAGATAGCTTCCGAGTCGATTCATTCTGGAGTTCAGCTGCTTTCGCTCTACCACGATGGCATCCTGTCCAAGGCCGCCGAGACGCGGCTGTCGATGCCCCAGAGCTGCTCGGCGCACTCGCGCTACACTCGCTTCTGGACCCAGAAGAGCACGCTCTATCGAAAAATAGCCACGGTGCTACAGATGGTGCTATACACGGAGCTCCTGTGCGAGATGGGCGCAAAGCGGCGCGGCGGCGAGAAGACGAGATGGAAGGTCGTGGTGGTGCTCGAGGCCATCAAGGCGTTCTGCCGGCTGCTGCTCCTGCGCGTCACACGATCGCGGCCGCTCGTCACACCCATCCTCCCCGAGCGAGGCTCGCTGCCCGAGGAGCACCGTGGCGCCGGCGACGACGACGACGACGACGAGCCATTCGAGCTGCGAAGCGAGAGCGGGCTGTTCGACGAGACATCATCATCATCATACGCCGAGCGCTCCACCGGCGCCGGCGCCGCGTCCGAGACGTCGTCGCAGAGGCAGCAGCAGCGCAGGGCGCAGGCGCTGCACCAGCGGGAGTGGGCGATGCCGCGGACGGGCATGAGCATGCCGTCCCTGCCCCACGCCGGCGACATCAGCTCCTACCTGCTCGGCCGCGTCCTCTCGGCCGACGACATCAAGCCCGCCAACACGCTGCTCAACACGCTGTACGGCAGCTCCCAGCTCTCCGAGATCCTGCACATTCTCGCGCCCCTCATCTACGCCTTGGCGCTCTACCGCTCCAACAACAAGAAGTCCTGGACGCCGTGGCTGCTCGGGCTCGCCGTCGAGTACGCCGCGCGCCAGTTCCGCGACCGGGGGCTGAGGACCACGGCGCTCGAGCGCGACGAGTGGAACCGGCGCGGGTGGGCCATGGTGTGGTGGCTCATGAGGGGTGCCTTCTACCAGAACGTGACCAAGAGCGCGGTCAAGGGCGTGACGAGGAGGATGCCCGGGTTCCTGGCGGGAATCTTTGAGGATTATGAGTATCTGTGGGAGAACTACTTTTTCAGCACAAGCGGTTGAGCCTCCCTTGACTCTCTTCTCAATTTCTTTCCCCCCTTTCTTTGCTCAACCAGTCCCCTGGTTTCTCTCCTTCCCCC
>NQYS01000002.1:63395-95261 GCA_003055955.1 Escovopsis sp. AC | reverse complement strand
GGGGGGGGGGGGGGGGGGCAGGAGAGGTGCGGCATTGTGGCTGGGGAGGGTGCGGAGCGTCCAGCTGTTGTACTCGTACCGGTAGAGATGACATACGGAGTATGGAGTACTCCGTAGTGATGAATCAATCAATTGATGTTTGCCCCGAGGGCCGGAGCGATGGGGAGTGCTCGATGTTGCGTCGTCGTCGTCTGGTGACGGCTGCAGAGGCCCTTGAAGGTTGGAGGTCGACGGGTCGCTCGGGAGGGACACGTGATGATGTATGTATGTACGGAGTACATACATCAATATGTTGCTTCAAGGGCTGATGCCTGCCGGGCAATCACGGGGAATGCGTGAAGCCTCTGGGCCCCCCTTGCCAACGGATTGATGGATTGATCAATGATTTTTGATCGATTGGATCCAACGGCGCCGCGGGCTCGTCATCCGAGGGGAGCCACCGATGAGGACGGGGGGAATGCGATGTATTTACTATGGTTGATTGTCCCCCGGAAGGGGGGGGGGGGGGGTTGGTTGAGGCTCGGGGCCTCGATCTCGCCGCGAAGGCCCTAGTATCGTGGGACGGAGCATCCATCTGTTTCGGCCGTCATCTCGCGAGATCCATGGATCCATTGATGCTTTGCCTCTCCCAAGCTTGTCCGCCCGCACTTGCTGACGGCGCGAGCAGTGGGATGGCACGAGTACTCCGTTCATGATGATGCACTCCGTACGGAGGACTCGACATGTGTACATTGAGGTTAACGACATTACATTACATGGTACTTCTCCGTACGGGGTACTATGGGATGTCTGCTCCACGGTTTTGAGGGCCGCGGTTCTCGATGATTCAGAACCCGAATTCCAGAAGGGCTTGCCGCGCGGGGATCCGTCGAGCGCGAAAGCACGAGGCACGCCCAATGTCGGGGGAGCACGGGCAATTTGGATCCGGACGAGATGGTACCTCAATGGGACCTCGATGGATGGATGGATGGATGGATGGAATACGGAGTACGGAGTCCTACTACAGGACCGGTGGAATGGAGCTCGGGGCTCTGGGGGCTCTGGGGGCTCTGGGGGGTGAGAGATGGCCGGGACGGATTGAACCATGCCAGTTCGGGCCTTGTCAAACAGCAACTACTCGTACCTGCATGAGCGCGTTCGCTTGTCGGCGAAGAGGGGGGTGGGGGGAGGGGGGAGAACTGGAGTTGGATCCATCGATTCATCTGGATCCATCAACAATCAATTCAACCCGTTTGATCCATGCGCATGCCGAGTCGAATACGGGGCATTCTGGTCTGGTGTACTCCGTACTCCGTACTCCGTACATTCATCAGATGTATATACGGAGAACATCAATTACATACATACGGAGAGGTACTTCGCACGTATGCACTGTGCTGCGGACTCGGAGCCTGTGCTTTGTCCGAATCTCGGTGTCTCATCTCGAGTCTTTCGCAATTGCCATCTCGAGGCTGGAAGAATCCGCACATGCACACAAGACAGCGTCAGAGAGGTCATTGAGTGCGAGTCATGGATGGTCAATGGGCCTTGGATCCATCATTGATCTCATCTTCATGTTTCACAGGCACGTCCTCCTGTGCTGTGAGAGTGGGACAGTGTGCACGTACAGTGCTTGGCTGCAGCTCCTCTCCACACTCTCGGCCTGCAGCGCGAGGTTGGTGCATACGGGGTACAGAAGTAGTCCGTTGACCGTGATACGGAGGCAGGCGGCGTTGAGGAAACCTCTCCTTGCTAGAACTCGCACGGCGATCGATCGTCTATCGTCTCCCAGAGTCTCGGCGAGGCGGTCAGGACAGACCAAAGGGGAAGAGTGCTCAGTCGCATGGTAAAGATGACAAGAGGACGGATCACTCCGTACGGAGTACGGAGAACGGAGAACTTTGATCACTAGTACGGAGTACTCTACTAGGTATGCACTAGTAGTCAGGCACGAAGCGGGACAGCGCTTGATGCCTGCTTTCCACGCGACGTGAGATCCTGACTTCGTGTTGGATGGGCTTGCTTCATACGGAGCACTACTCCGTAGGTAGTATAGAGTATTTCCTCGCGAGGCGCGGCGCGGCGCGCTGTCCCGCGGAGCACCTTCACGGTCTGGCCGCCCTACTACTGTGCCGTGTGCCGTTGGTCGCGGGCACTGTACGCAGAACCAGTGGAGGTTTGAGATCTTGAGGTTCATGGATCAGCGTGTTCGGACTTGTCTCCTGGACTTCAAGTCTCCTGTGACAGACTCGGCCAAGCTCCCATCCTGCGAACAAGCCTCGATCGATGCAGTCCCAGCATGGGGCCACTGCAGTACAAATGCAGAGAGCACGTTGCGAGCCCATAGGTTGAAGGTACTCGTGCTCGTACTCCGTAGTTCGCAGCGAGTCCGAGGTTGGCCAATAAGCATAACTTGAGGTGGCTTCGGTATTTGGCCAATGTGCTCCTTAAGGTAGTAGTATACATACACTTGAAGTGCCCTGTCCATATCAAGGACGGAGTATTTATGTATGCATACCTACTACTCCGTACTTCATATACCATACAGACTCGAGCAACAGCCTAATATTGAACACAGCGCAAAGAGAGGTAAAGCGCTGTAGAGATCAGAGATCCATAAGACGCACGGGCCTTAGACTCCTGCAGAGTCAGAGCCCCTCTGCTGCAAAGCAAAGTGCAGAGAACTCCTTACGGAATATACACTTGTATGCACAGTATGTATCCGCACTTGCTGACAGAGAATACTACCTGAATGGAGGATTCAAGCACAGAGTTTAGAGTACGAAGTAGCAGAGGTAAGCACGACTAAGTCTGTATTGTCTACTCCGTACTCCGTAGATTCTTAATAGAATTGACTGCTCCGTAATTGATAATCAATTGTCTCTGGAAACCGTGCTGGGCTCGGCTCGGCTCTTTCCATTGCTGTTACGCCCCGTGCCCCCTTCTCCTTCCTTCCTTCCCGTCGATGACCACTACTCCGTTAGCACTACTCCGTGCTCCGTACTACGTAGTGGTACTCCGTACTGTGGTCATACTAACCTTAAGTACAAGTATGTACGGAGCACTGCACTACGGAGTACTACCGCGGCCTTATTAGCTTTTCTCTTCTTTTTCTTCTTTTTCTTCCGCCTTACTCCGTACATATATGTATGTTATTATTTTTTTTCTTTTTTTCCCACGTATTGCTTTTCCTCTCCTTCCCTAGCATCTTCTGTATATGGTCTTTCTCTTTTCTCTATAGGGTACTGGCAAGTATTTCCTAATTCTACTACATAGGTAAAATTGATTCCCAAAAGGTACGACGAGTATAGGTTCCGTGTACTCTGGCTACCTAGTAGTATGGAGTGCTCCGTACTACTAAGTACTACAGGCACAGGTACGGAGTAGTACTAGTACCAGTACTACGGAAATCTATAGTAGTACGGAGTACTCAGTACTCCGTACGATTTCATTGATTGATTTGATTTCTTTAGATCCCGAATGCGAACCCCTTTCTCCCTCCCTCCCTCCAGCTACTCCCAATCTCATTCAGCTCCATCTTCTCTGTGCCGTCTTCCAGCAGCAACAGCAGCATCTACAGGTCATGGACAGATCCAATTGATCCAATTGATCCATCCATCCATCCATCCATCCATCCACCCAACCAACCCTTCTTCTCGCCTCGTCCTCTTGGCGCTGCAATCCGATTCCATCCATTGATCCATCCATTGATCCATTCGCTCGCAAACCCAACGCACGGAACCGCCAATTCTGTGCTCCTTCTCCATTCGTTCCATTGATCCATCAAATTGATCCATTCGCCGGGCTGCTATCAATCTTTTGGCATTGACCATGTTCTCTGGACGGCAGGGTCCCAGTCCGCACTCGTACCTTGCATAGGCCCTCGCTGCCGTGCTCGCCAACCTCCAGCCAGAAGACTTGACTGATTGATCCATTTCGATCAATCTGATCCATCCATCCATCCATCCATCCATCCATCCATCCATCCATCCATCCATCCATCCATCCATCCGTCCATCCATCCGTCCGTCCATCGTCCCTCTATCAATCTCACTCAAGAGAGCCCAACCCACCATCGCTTCTCTCTCTGCCGCCGCCGCCCTCGCCGCCGCCGTGGTCTGTCGTCGTGTCGTCTTCGTCGTCGTGTCGTCGTCGTCGTCGTGTCGTCGTCGTCGTCGTGTCGTCGTCGTCGTCGTCGTTCTCATCCTCTTTCCAATTCATCCATCAATCCCTACTACCACTCAGTATCCTTTTCTCGACTTTGCAACACGCCGCCGCCGCCGCCTCATGTCTTCGTCTCGGCTGCCGCTGTATCCGACTCTCGACTCTCGCTTCTGATCAAGTCTCTCTCTGCCACCACAAAACGACGACCTCCACTGCTTCTGCTTCTGCTTCTGCTTCTGCTGCTGCTGTCGCTGCTGCTGCTCGCCCCAGTCACTCGTTGCTCGCCTCGTTCAAATCGTCCATTCGTTCAAAAGCGCTCAAGTCCTCCTCGGTCGCCTCTCGCCTCGGGCTGGATTTCCTTTTCTCGTCTCGCCCCTTCGGCTTCGTCTCGTGCGTGCCTCGTGCGCGTCCGCCAACCCAACAAACACCAAACATCACACATCAAACACCCCATTGCCAGAAATCAATTCGCACCCACGCTCGTTACCGCTTCTCTTGTCGCCCGATGTGAGGTAATGCCGCAGAATGGACCAAGGTCAGATAAACCATGAGCTTCATCGGCTCGATCAGCTCTCGCAGCCTCACCAATCACTTCGGTCGCAGCCGCAGCATCCGCCGCAAGATCACCAGAATCACACCCTTCCTCAGCTTCAACAACATCACCATTCGCATTCGCCGCTGTTTCAAATGCCGCCGCCGCAAATGGAGCTGGGGTTGCAATTGCAGCAGCAGCAGCAACAGCAGGAATCGCAACATCCGCAACCTGAGTTGCAGCAACATCAACAGCAACAGGAACAGGAACAGCTCCTCGACTCTACACCCCAGGACGTCTTGGCAGAGGCCAGGAAGAACCTCCAGCTCCTCATCGACAATGGCCTCTCCAAGGACTTCCTCCACCAGTGGGTCGACAACGACTTATCCCATCAGCTCTCTCTCCCGTGCCAGCAGCAGGCCCTCCCTCATTCGTTCGCCCCGGCCGTCTCACCCCCGTCCTCGGTCGCCCCCTCGCCGTTGCCATCGCCCTCGCTCACTCAGACCCCAACTCACGCCCACAGCCATCTTCACTCGCCATCTCACGATCATGGAACCCTGCTCTCTTCTTCGCCTCTACAGCAATCCCTTCCGCCGCCGCCTCAGGTCACACCAGGCGCCGCATCGAACATGGCCCACGTGTCTCCGGTTGCCTCGGCTTCGGGCCTTTCAACGGCTGCTACTTCGCCTATTGTTCCCTCAAATTCCTCCTCAATGCATCACCCCCCCGCAACAGAGGTCTCCCCGGCCTCGGCGACAGCGCCCGCCATCGTCATCAAATCCGAGTCCTTTGGGGAGCCAGGATCTTGGTCCGCGTCCTTGGCACAAGCGCCCGCGCCTTCGCTCCCGCGGGCCCATCCTTCTCAGGACACATCCTACAACGGCTTTCTGAATCATCGTCCGAGAATGTCCATATCGTCCATCAGCTCTGCGTCGTCGGGTCATGGCTCCATATGGTCCGTCACGTCGGCCCGATCATCCGTTTCATGGGCCTCCGCGCCATCATCCCGGGCCATGGCACCGTTGCCCATGGCTCCCCCGATGACATCTTCGTCCGCGGCGCCTCTCATGACCAACCCTCAATCGGCCGTCGCCAGCAAGCAGAACATCTATTGGTGCACGTCTTGCGAGACGAGCTTCAAGAGAAAGTACGATTGGAAGCGCCACGAAGACGAGTTTCACGAGCGCTGGAGGAAGTACCCTTGTCCCGAGCCGGGCTGCAACCGGAGCTTTTGGGGCTCGAATTCCTTCAACCAGCACCACAAGCAGTGCCACGGCTGCAAGACGTGTCCTCACGCCGAGAAGGTGGTGAGGCAGCTCCGCAAGCGCAAGTACTGGGCCTGCGGCTTCTGCTCGGCTCTACATCCGGCGAGAGAACGCCACGTCGAGCATGTTGCTCGTCACTTCGAGTCCGGCCTGACCAAGGCCGACTGGATGCACTCCAGGGTCATCTACGGACTCCTCCATCAGCCCTTGATCCACCCGGCCTGGGAAGCTCTGGTGGCAGCCAAGTACGGCGATGGCGGCGCCCGTCGGCCCCAATTCAGCTGGCATCCAAACAAGACTGGTCGCGCGCAGGGGTTTCTCGAGAAGGAGTGCCCTGGCCAGCTACAGGACCGCCTCGAGTTCTTCTCGGGCGAGGAGCGCGACGTCCAGTGGATCGTCAACATGGCCTTCGATCTGGCCGATATTGTACTCTCAACGCCGCCGTCGTCCTCGCAGCCATTACCGCCCCCATCAGCTCCTCTCACGGTGACGTCGCAGCAATTCCTACCCAGCGGCATGGCACCCCCGGGACCCCTCCTACAACAGCCAGACCGTGGGCTTCCGTTTCCATCAGTCCAGCCGGTGCCCTCACAGGCCTCGCAACAGGGCATGCTCGCCTCTCCGGTGTCCAATGCCCCGAGCTCTTTCAGCTCTTCGCCGTACCAGAGTCAGATCTTTGTCCCGTCGCCGAATTTTGCTTCCATGCAACAGCCATCCCCAGAGTCCATGACTCAATCGCCTCTCGTCCCATCCCAGCCGCACTTGGATAAGCAGGACCTGCCCCCCATCTCGACCGAGGCCAACGGCTCCATAATCGCAAACGGGATGATGGAGTTCGAGTACTCGCCTGCTGCTGTTGTGTTCGAGGAATGGGATGGGGCTCCAAGCAGCAACTTGTTGACTGCCTCAAATTCACAGCAGCAGCAGCAGCAGCAGCAGCAGCAGCAACACCAACAGCAGCTTTCTCTGCCGAATGATTTGCCTTCGTCTCAATGGAGCATACATCAATATTTCAACGACCCTAGTGCTCCTTGAAGAGTCTAGATCTTTGTATCGTTGATGCGAATGCCCGGCTCGGATCTCGGACTAGCGTAGACTTTCTCCCCCCCTTCGCCCTCTTCTTCTTTTGCCTTCACTTTCATCGGTTACTGCATCACTTCAAGCACCAGCGAGCACCATTGATGAACGTTTCTTCACCCGTTGCCGACAGGCATTACCGTCCATTCAGTACATAATGATAATTTTAACCTTTTCTCGTGGGGGGGAAACGCGTTTCAAACTTCGAATGTCAGAATCCGCCGCATACATCGGATACTACCTGTAGTCTCGCAGGGGACATGTTTGGCTCATGTCGTCGGTGATTAACTCAAATCTTTTATCATCTTCCGGTGGCCCCTTCTTCTCATTTCTTTTCTTTTTTTTTTTGGTTTGCTTGATGTTCCCTTCTTCTTCTTTTTTGCCTATCAATTGCGGATCTGGAGGGTTCAGCGCGTGCGGAAATTTTGACTAGGGTGGATGAGTCGTCCAGAGACTTGGGCTCGGCGAAGCATGGAGCCTACTAGGGCGTGAATTCGGGGGGATGTTGGGAGGAGGCCAAAAAAAAAAGAGGTCATGTTGACCTTTTTTGAAGCTTGATGCTCACATCCTGCGCCTTTTCTCCCCCGTTTGCCATCTTTTTGAATATTGTTCATGTACCGGTCATTTTTGAGCGGGACAGACCGAGCCTTGGAGGAGGAGCATTGCGGATTGGATCGGGAGTGATTGGTTAAGAAAGGATAGAAAGGGCCAAGGAGTCAGCTTCATCGTGATCGTGGAAGAACAAGAGAATCTTGAAAATGAGCGAATGTGATGGCTATTCTTTCATTCATGACTTGGTGCCAGAATTTGTAAAGCACTGGAACGGAGATGAAGCATATATATGAAGATTCTTTCCAAGTTTCTAGTGAGACAGGGGGATCGTCTCCATTTCCCGTTTGTGGGTCATTTGCGTCGGGCATCTGCCCACGAGGGTGACTCTTCGCAAGCTGCCGCGGCCTCTTCAGCCTGGCCCCCTTTGCCCCTGACCGTGTACCCCAAGCTCTAAGCTCCAAGCTCCTGGCCCCTTGTGTTGGCTCAACCCCAAGTCTAGCCGCTCATTCCATGTCGCCATTTGAAACGTCTCCCGCCGTCCGTCAACTCAAGAGAATAGAAGATTATTCTTTGTAATAAGACATGGAGAAAAGGTGCTGCTCCAAGAATGCGTATTGAGAAAACAAAAAAGACAAGGCCCTCACCAGACCTACAATAGTATGTGAAAACACGCGAAAAGGGGGCTTTCAAAAAGAAGGAGAAGGAATATGGAGGACCGAAGCCCCCCCGGCTAGTATGACACGACCTGGATCTCGTACCCGATAAGGACCTCTGTGCACGTCCCGTCCCAGCCGCGCGTGCCGGCGGCGCTGAGCATGAAGCGGCTCGTCGGGTCGATGTACAGACTGGAGATGACGCCGGCGCGCGGCGGGCCGGGGATGATGAGGAAGGGCACGGTGGAGTGCTTGAAGGCGCTGGCGTCCTGGAGGTCGTAGAGCCGGAGGATGTCGTGCGAGGCGCTGCAGAAGGGTTAGCCCATGCAGGGGAAAGGGGGGGGGATGATACCATAGGGAGGGGGGTTGCAGCAAATTGGTGGAGGGGACTCACCAGACGAGGTGGCGGCCGTTGACCATGGGCCGGACGGCGCTGACGGCGCCGCTGCCGGCGGGGAACTTGAGGACGCGCTCGGGCTCCCAGGCGCGTCGGGCCCTGGCGATGTCGAACTCCTCGACGGTGCCGTTGCGGCGGCCCGCGTAGATGCGGTTGCCGTCCGGGCTCCAGCAGGCGCTCATGCACCACGGCGGGACGCCGATGCGGTTGTTGATGGTGGCGACGGGGTTCGGCGCGCGGCGGTCCCAGATGCGGATGGTGCCGTCGATGGCGGAGGAGAGGAACGTGCTGGCCGAGGTCGACATGGGGTCGTGCTGTGACGGGGGTGGGAGGGAGTTGAAGACGAGCGGGGACTGGGCCGGGTTCGCCGCGTGGTCGCTGTCTTGTCGCTGTCGGTCCTGCGGCTGCTGCTGCTGCTGCTGGTCCTGCGGACTGGACGGGCCCCCGGCGTGGTCTGCTGCTGATGTGAAGCTCCACGGTTGTTGGTGCTCCTGCGCGGACGGGCCGGATTGCGAGTCCAGCATGGACTGAGTTGCCTGGGACGGGTCGTGGGTGGAGGCGCTCTGGGCGTCGGCGCCGGCACCGTGGTCGGACCCCTGGCTGGCGTGGCTGTGGCCCTGATCCCTCGCGGGAAAGGGGCCGGCGGCCGATGTGTCGACGTCCATATAGTCTCCGCCCGGCTGTGGCCCCGATGCCGCGTCCTTGCTGCTCACGTCCATGCCGTCGATGTCGGCCATGGTCATGTCAGCGGAGTGATCGATGGCGCCGTCCCGGTGATCGGCCATCATGTCCATGCCGGCGCCGTACTCGTCGTCGTCGTTGCCAAAGGGCTGGTCGCCTGCCGTCTCGCCGAATAGGCTGCCGGCGTCGCTGTCGCCGAAGAGGCTCTCGTGAGCCGGCGAGGCCTGGCCGTCCTTTGTGGCAAACGAGGTCGTCCCGTCGTAGCCGCCGGAGCCACCGCCGCCGCTCCCGCTTCCGCCGCCGGACCCTTCCTTGACGAACCCCGCAAAGCCGCCGCCGCCGCCGTTGGTCATGGGAGCGCCGTTGTTGGTCGAGATGGTCCTGGACGGCGGCGGGTCGTTGGCGTGAGCGGGGACCGGCATGCCGCCGGCGGGCCTCAGCTCGATGGCGGAGATCTGGCCCCCGCTGCCGCCGAAGCTGCGGATGACGCCGCCCGTGTTAAGGTCCCAGTCGAAGATGTTTTTGTCCCATGCGCCGCTGAGCACGCTCTTCTCGTCTGGGGCGATGGTGAGGACGCTGACGGCGTTGGTGTGCTTCTGGAGGCTGCAGATGCGCTTGCCCTCGTCGTGCCGCACGCTCTGCAGGTTGATGGCGCCGGACTCGAGGCCGGAGAGGAGCCAGAGCGCGTCGGAGTGGACGGCGAGGGAGTAGACGGGGGAGAGGGTCTGGTCCTGGTCGGCGGCCCCGCGGCCGGGCGGGGGAGGCTCTTCGTTCTCCCAGTAGGACATGAGGATGCCGGCCTTGGTGACGCTGTCCACGAAGGGGTGTCTCTGGGCGACGGTCAGGGCGAGCCGGCCGTTGATGGTGTTGGGCCCGTCGTACTTGCGGATGTATCCGTCGGAGCCGCCGGTCAGCCAGTACCGCAGATCGGGCGTGATGGCCATTGCGTTGATGCTCGTGGACATGGGCGCGGCCATGGTCGGGACGATGTCGTAGAGCCGGGCGTCGAGGTATTCGGGCGCGAGAACGGGCTTCCATCGGGCGGACGACGAGCCATGCTGCGGCGCGTCGGTCTGGGAGGCCTGCCTCTCCGCGGTCTTGCCCGCGGCCGTCTGGTTCGGCCCGGCGCCGACGTCGTTTTCGCCATACTCGTCGTCTTCGTCGTCGTCGTTATTATCGTCGTCTACATCGCCGTCGCCATCGCCGTCGCCGTCGCCGTCGCCGTCGCCGTCGGCATTGTCTGGTTCACCGTCGTTATCGTTGTCACCGTTGTCAGCATCGTCCATGGCCTCATCCGGCTCGTTATCGTGATCGGACTCGTTCGAGCTGGCGAACGAGCGGTCTTCTTCGTCCATGGTCGCGCAGCGGGCGGCTGGAGAAGGCGATCAAGAAGATGTCGCGAGTGAAAGGGGACAAATAAACACGGGGAAAAAATCAATCGAGAAACTCGATGGCGCAAATCCAAGGGCGACCAGGCGTCGGAGCTCTTTGGGTTGAGGCCTGGGGAAAAGGAAGTCGAAGAAGTCTGGTGGCCTCTCCCTCTCTCCGCTATCGCGATTGCATGTTTCGCCAGATAAAAAGGGCGACGGCCTGATGAATTGAGAGGGTTTCGAGCAAAGGCGTTTTGTTTGCCTGTGCCGTCGAATGGAAGCGGCAGCGTCGAGGTTGAGGTTGAGTTTAAGGTTGAGATAAAATCGAGATTGAGGTTGAAGTTGAGGATTGAGGTCGAATTTGAGAGGGATCCTAATGGCGTTGGAAAGGCGCTAGAGCAGCAATGACATCCATCCATCAATCTATGGAGATGTCAAGGCTGGATCCAGTCCCTTCAAGTCGAATCGAGTCGAATCAAGCGCGCGAATCAAAAGACGGGCGCGTTGGCTGCGGCTTTGGCGATCATGCAGGAACAGAGGGCAGACCGATAAGGGTCATGTCGCACCAGAGTTGCTTGATGTGGAAGGTCGAGATGAAATGCGATGAGCATGACAAGTCGGCATTAAAATCGAAACTTGCACACGACGAACGACGACCCGCGTCACCGATTGAGGGGAATAGAAGGAAACGAACGAGATCAATTCGATTTGAAGGCTTAAAAAAAAAGAGAGAATTAATGGTCTGAAAAAAAAGAAAGAAAAGAAACTGCGTGGTCCGGGAATCGAACCCGGGGCCCATCGATGGCAACGATGGATTTTACCACTAAACCAACCACGCCTCGTCTGATCCAAGTTTGCCCCAAATGCATGTTATGAGGACGTACCCTAGATGAATGGATCATCCCCACAACACGAACGTCAATCCATCGCTCTCATTTGCCCTCAACCGGAGCATCACCAACCTCGATTCTCTCTGAGATTACCTCATTGATGTCTTCACCGGCAACCGTTGCCTCATCGGGTCTGCGCTGCTCCAGGCCCATCCACCGCGATCTCCGCTCTCAGCTTCAGACCAGGATACTCGCATCCGGCAGAATTTGTGAATCTCGGAATACCTTCACCTCCACCCTCACACCCACCATGGCAAGCAATCTCAAAGACCTGCTCATACCGGCATCCCCTCCGCCCCACGACGATCAGGACTCCTGGACAACAGTCACATCGAAGTCAAGATCGAAATCGAAATCAAACTCGAAACAAAGGCCCAGAAAGCCGAGAACGCCCCCAGACCAGAACCATGCGCCCGCCCCCCGGGCAGACTCGGACCTCCGCTCCGTCAAGGACATCGCCGCCGAGTTCCGCACCCTCCGCGCGCACTGGGCCGAGTCCCCCTGCGCCGCCGCCCTGCGTGCAATCCTCGCCGCCAAGGGCCCCTCCGTGCGCCGCGTCTCCCGCGCCGTCTGCCTAGGCATCGGGTCCTTCGACCCCGTCGACGGGAGCTGGGAGGCCAAGAGGAAGACGTACCTGCAGCTCATATCTTTCCTCGACATCGTCGAGCATCTTGGTAGGCAAAGGAACATGATTTTTTACATTTCATGCTTTGCACTCTCCAACAATTGAAGTCTTTACGATGGCCCCCCCGGCTGAGACAGCACAGAGAAATACTTAAACGCCAAAATCCCCTGCCTCTTCCAGGAACCGGTCTTCACCAACCACGACCGCTCCTTCCTCGAGTCCCTCGGCCACTCGGTTCTCGAATCCCCCGCGGCCTGTGACGCCGTCGACCCGCACACCCTCCTCTACGGCGTGCACCTCTACCGGCCCATCTACGCCATAGCCCTCAGGGCTGCCGCGCCCGCCGTCTTCGTCGGCACCGGGTGGGACGTCTGGGACCAGTGAGTCTTGCGCGCCGATCATTCGATCCCTTGGTACTGACTGCTTTCAGAGTCGACCTGTCGCCGGGGCCGAGTGCGGATCTTGCCCATCTACAGGAGATCGAGGAGACGTATAACAAGTTCGCCTTCCCGCAGGACGCGACCACCACGGCGTTTTCAAGCACATCAATCTACTTCAGGCCTCCAGTGTCATAGGCTGCAGGCCGCAGACCGTACTAGACGTGGGATTAGCAAAAACAACGTATATCAATACATTCATAGCATAGAAGAAGCCTTTAACGATCGCAAAATCTGGACTACTGCGGGGGCCTCAGCACTTTTGCACATAATCTCGGGTCGAAACCAGACCCCATCGGGCGGAGCTTGATTGTAATGAACGACGTCTTACCCCTTTTCAGTCTCTGCAGTAAATATCTATCTATCTAGTAGATATATGAATGTATCAAGGAACCCCCCGAATGAAAGAGAAGGACATCCAGTCAAAGAGAAGGAGATTTAAAAAATAAAAGAGAGAGAGAAAGAGAGAGAGGAAGGGATAAAAAAAAGAGGGGAGGAATTTCAAATGACAGGCAATGTATCAAGAAATGTATGCCAAGGGTAGATGAAGTAGTAGTAGTAGATGTAGTAGAGGTGGTTTGACCCAGCAGCTGCCGTAAAACGACCCTTTTTTCAGAAACGCCCCTCGGAACAAGATTCGAACCATTCGAGACAGCCCCAAGAACAACATCAGAACAACTTTGCAAGCGGACGATCCAGCGGTATTAATTATGTACAGAAGCGGAATGATAGAGAAAGGGAAAAAGAGGAAGAGAGGAGAATGAGGAGGAGGGGATGGATGGATGGATGGAGAGGAAGCTTGAAAGGGGCACACGGACGACGCGAGAGAGCGAGGGCCCAAAAAAAAAAAAAAAAAAAAAAAAAAAAAAAAAAAAAAAAAAAAAAAAAAAGAACGTCATTCAACATCTCACTTCGAGTCATTTGCGTCTCCATGCCAAGTTTTTTTTTCTCTTCCCCCCCCCCCTTTTTTTTTCTTCTTTCTCTCTCCCCCCTGGTCGAGACAGCCCCGGTCTCTCATCTCAAGCCTCAATGGCATCTCCGTCTCCGTCGTCGTCTCCAGTCTCAGTCAATGGTCTTCCCTCCGCAGTCGGGGATCTTGACGCCTTTCTTGAGGTTGCGGTCGACGTCCATCAGGCCCCATTTGTCCTCCCACTCCATGCCCGGCGTGTTGAAGCTCTGCTTCCAAGGCTCGTCGAAGGCCTCGAACCAGAAATAGTTTGTCCCGTTGGCGAGGGCCTGGCAGACCCAGTCGTCCATGAACTGGTTCATCTCGTCGATGCCGGCCACGGCGCCGCCCGTGCATGTCGACGGGCCGCCGCAGTCCGTGCCGCCCCCGGAGGGCCAGCCCGTCTCAGCGATGATGTTCCTGGCCTTGTTGCTCTTAAAGTAGGGCCCGTCGTGATCGTCCCAGAAGCTCCAGGTCCACGCCGCGGCCTTGTCGGCGGCCGTGCCGCTGAAGAAGGGGTGGATGTTGGCCATGATGAGGTCGCTCTCGGCGCCGAGGGCCGAGTTCCAGTTGTCGCCCAGATCCGAGGTCGCGACGGGGAGGTTGATGCTCTTCGCTTTCATCTTGGTGCGGACGTCGGTCAGCAGGCTGCCCAGGGTGGCGATGGTGAACTGTTCACGGAAGATGGCCTCGTTGGCGACGATGACGCCCTCGAAGGGGTCCTGCCCGTAGGAGTCGAGGATCGACCACATCTGGTCCAGCTGTCGCTTGTTCGTCGTGGCGTTGTTATCCTGCCACACGCCGAGCCAGACCCTCATGGTGTCCTCCATCTTCAGCTGGTCGATGGCGTAGAGCACCATTTCCGTCTGGTTGCAGTCGGTGCCGTAGAGCCGGACCGTGTTGGTCAGTTGACTGAGGACGGCGATGTCCTTGGTGACGTCGTCCTGCGAGGGCGGATCGGCCAGGCAGTCAGGGTACTGGGTGTTCTGGGGCGTGTAGTCCATGCCGGGGAACACCTTGAAGAGGTTCTTGTTGCCGAGCAGGCTTTGAATCTCGGGGCTGTTTATGTCAAGGTCGCCGCCGTTCGCGCCCCCGTTGCCGCCGCCGCCGTTGCCTCCTCCTTTGCCGGCCCCGGTGCCGCCCCGACTGCCCGCCGATACCTCCTTGCCCCCGTGCTTGCTATTGTTGACGAGACCTCCCACGACGCCGCCGATGATGCCGCCGGCAATCACCACGAAGATGACGAGGATGATGAGCCATCTCTTCCTCCTCTTGCTGGACTCCTCCTGGGCAAGCGCTGCGGCCGCTCCCCCGCGGCCAGGCTGACCACTCGGGTGGACATCGTACTCTGCCAATTGGTGGCCCCCCTTGTCGCCTGATACTATGACAGGTCCGTGTTAGTCAGATGGATCAATTTATTTTTTTCCCTTCATCTCGCCCGCGAGTTGCTCAATACGAGCTGCGATTCCGAATAAGAGTCCATTTTGCTGGCCATCCGGCGGCTTACCTCCTTGGCCTAGGGCACCACCTGCGGCTCCGGCTGCGGCGGCTCCGGCACCGGGGCCGGCTCTCGCGGGGCGTGGCGGGCCGGCGGCGCCTTGGGAAGGGCCACGCTGAGCATTTCTGGCGTACTCGAGGCCGTCGTCGCCGTCGTCGACAATATCGTTGGGGTTCATCACGCCAAAGTTGGACCCGCTGTTGACGGGGCTCGTGTGGTGCTGGTAGCGATTACCCGAGGCCTGGACGTCGAGATTGGAGTAGGACGCATCGGGCGACGGGCTGCTCGCGACGCTGGCCCCCTGGAAGGGATCCTGGGGCGAGTGGCTCCCGTTCCTGCCCGCCTGCAGAGACCGGGGGACGTCGGGCATGTGTGCCTGGGAGGGCGGCGGCGGCAGGCGCTCGGAGTAGGCGCCGTCAAAGGGGCCGACGGGGGCATTTCTGTCGGCGACGCCGTAGGCAAGGCCGGCCACTCCGCCGGCGGCGGAGCTGCTGAAGTTGTCGGCGCCCGGGGTGACGGTGTGATCGGCACGCCTCCCATGCATGTAGCCGCTCGGGTCCTGGTTGTAGGCGTCATGGCCGTTATGCGCGGGATATTGGGCCTGGTTGGGGTACCCTGAGTCGTCGAAGCCTTGCTGTTGTGATGCGGTAAAGGCTTCCATGTTGTTGAAGGGATCTTGGCGCACGGGATGCGCCATTATGGTCGATGAGTGCCTAGCAGGTAGCCAAGCACAGGTGTGAGGCGAGAAAAGAAGGGAAGGGAGTTCGAAGGGATCTCTCTCGGCGGGATGAGCCGGTGTCTGGTATTATCCAATGGGGCCGCCAGTATTAGGCGTCGAGAAGGTGACGATGTCGACGCGGAGGGCGGATCTCGGATGACGCTCAAGCGGGTCTGTCTCACGCTTGGACCGTCCTGCTTCGAATAAGAGGAGAAGAAGGAAGAGAAGAATTTGATACTTATTTTCCGCTCCCAAGGAAGTGTATCACAAGATGTAGGTGGAAGTAGAGAGTAGTAGTGGTACTAAGTTGTAGTACTAGTAATCGTAGTCGTAGGGTGTAGAATGCTGGCGAAGAGGGAGAAGAGAACTAAGAGAGACTGGAAGCAAGAATGTGAAAGCGAGCAATACTAGAAAGCAGATTGAAGCGGAAGAAAAAGGCCAATGTAACGAGGGACTTGAAGCTCCAGGGGGGCGGAGCCACAGGAGTAGAAGAGAGGAAGAGAAAACGACTGGACACAAGACCGGAGCCAAGAGAGCCGGGATCCCACGGGATCTGCGAGTCGACGGAAGAGGAGGAAGCTAAGAAGAGGAGAGAAAAGAACCTAAGAAAGAGGAGAGAAAGAGGAAAAGGAAGAGGAAAAGGAAGAGGAAAAGGAAGAGGAAAAGGAAGAGGAGAAGGAAGAGAAGAGAGGGTAGAAGGGGAAGAGAAGAGAAGAGAAAGCAAGAAGCAGCTACGGAGTACTCCGTACTACTACCACTACTACTACTACGGAGTAACGGCGTGCGGAGGAGAAGGATCCAGCTTGGGGAAAGGCGAGAAATCGCCCAACATGGTAAGTACGGAGTACGACTACGAACTGTAGTACTCCGTAGTAGTATAGGAGAGCACGGAAAAGTCCGCACGAGAAGCTGTACTCCGTACGTGTAAGTGCCAAATCTACTACTCCTACTGCTACTAATAGTACCTAGTACGCTCCGTACGTGTACTTGCACGGAGTACGGAGTAAGTGGCCCGGGAAATGAGGAGGCAAAACGGCACCTTCAAGGTTGGACGGAAATTGGCGAGGGCATGTGGGAGGGATCGGGGTACGGAGTACGGAGTATGTAGACTCTACGGAGTACCTCAAGGTGCTGCTCAGTGCGCATACAAGGACTGCCTCTAAGAGAGGTAGTACGGAGTACTCCGTAGAGATTAGTAGTAGGCTCCTCGTCCACGGAACCTGGTCGTTGGTACGGAGTACGGAGGGGAAGCAGTAGCCCTGGATGGACGACGAGTTCATCAACCAATCTGGAGCCTGGCAGTACGGACGTGCTGTGATGGGTTGCCCGCGAGCAGCCCAAGAGGCGGATCCATTCTCGTTGCCGTAGACGGTTCCGGTCTGGTCTTACCGGTAGTAGTACTCTGTACTCCGTACTCCGTACGAGTAGTGCGCTTGCGGGCGGTTCGCGCGGCGCCGTTTCTTGATCCGTGGCGTCGGCCGTTCTTCTGGGTGGTGGTTTCAGAGACAAGTGGAAGTTGGGAGGTTCAATCCGAAAGGCAGTGGGTGGATTAGTAGTACGGAGTAGTCCGTACATACGGAGTAGTTGATGGGTCTTGATGTCTTGCCCTGATTGACAGCGTGCGTGCGATCCAGGGGAACGACCGTTGATTGAATCTGTACTCCGTACCTGGAGCCGTTCAAATGCTCCGCACCCAGGCTGTTTGGATCATGATGCCATGCGCCGCTTCGTGCCTGAACCGAGCCTGACCGGTCTCGGTTCCTTGAGGCTCCCGCCTTGGATGGCTCAAATTGATTGATTGATTGATTGATTGATTGATTGATCCATCCATCCATCCATCCATCCATCCATCCATCCATCCATCCATCCATTTAGATTGACTGATCCATCCAAGGTATCCGATACGCCGACAAATACTCCGAGGCACGGGTATGACGACGGATGATGGATGCGGTGTGTCAAGATTCCGTCGTCGTTGGCTTGCCCTTTGGACGTCTCAATACCGGTGTTCGACTGCCATCATTCGTAGATGGGCTATATTGATTGATCCATCTACGAAGACTCACATACCGGTATGAGGAGTGATTCTACGGAGTACTCTGTATTATTAGACTCCCGCTTTTCCGTCGGGTGGTTTTCAATGTTGGTGTTGAAATTCGAGAATCCTCCACCAGGGATCTACCTCTCATTAGTACTGACTGCTCTGCGAGCACTAGGTACTACTATGGAGTACTCCGTACTACTAGCACTTGCTGGTGGTCATCAAATCCCTCACCAATGAAATGCGGCGGACGACGCACTAGGAGCTCGTACATATTTCCTGATGAACCGGGATTGAAGGGTTCATCTTATGGCCACGAGAACGGAGTTCTGGTACTGGTACGGAGTACGGAGTACCGGTACTGGCAACATCCAGATAGATAGATCAATTGGAATGAATAGAATACATCAATTGATCCATTCGATTTCAGCCCATATCCGGGGATGCCCGTTCTGTCCATGCAAGAATTGATAGAGGTAGTACCGAGAGGTCGTACTCTGTAGGGCAACTTCAAGTTCAAGTCGGTTTTCCGTCGAATCCACATTGATCAATTTGTGCACCATCGCATCAATCAATACAGGTAGTACTCCGTACTCCGTAGTACCTCACGGATATCGTGCCGAGGGCGCTGAAGGACTCGGAGTCAACAAGCAGCTCGTTGTGTGCCCCGTACTATTTGTAAGGCACTACGGAGTATATTGATTGATGTGCTCCGTACACAGCGCGGGCAGCAAGCCCATCTTTACCTGTGAGTCTCCCCCACAACTTGAACTTGAAGTCGTGAGTGACTGGTGGCTCTTATTTTCCCCGGGATTGGAGAGCTCCAGGTATAATATACATCCATCAATCAATTATACATATCGATACTCTCCGTTTGAGCCCTGTGCATGCGCTAGACAGGCCAGGCACGCATTGAACAGATTGGTTGATCCATTGATGGATCCTTCGGCCGATTCTGCCCGACCAGCCGCCCCTGTAGAAATCTGGCCTCGAGATTGGATTTATCCATTGATCTATCAAGATTCCATCCATTTCCGCGTATACCTGTGCTTGATCAATTAGTACGGAGTATCTATTGTCTGTACGGAGTACCTGCTAGAGATTGATCGCATTGATCATCTGCACGGACGCGGGCCTATGTGCCCTGAATTGGATCAAATCCTTGATCAATGAGCATCCAGGCACATCCAGGCACCACAAGGTCCTTCTCGAACCCGCCGTGGCAGCTCAGCCCCAGTGCGGGCTCATGGATCTGCCTAATCCATCAACAATCCAATGGATCCATCAAGGTCCATCTACGGAGTACGGAGTACGGCGTGAGTTGAGTACTTCGTAATCCGTCTGAAAACGTCTTCGCTGTGAGACAGTCCGGCTGCGAGCGTTTCTGACCTTGACAAGCAACCCTCAACGCCTCACCGGCGCGCAGTCAGCCGTGATCCGGCCAAAGCACGACGAGAATCGCAAAGCACGCTAATCCGCATGTATGCACGAAAGAGCATTACCTGTAATGCATCTCATAGTACGGAGTACTCCGTATGGGGGGGAAAAAAAAGTGCAAAGACCTCGAACTCAGAGCAGAGCACTACCTCTATCCTACGGAACACTCCGTACTACGGAAGAGGCCGTGCCGAGCTCGCCTCTAGCAGCGCTTTAGACTCCACGCTCGGGAGGGAACATCCATGGATGGCCAGCGGACCAGACTGGAGCCGCTCGCGGCCCCGCAGGTTGCCATCATACCATCATCTCCTGCATGTACTCCGTACGAGCACTCGCACTTGTACTCCGTACAATGTCAGTATTCATCCATCTAGACGGAGTCGTACTCCGTACAATGTATTTATCCATTTAGGTATACGGAGTAGCAGTAGGCATCCGTACTACGGAGTACGGAGTACATCAACACAATGCGCGCGCCGGCTGGCTCCTCGTGAGGAGGGGAGATCCCGCCGGTTCCGGCCGATCGATCCTCTGCAATCATCAATGTCTGATTAGAACTGGATGCGGCAGTGCCCATGGGTTGAAACATATTCATCAATGACATTGATTGATGCGGCAACATTTGATGATGGATTGGAATATCCTGCACACCCCTCACGACCGATCCTCTACTCCATAATACAGGTGGCCTCCATAAGAGTCTACTCCCTCATCAGAGTCTACATACGGAGTACGGAGTACTACTACTCCGGACATGCCCAAAACTCCGGCTTTCCAAACTTCCCCGCGGGCTCGACGATGACACCGTCCCATCATCATCATCATCATCATCAACAACAACAACCCCCTACCCTGCCCGGCCGTTAAGAATCGTTGCAGGTGAAGCCGATCGGGTTGTTGACGTTGCGGCAGTACCATTTCACCAGGGGCGCGCCCGTCCCGACCGTCGTCACGTTGAAGTCGGTCACCTCCATGTTGTCGCACCCGCCCGCCGCCGCGCTGCACTGGAAGTGCACGACGTGCACCACCGACGTCGTCGCCCACCCGCTCACCCGCCGCCACGCCACGTCCTCGACCTTGAACGCGCTCGTGTCGCAATTCTGCCCGGCGAGGCCCGAGTAGTTCTCGCACTGCCACAGGTAGAACGGCTCCTGCCGGCCCCCCTCGACCACCACGTCCTCCATCGTCAGGTTGCGCGCCGTCCCGTACCCGCCCCCGCCCCCGTTGGGCGGGTACCCGGTCGAGATGCCCGCCCACGTCTTGATGTACGACACGTGCGCGCAGTTGCGCAGCGTGATGTTGCGCGCGTAAAAGTCGGTCACGTACTCGTGCCGCCCATCGTACTGCGCCAGCGACCCGATCGCAACGCCCTGCCCGTCCTCGAACACGCTGTCGTAGATGGAGATGTTGCTCGAGTTGCCCTTGAGCGCGATGGCGTCGTCCCCGTTGATGACGTGCCACCGCCGGAACGTGATGCTGTCCGAGTTGATCGTGTCGCACCCGTCCGTGTTGAGCGTGCTCCACTCGCTCGTCGACGTGCTGTTGACGTAGATGTCCTCAAAGTCCACATACTGCGAGTTGGACACCGCCATCGTCCACATCTGGCTCTGCACGAACCTCAGCCCCCGCACCGCAGAGTTGGTCAGCGACCGGAAGTTGATATTCATCGGCCGGTGCGCCAGGTTGCCCTGCGACCGCGCCCAGTCGTACCAGAGCTGCCCGTTGCCGTCCATCGTCCCCGTCTTGTACCCGTTCCAGTTCACCCGGTCCCCGCCAAAGTACCACACCGTGCTCTGGTTCTGGAACCCGACCGGCATCGACACCGACAGCCAGTAGTCGAGGTCCCCGCTCCACAGCAGCCGCCCGAACTGGTGGATCTCGACGTCATCGAGATCCAGCGTCGTCATGTTGCTGTCTATGTGGTAGAGCGCCCCGGGGAGCACAACCATCCCCTTGGAGCGGCAGTCGTGGTTGAGCGCCTGCATCAGCGCCGGCGCGTCGTCCCCGCCCTCGGCGTCGGGGAGCACGAAGCAGAGACGGCGGCCCTCCGCCTGGGCCTGCGACTTCCAGTACATCTCGTTCTCGGCATTGCTGAGACTCTGCTTCAGGGGCGGTTGACGGTACGCCAGGGGTCCGCTCGCCGACACTGCCGGCAGAGCCACGGCCGCCACGGCCAGGGCCCGTGAAAGCAGGTTCTTCATGTCGACGGTCCGGACAGATAGAGAGGAAGAGTTACCCCTGAGTTGAGGACTCGATCAAGGCAGCTCAGCGACGGCCAATGACGGGCCTCGCACAATGATATCTCCGAAAGTGACGTGCTAAGGAAGAGAGAAACACGGTGGAGATGCCTCGAGAACGGGGGCGGTCGGGACAAGGGAGGGCCAAACGGTAAGGAGAGCGGGGGGCGGAGGAGGGCATTCTTATTCCAGCCCAATCTCCATGAGCTCTTTGGGGAAACACAAAGCATCAAGACTGTGCTGCGTGCGCGCCGAGCTCAGTGGCCTTCTTCTGTTGGCAGATCCGCGTTGACAAATCGCCAAGATGGATCAGGAGCGCCTGCATGATCGTCAGACAAGGCCTCGGGGCTCTTTGCCCAGATTGCAAGTCGCTATTTTGCCGCTGCGCCGAGGGACCCTCGCGGACTCTGCGAGGACATGTGAGTTCCTCCCCCGAGGTCGAGGCAATGAGACACGAGTCGTGTGTGTCGATGTACGCCCCATGTGACTGGCCGAGGCATGAGCGTGCATTTGGCTGTATGCACGACCTTCAACCAGGTGGCGTGCTGATGGTGCCTTCATCTGGATATCAAATTTGCTCCTCGCTCCTTGCTTCATTCCCCCCCCCCCCCTCTTTTCTCCCCACCTGCGTCTCGTTCCTCGCCGCCATCTTACTCCTCAGTCCTTGCTCTCCGAGCTTCCCGTGCCCTCGGTCTCGGAGCACGCCTCATCATGCTTCCATGTTATGGTCCCGGGAGCTCAGCTGGGTCTTGTTCGAGTTTCGGGCAGCCTCGCCGGATGAGCTGGCGCGGGGGCGTTGCGTCGTGCTCGGGGTCGTGCAGCAGAGACAGCAGCCGCAAAGAAACCTTGGATCGATTGATGGCTGGGACAAGCGGCCCCCAGTTGCAGCTCGTTGTCTCGGCGCCCGTTGAACCATCGTCCCAGACGCAAGGGAGCAGACACCACAGGGGCGCGGAAACAAGCATCCGCATATGCCAACTGAAGCGCTCCATCATCCCCTCGTCCCCTCGTCCCCTCGTCTCATCTTCTCATCTTCTCATCGTCACATCGTCGCATCGTCACATCGTCACATCGTTTTCAGGCTATTCGATTTTGGAGTACCAGTATGTAGAGGCATCTCGTGCTATGTGTGGCATCCTCGATCACCCCGCATGCCATCTCGCGCAGAGCCGGCATTCTTGCATTAGATGATCTGCATCGGCAAGGAACGATTCGGGCAGCTGATCGCCGCCCCGAGATGGCCGATGGATGCCACACTCTGTCAGGGCACAGCGCCTCGTGATGAATGCAGGGGGAAAAAAAAGAAGAGGGAAAAGGGGGGGCGGGGAATGAGGGGAAGATGAGGAGATCCAGACTCGAGATGCTCTGCAGTCGGCCCCAGGCCCAATTGAAGTCAGCCGGCGATGCTTCTGAATTGCAATCCCAAGACAATTGATACATACGCACGCGCGCGCACGCACACGCTCACGCACACCTGTGCAGTGAACAACGGTCAAGGCGCCGAGGGACGGAATCAGAAGCAAAAGGCGGTGGTGATGCGAGGGCGCCTCGTAGAACGTGGGAGGACCAGAGCCCTCTTGTCTGACATCAAAGCCAACAAGCTTCGTGGAATGTGCCCGGATGCGCGCAGCCGCTACGGGGATTGCCAATGAGAGGCCTCGAGGCCTCCATCAAGGAGAGACATGGAGCGTCTTGTCTCAGAGCGCGCGCAGCCCCCGGGCCACGCGGCTGAATGCCAACCTCAACAGGCTGCCCGCCATTGGAGCTGCGATCGGCACACCAGTCGTCCCTCGTGAATGTCCATACTTTTGGTTCGGGAGATCGTCACAGCTCGGCCGGGAGCGCTGGGAATTCGAATCGGTAATGTAAGCACGAGTTGATGACAGCCTAAAGGGCCGCGGGCATGCGGATCAATTGATGATGCCAGGATGTAGGAATGGTCTCTCGAGCTGTTCGAGTCAGGAGCACCGGTAGCAAAGAAAAGGAAATCGCTCGAGTCCGAAATGCACGTGGATTGTCCGGATTCCTTCGTTTTTACGTACAGTAAATGGAGGATGAGACACACAGTGCAGATTCGAGGCCCGACCAGATCCTGCTCTACACGTAAACGACGATATTGAAGACGTGCAGCACCTCGTGTGGCACATCGATGTACTCCGTGCATGTATATCAATTGATGTCCTGGGAGTCCTCTTGGTCTATAATTCTTCAAAAGAGTCTCTCCTGAAGCTGAACATTTGAAGTGAATGGTCCTGGAAGAAAAGGAATAGGTCTACACATAATACCGGTAGTTACGAGTAAATTGATTTACAGGAGGTATGATGTGGAAGATCGCAATGTGCTTTCGGGTAGCTGCTCGACGGTGACGTGCGTGACCTTAATGTAAATCACAGAATGGATTATGTACTCGGTGCTTGCTTTATATAGAATAGAAAGTGCTTAGTGCTTATATAAATCTATTAGTGAAGTACATTAGTACTTAGTAGGTAGTAGGTAGTTTACATAGTAGGTTCTTAGTGCTCCGTACTTAAGAAATCTTTTATTATAGGCGAATTCAGTACTGAATACATACAGAGTACGGAATACTCCGTACAGAGTGACAAGTACTACGTATAGGGGTATTGTGTTCTGCAAGCGCTTAGTACGAATAGCACCTAAGACGGATTCAGGCGCAGGTTCTCCGGCTCTACTTGACCTTCTCCGCATTAGCGCTCTACAGGCACGTCTAGGAGGCAGTATGAGTACTTGTTATAATTGCCTGTTTTGGCTCGAGGGGTGTCTGTGATGGCCTTGGTTGAAATGCATGATTTGTTCGCTGACCCCCTATTTTCTCGCCCTCTCGCCCTCTCGCCTTGTTGCCCGTCTTACCGAGGTCTACAGAATACGCAATTGCAAGTCCGTCAGCCCTCAAAGTCGACTGAATCTTCGTATCGCTGCTTCGCTTGTGTGCTGCTGAAGGATCGATGGATCAGATGATCTATTCCATCTATAGTCCAGAGACCCATCGCATTTTCTTTGCCGAGAGGGGTATGAGACGTGAGGGAGATACAGAATGCCCTCAAAGGCTAAATACCATTCGACGATACGGAGATTGATGTATCGAAACGGGCTCGAAAAGTAGTAGTAGTGCTCCTCTTAGAGGAGGAACCTACCAGTTACAAGCGAGGAAGACTCGTCCACTCGTACGACTGGCAGCGTCCAAGTCATTGACATTTTCTTCTCGGAATACCCACGAGTGCCAGTGTGCAGATGCAGGGCATTGATCAACCTTTGCTTGCGACGCCACCCGAGACAACTGATCGTCCTAGCATGGAAAGATTTTCTCACTTCCACTCGCAATGAGCCTCCACGCGGCAACGCTTCAGAGTCCGCATTAAGGGCCTCGCAAGCTCTGCATCCAATGGATCACTCACCTCATTGTACTGGCACGGGCACGACATCCAGCAAGACGGTCTCGAGGATCGGATGCAGGCACTGTGCATCCACATCTACATACCTTCCCTCATCCATCGAGACGTAATATTACGAATCTGCCGGAAGCTCTCCGCTTCGTCGACGGATAGCCACGCAAGTTCTTCCGTGCTAGTACGGAGTACTCGTACCTATATCCACATTGATACTACCTGATTACTTACATATGTGCCTGTAGCAGTACTCCGTAGTCGTTTACGCCATTGATCTCAGCGGGGCCACCATCCAGGTGTATTGGATGCCAGATCTCGATGCATTCAGATCCGGGCCATCGCCGTGTGCCCGCATCTTCTCGCCTCCAAGATCTGAGGTAGCCAGTGCGCCGTGTTGTTCACAATCGAATGAAACAAAGGGACACAGAGAGCGGCAAACCCCGGAGAGCATCAGATCGGATCAAGAGAGCCATTGCTGCCTGTACTCGTATGGTGTCTACATATGAGGGAGACCTGAGGACAGAGGCAGCTAGAGCCCAAAATCTCGGGATCTCCTACTTCCGTGCTAAGAGCCCCCGATAACAGTGCCAGCATGAGACCAAGCCGGCGTGCTGCAACAGAGAACTCGGTTTTAGCAGAATAAGCACGTTGAGCAAAGAGGAGGGGGAGGAAAAACTTTTCCTCACGCCGGCTGGGATGGGCACGACGCCAGGGTGGTGACTCTCCTGTCCAAGGATCGCCATCGATCAGGCTCACGAGATGAACGATCACGAGCAACTAAAGTTTCTCACGATGCTGACAGCATCCTCCCCCGGCGGCGTACGGATTATTCAACAAAGTGCCGGCGGCGATTTTCCAGGGCCAGCGTCTAGCTCGAGTGTTCAGGTCGGTAGAGGCAGCTCAGCAGACATTGTCTCGGCAGTGCGGTGCTATCAGCTCCACAAAGTATTCGACCAAGCCAATTGCGTCCGTGGAGCCGGTCGTCATCATCATGATGGTCGCCGTCGCCGTCCTCGTTCAAAGCAAGTTGCGGCAAACCCAGCCAGTCATCCTTGTGTCTCGCGGAAAGACGGGGCCGAGCCTCTCGATCTGGCATCCATCGTGATGTTCTCTGTGCATAGTCAGATTCTCAGAAGCCGAAAGGCTCATCCACGATTACTGGTAGGACCGCCACGAGGATGAGACCACGATTGGGGATGGCGGTATGGGCCCGTCGACGGTCTGGGTTTCCATCCGGTCTGGAACCGCAAAATGCCTCGACGGCAGAATGACACGCTCCTGCGCCGAAGTGCGGCGTGCGGAGATGCATCCGAATTTCACAGCGTTTAGCCGCCGCAACTTGGCAGACCAACGAGAGGCCTCAAGTAGGGATCTTGCTCGCTCCCACGGAATCAATCTCACTGTCCGGATGACGGCGAGCAAGTCTTGGGTGAGGAGGGAGATACATAGACGTTCGGAAGAGACGGGTCTCTCGGACTGGTCGTCTGGTTTCCGCCGCATGACGGAACGGCAGTTGATACATCGATTTCTATGCCACGAGTGCAGAATGCATGTACGGCGGAGTACCGGTATGTTGCGATGAACCAGATTCATGACTCGCTTCCCTGCTGACGAGTATTGCCGCATTATCGGTGGCGTTGACCTGTACTATGTCCGTTTACACTCGAGCGTTTCCCCCCCGTGGAACCCTGCGTCATTGAGCGATGCAACGGAACACGGAGACAGCGCGAGGGCCGCCGCGTGGGTAAACCCTGAAGCTGGGAAGAGTCGTTTCCGCCGTGACACGAGCACGAGCACGAGCACGTTGGGGCTTGGTCTCTCCGTGCCGTCGGCACACAGGCTGGTCGGTAGTACTCGTGCGGGTTTGACGGTGCCACAAGGTCCATACGTGAGTGGAGTCGTGGAGCAGATTTATTCAATGTATCTGAAGCTTGCAATGGAAGTTTAAACCGACCGATGACAGTCTAGTCGGTGATGATCGCGAGGCGAGTCGCCCAAGACGCGTTTGCATCCAACTGCGACCTGTCTGCAGAATACGACCACGCATTCAGGAGACGGCGCAGATGCTTTCGTCTCTGATTCTGGATGTAGTACATGTTGAAAAAAATCAAAGGGAGATCTTGGAATATGCACCGGGGGTTTGCGATTCGAACTAATGTGGCTATGGACAGACAAATGTGCGGAGAAGAGAAGAAAGAAGAAAAAATCCGTCAGACTTCGTGATGACACATGATGAGGGCCCTCCAAAAAAGGGGCCAGGGGTAAACAAGCCCCACTAGTTGCCCCTGACACCGCACGGCAATTGCCCCTCCAACCTTAATCAAGAATAGAAAGGGAAAAAAATAATCCAATGAGATGACCCGAAAGACCCGTCGAATATGTACGATTTATGTTTCTTTTTTTTTTAAATTCTCATCCTCCTCGGCTATAGGTCCTTTGTTCTCTCCTCGGCCTCGGCAATCCATGCGGCGAGCTGAACGCTGTTGCGAGGCCGCAGCCCGACCTTGAAGGGCTTGGGGTCTGTCGTCAGGGATGTCGGGTTCGCGCTGCACTCGATGGCGTCCATGATGGGCTCGTCGGCCTTGTTCTTGGGGGGCAGGACCTCGAAGGCGGTGATGAGGCGGATGTAGGCCGTGTAGAGCTCGCGGTTGGCGAGGTGGGAGCCGGCGCACATGCGGGAGCCCGCGCCGTAGCCGTAGTGCGGGGTGCCGATCTCGGTGTCCTCAAGGAATCGTTCGGGGATGAACTCGGTGGCCATCTTGAAGCGAGACTCGTCGTAATCGGCGGCGTAAGCGTTCTGCATGCCGTCATCGCGTTAGATGTAGCTGTACATGCGGAGTATCCGTTTCGGACATGGATACAAATAGATGATCGATCCAGCTCTTCCCGTTCTCGTCTGAGAGCCGCAGAATTCGCGGCAAGGCAAATAAGACCCGAGAGCTAAAACGGATGATGACTCACCATGAAAAAGGTCGTGCCGGCAGGGATCGTGGTGTCCTCGTAAGGAATATCTTTGATGCTGGTCCGAGGCAGGCAGATGGGGATGACGGTCCAGAAGCGCAGTGTTTCCTTGACCAGGGCCGTGATGTACGGCACCTTTTCCTCGACCAGGCACTTCTCCCAGGACTCGTTGTTGGGGTAGACGTCCTCAATGGCCTTCAAGGCCTTCTTCTGAACCTCCTGGCCCTCGGCGGTGGAGAGGAAGGCCATACCCATGATGAGGTTTCCAGGGACAGTGTCCAGGCCGGCAGACACCATGGTCAGACAGATGGATTTCAGTTCAGCTAAGACGGATTGGTGATTAGTCATTGCTTTTTTCTCGGCTTCTCCTTTTTTTTCTTGACCATCTCTTTTCGCTCTTTGAATCATGTTCTTCTCCTTCTCCTCTTCTTCCTCAATCAATCTTTGGTAACCTTTCCCTCCACTCCCCACTCCCCATTCACTTTTCGCGCCAATCATCAGGAGAAGGGGGACGGCATACCTTCATTGAGTTTTGCCTCTGGGTCCTTGAGGATGTTTCCGGTGATGCAGGGCTTGTCCGTTCCGTTGGCGATTCGTTCCTTGAGGTCTCTCAGCATGTCACCGAGGTACTTGTCGCGTCTAAGGCGGTAGACCTCGGCCATGGAGTTAGTCCGACTAAAGAGCCTCAGGAAGGGGACGTAGTCCTGCCAGTTGTTGCTCGTGGACCGGAAGTTGGAGATTTCACGCTCGACGTGGGTGATCTCGTGCAGGAGCTCGCTGTCGATACTGCCGTCAATGCGGAAGCCGTAGTTGAGGGTCAGGGAAGTGTTGAGCGCGAAGCGAGCCATGTAGGCATTAGGGTCCACATCTTGAGTGCCATTCTTGCAGTCCTCGTGGAGCTCCTTGATGCTGGCGGTCGACTCGAGGTCGAGGATCGGCATGTACCCCTGAACGGCCGGGCGGTTGAGCGCGGTGGCGGCGGCCTTGCGACGCCTCTTGCAGGACTCGTCCCAAGGGGAGGTGCCGATGGTGAAGCCCTGCGAGGAGGAGACGACGGAGTGGAACGTGTGGAAGGTTGGGCGCGAGATCAGTGAGACCTGGTGCGTGATCCAGAAGTGCTTGACCGTTTTATATGAATTGACAAAGATGACGCGCTGCGGACATGGCAAAACCAGAAGTCAGTTTTGGAGTCGCAAGACCATGGACACCAGGTCCTCGTGTAGACTGTGGACCACCACCGCGGTATTGAGATCTGTCGTGCCAAAGAAAATTGATCCCTTCGCCTTCCTCCTCAAAATCATCCCGGCTTGCCCTCGTCGCAGGTCTGACTGACCTTATTACCCAGACGGGTCTGGAAGACGGGACCGTACTTGGCAGCCCATCGTTGCGCGACGCGAGCATGATCTACTCCAAGCTGGATCAGGTTGCCGAAGATGGGAACTCCCGGGATCTCCGGAATCCCCTTGATCTTTGCGACGTCGGTGGAGTTGAGATATCTGATGATGGTGTAGGCAACCGCGGCCACGGTCAAGCCCACGAGTTGGAACGGCGTTAGGATCGTCATGTTGATGGACACGAAACCGCGGAAGGCGGGCGGTCAAGGTCGGCGAGTGGACGAGAGTGTTGATCTTGACTTGTCGGTCTTTGGCAGGATGTTGTCGCGGCGACTCCCTGAATCCCCTTGAGTCGCGCCTTCTCTCTCTCTCCCTCTCCCTCTCTCTCTCTCTCTCTGTCTGTCCGTCTTTCTCTCTCTTGCCTCTCTCGTATTGATCCTCTAGAGGGCACGGGAGAAGGTATAGTAGTCATCGGCCGCTGTCCTCGGCTAGAAAGCCAGAGGCTCTCTTCCAAGAAGGTCCGAGGCCTATATACTCGTGTTCGGAGGAGATGCCCATTACATCAATGTTTCGAAACAAATGTCAAGTCCCGAAATGGCCAAGAAGCTAGTGATCAGTGACAGGTTGGTATACTTGACCGTCACTCACACGAGTGCCGTTTCGTTTCGGCTTGGGGCAGGGCAACTGGGTATCTCGAGGGAGGCCATTCGCGCGATGGGCTCCGCCGTCTAAGATCGATTCCGTGTTCCGGTTCCGTGTTCCGTGTTCCGGGGCCCCGGGGCGAGGGGCGGACGCGGCAATCGGCTTTATCTGATGGCCTGCGACTGATGCTGATGGCCAGGATGATTGACAGGTCGTGATTCGTCTCGAAATCCACGGAGGACTGGTCTCGGTCAAGGGGGGCGAGCCCATGGACTTGCAGCAGCAAAGGGCAGCCCGAAATCGTGGCATCTCGTCGCGCGAAAGGCGGAGAAACTGCTAGCTGGCTGATTCAGCAATTGCAGGGTAGGCACAAGTACAAGTAATGTCTACAAATAACATAGCTCGGCTGCGCCGGACCAGCGCTGGACGAGGGCACGGCCCGGCGAAGGGACCAGGCGCGGGAGGGAGGGCCCGCACTTTTCACGCCGTAAAGAGGAACACGCACACCTTCCACAAATCTTGGGGAGCTCAACCTTGGGGGCGTACTGACCCGGTCCCTGCTACCTGCGGCCTGCGCTACATAGGTATCACTACTCCGTACTACTAGTACGGAGTAAACTACTAGTACGGAGAACGAACACACAGGTTTTCTACGAGTCGTAGTGACGAGCCGCAGGTATTTGCTGCTCAAGCTGTCACCTGCCTACCGGTACTACATACTAGCCCAAGATTCTCACAGGCGCGTACCGGTACGCCTATCGGTAGGGCAAGCGGCATCCGCTGCAGCTCGTTACTTTAAAATAATCCATTTTATACAGAGTATAGAGTATAGATATAGGACTTTAGATTAATGGATTTATTAATCTGTTAAATTTTCTTATACTGTAGTGCTAGTACTAGGGGCCATACAGTCAACTGAAGGTCTGGTGTTCTGTGCAAGTACTACTAGTAGAACTACTACTAAGTACGGAGTAGCTACGATCAGGAAAGACCTGCGAGATGCGGAGTACTTAGTAGTACGGAGTACTCCGTAGTACCGAGCGAAGTACTACTACTACTACTAATAAACCAATCTCCCTCTTGCATGTGTACCTACATGTAACGGCCCTGGTCGCCCGGGTCCCCATCAAAACCGGTATCTCGTACGAGCGAGCAATTGATTGATCCGATTGTTGATCTCTTCTTGCATCGACAGGCCTCTACTCGTACTCGGACTCTTTTTGACGGCGGGTCGGCGTCACAATCAGCCCGCCATCCATCAGTCCCCGTTCAACCTCGCTCGTCCAGTCAGCTTTTCCCTCTTTCCCTTCTCTCTCATTTGTGTTTGCCACCGTCCATCCATCCATCAATCGGCCCTGCGATTCACCAATTGCCGACGACAAGCCAGCACAAAACACCCGAGCTTTTCACGGGACACATTCGCAATCCACCATTCATCCATGGTTCTGTGCTTTGCCCCCCCCGCTGGTATTGAATCCACCAGACATTGAGATATCTACCGGACGTCTCCGGGCCATCACTCGACACATTCAACTCGTAGAAAGAGTTCATGCCGCTGCCCCTGACCCGGAATCTCTCACGCCGAGCCGCTCCATCTATTCCACCACGCACGCCCCCCCCTTCCTTATTACTCGTACGAGCATTACCCACCGTGAAGGGTCTCTGCATCGAGACTGTGCCTCGCCTATTATCAAACCAACTACCTCCCACATACATCTCCGTACATACTCGTACAATACCTGCTCGTCATACCTTACCCGCTCTGACTGTACTCGTACACTGGCACTTTTTCTTTCCCCTGTGTTCCGTCTCGAAGCCATCGAAACCGGAATTCCGAGATCTCAACCTCTACCCCAGTTTCCATGTCGTCGACCCCCCCCATCGCCGCCGCCTCAACTACCGGTAAAGCCGTCTCCCGGAAGAGAAGGCTGTCATACACACGCGTTGCTTGGTTCGTGTTTCGTGTCGACTTATCGCGGCCCTCTTCTCCCTCTTCTCTCTCCTCTCCTTGCGCCGCCCCCCCCCC
>NQYS01000002.1:34662-63370 GCA_003055955.1 Escovopsis sp. AC | reverse complement strand
CCTCTTCCCTTCTTCCCCCCCCCCTCTCTTCGATATCCATCTTCCGCTCCTCCGCCCGCCTCAGATATGCTGATAGCAACTCCTCCTTGATCGCAGTGATGAATGCCAGCGGCGCAAGACGAAATGCACCGGCGAGCAGCCCTGCAAGGTCTGCCGGAACAGCAACAATGCCTGCCTCTACAAGCGCACAACGCGTTTCCGGTCCAGCGACCGCAACTCGTAAGGCAATCCCTCCCTCCCCCCCACTGTCGTCCCCTCTCCTCAGCTCGATCCCCCCTCTCATCTGCCTCTCCTCTCGGTCTTGTCGTCGTGCTTCCTCCCCACTGATAAGTCTCACTCTCCAGCGGCAACAGTAGCCAAATGACGGCCGCTCAAACCAATTCCTCTCCCTCGGCGACCTCAAACAGGACCCCCCGAGGCCCCTCCGCCCAGGCCACGCCCTCCGAACGAAACGCCTCGCGCCGGCCAGAAATAGCCCCCTTGGATGCCATCTCTCCCACCAATACCGCCACTCCCATTCCGCCCGTGACGGTCCCTGGCTCCGACTACTACCTCCACCTTGCCGAGAAGTTCCTCATCACATCAGAGCCGCAGAAGAATGACAGCCAGAACGCCAAGCATCCTCATCCCGTGGCTGGGAAGCTAGTCCTGCAGTCTCTCATCTTCCAGCAGGATTCAGGGCCTCCCGGGAGCGCACTCACGCTCATTGATACGGATCGATGGCTCGGGATCCTCGCCGCGTACCAGGAGGAGATTGGCATGCAGTATCCCTTCCTCGATATTGAACAGCTCAAAGACGATATCCAGAGAGTGAGCCGCCAAAGTCTCCGGGACGTCCATCCCGGGAGCCGGGTGCCGAGAGAGACGGACCTCGCGAGCTGGCAGCGGACCGAGGTCATCGCCATGCTCATCCTCACAATCATCTCCTTCCTCGTAGACTCAGACCTCCCTAAGGTGGCCGACGGTTGGGTCGAGAAGACGTATGGGAATTATTTGATGAAGACGCAGTTGGGGTCTGACGTTCATCTGGACGACGCATCTGCGTTGGTCCTTGCTGTGGGTTCACCCTCCTCCGACCAGGCTACATTAATGGGTTTATGTCTGCTGTCAAGACGCTTGGCTGACCCCGGCGGGACCGCGCCATCTGCAGTGCATCTATCTCTTCCTCACAGACAGGGAGAACCTGGCTTGGCGAGGCATCGGCATCGTGATGCGTCTCATCGTCGAGCTCAATGCCCGCAACGTAGACGCTTCCAACTCTCAGCAGTCGCCGTCGGACTCTACCCGTTTCGATAGGATGTTCTGGACGATATTTACGCTTGACCGGCGTTGGAGCTTTGGAACGGGATTGCCGTTTTCTGTCCACGACTCAGACATTGAGCGCCATCCTACTTTGATCGTGAGTGTCACTCCTCATCTTCGCTGCCGCTGCTCTTTCGCGAGGGGCTAACAACGGGCTCTCGTTTGTCTTCTCTCAGGAGGATTCTATGTCTTCATCTTACCTCAAAAACATGATCAGCTACTGTCGGATAGCCGCCGACGTCCGGAGATGGTTGCTCGAGTCCAGCTCGTCGTCAGGCTCTGCTTTCGATTCCGCCCGCGACCTGCTAAACTTCAGAGTGGATCAGTGGCAGCGCAACTTACCTTCCGGTCTTCACTTCGGGGGCATAGACGACCTTTTCAGGCCCACGCAGGAGAATCGCGGCAATTACAGGATACGTTTGACGCTCCATCTTAGAGCGAATCAAATGAGGATCATCATCCATCGCAGATCGGCAGTGAGGGCCGGGCCGAACGGGTTTGACGCGTCGACGATCCACACACTCGCCCACGTCTCTCACGACACGATCCGAATCCTCTACAGGTTGGCACGAGAGACCGACATCTATGGTAACCAGCACAAGACGTTCAACCACTTCCTAGAGGGGGCACTGTCGTCGCTTTTGCTCGTCCTGGGCTCTATCAACGACGAAGCGTACAGAGCAAAGTACATGAAGGATGCGTTTGATGCCTTGGACCTGATCGAGCAGCTGTCTGCCCGATCGCCCATCTCGCAGCGGCTGCGCGAGAAATTCCACGGGATCCGGGAAGCAGTCAACCTCTTCCGACAGAGGAACGAGAAACAGGCGCAAGCCAAGTTGCCGTCCAATGAGTCGAGGGTAGCTGAACAAAGCCTGATTATGTCTCGGCAGCAACCGGTCAGGCCCGCAAGCGGGTCGTACAATGGAATGGTCTCGCCAGACATCATGAATCGGGGCCTTGTGCGCAGTTCAGGCGGAGGCGCGCCCGAGATGCCGGGGATGATGGACCAGCGATTGGCTCAGAGGCCTGCCATTATGCCATTACCACCCGTCGACCGCGGCACACGAGAGGATCAGCAAGACCCCAGCCAGTATCCGGCTTACTCGCAGCCTGAGGAGTTGGGTCCTGTCTTGACCCCGGAGACGTATGCGAGCAGCAGCACGTTTCCCCAGATTTACAGCTCGGTATCCGAAGCGCCTCCTAACGTGAGCCAGGCCTTTGCCATGCCGGATGCCACGGCATGCACCACGGGGGAGTTTTATCCCACGTACTTCCCCGAAGTCGGCCACGTCGTCAACTTTTGCGACAACAATTTCATATTCTAATGCAAGGACGACCACGCGGAGCAGACCCTCTATCAATTTCCTCACTCCTCTTTTCATCCCAGCTACCATTTGTTCTTTGTCTCACATCTCTTATATCTGCTTAAGCCCTTTTGGACCTTGACATCAATTGCTTGAGCAAGTGGTTTTAGCCAGCGCCGACCGAATATGTCGTGGATTCATATAATCAGTTCTGTACATGATGCAAGATGCCATGATTGACGCGATCTACGAGTCCATCTTGAATGACAAAAAAAACACAAGAAGAAAAAGAAGACATCACATTCGTGAGAGCGTCATAAGAAGATGAAAACAACAGCTCGTATTCTAGATTCATGGATGTCTCTCCACCAACGCAGACGCCGCACCGTCGTCGAATTTTCTCCCGTTAATCAAGCCAAGCCGCGCTCCCAACGTGGATGGCTAAATTATTCCGAGGAGAAGAAACAGCTGGAGGAAGAAGAAGAAGCGGCAAGGATGAATACATGTTGGGAGGGGAAATGTGATAAACAGGTAGCGATGAGGCAACATGCATCATGTCGGCGCCGCGTGCGAGGCAAGGGCACGCAGGCTGTGAGACACCGGTAAAGGAGATGACACATGACTGACTACATCTGCTCCCAGGCCAATACCTTGATGAGGCATTCATGACGATCTCAGGCCGCCTCAAGGAGCATGGGCAGAACCGTGTGCCGACTCGCAGATCAAGATTCCCGAGAAGCCCAGTTGCCCAACTCCTAGCTGTCAAGCTCGAAGGAGCCCAGCGAACCCGAGCAGGGCAGCTTTCTGCAGGACCGCGGACATGCCTCAGACAGGGGCTGATGACAATTGACAAGGATGCCCGGGACCGTGCAGGAGCCTCTCCAATCAGGACCCAGCCCGAGGATGGAGAGACGCAGGTGCTCGAGTGCTTTTTAATGCAGTGGGTTCTCCCGAAGCCTCATTCCTATACTAGAAAGAGAATGCCCGATGCAGTAGCATCGCCATCATATGATGAGGCTTCACCTAGCCTATCAAATCGGATGCGATGAGACAGGCAGGCTGAGAGGAAAGAGGGAGGCGGGGATCACACAGAGGAGGTTCGCGAAGCCGAGCGAACCTCCCGAAGGCGACCACGGACTGGTCACAATTCGATATATAACCATATAATGAGGTTAGAGCATGTCGGCCTTGATCCGCCCTCGTCGGCCTTGAGCTCGGTGTCGTTCACTGCACATATCACATCGAGAACATCTTCCTGGCGGGCGATGAAGCCGGTCTTGCTCTGCTTTACACCTAATTACTTGTGCTGACGCGATTCGAACCTGTCGTCGACCGACATGACCATAAACGACACGATAAAAGGCCTCGCCGCGGGTTTGGCGCGGGCAGGGCTTAGCAAGCTCGCGGCCGTGCGCCACCCTCAGACGTAGATGCGGCAGACCTGGAGAAACAACAGCAGAGACCGCCTCGCCAGCAGCCCTTCCGGGAGAGGAGCGAGGAGGATCGGCAGCGCCTGGCTATCGTCGGCACTGGCCACGAGACGCTCATCCCGACCAACGACAAGCTGCTGGCCTACCAGACCCTAACCGGGTTCGACACAGCCCCCGTGTTGCTGAGCGCGGGACACGCGGGCCGCGCGGCGCCCAACATCGGGCTGCACGCGCGGGTTGTGTCGGCCGAGAGGGAGACCGGGAGGAGGTACCGCCGCTATCACCTCCTCATCAACTTCTGCCTCGGGGCGCAGATCGTCGTGGGCGCGGCGCTGACGGCGCTCGGGGCAGCCAAGGGCTCGCGGAGGGCCATCACGGCGTTCGCGGCCATCAACACCATCATGGCGGCCATCCTGACATACCTCAAGGGCTCGGGACTGCCGGACAGGTACAGGGCCCAGGAGCACGGGTAGAGGCAGGTCAGGGAGCACATGGAGCAGCGCGAGCGTGAGTTCGGCATCAGAGACTGCCTCCTGAGTGTGGAGGAGGTCGCCGTCATCGAGGACATGTACAACCGGATGAGGTCCGCGTCAGCGAACAACTCATCGAGAGGGGAGCATCACCAGTGTCAGTGCCCGTGCGGGGGGAATGGGAACCCGAGCCAGAGCCAGAGCCAGCATCAGGCGGGCCAGCGGCGCTCTTCGTTGTGGCAGGGCCAGCCGATCGCGCGACCTTCAAGGGCGCTTCAGCCCAGAGGCATCCACCACGGCAGGGATCCGGTAGGAGGGCAAGATGAATCTGAGCGAGAAGCAGGAGACAAGGAGCGGCAAGGGGGGCTGGAGAGGGACACTGGAGAGAAAGAAGGGAGGCAGATTTGAGAGGACCAGGGTCTTGGGGCCGTGGCGGGCAGGACGATGACGCTGTGCGCATCACCGAGTTCCAGCAGATCACATGTCCCCATATCTGCGACGACTGCAAGAGGGGGGAGGTGAAAAACCAAGAAGGGGCCGTTTTTTTTTTATGTAAGAACGGACCATGAACATAAACTGACGACTGTATACATCCCGAGGCATGGAAAAGATAAAAAGCACGCCCCGACGAAGACCATCAAGGCAGGGAGCCGGGCTCTCCCTCCCCGCTCCCGCAGGAAGACGACGTTTACCAATAAGTGAATTCGACGCGTCCCGGATAGCCCTCCCAGAACCCGTGCGTGGCGTCTGCCAATGATGCTCGCATGGCGGCGTCGATGTCGAAATGGGTATCGAAGAGGTCGACATCCGCTGGGGGCATGGGGACAGCGCCAAAGTCTGCCTCGGCTTCATCCGCATCGGCAAGGTTGCCTTCCTCGGCCTCTGATACGAGGTTCTGTAAGGATTGTCACGTTAGAAATCAGGAGAGCCGGGAAAAGTGGGAGACACATCAAGGGAGGAGAAGAAAAACTCACGTCCTCCTCTTCGGTGCTGCTGTCGTGGGCCTGGACGGGGGAGGGCTGGAGGGCGCCGTAGTCGACGATCGCGTTGCGCATCTCCTTTCTTTCCTTGTAGCTGACGGACGCCTTGCCCTTGGTCTTGATATTGCTGTAGAAGAGGTGCATGGCTTGGATCGTCTCTCGCTGTCGGGAACATTAGCACAGGTGCGTCAATGAAATAAGAAGAAAAAGGGGGGGGGGGGGGGGTTGCTAAGGCTCACCCAGGTGTCGGCCATGGGCCATGACTGTCTCATGTCCTTGAGGAAGACACAGCCGTCAATGATGCGCTGCTGCCAGCGCGCGATCCGGGGGTCTGTCTCCGGGACGTGGGGGAAGTGGTAGATGTAGAGCAGGGTGCCGACGGCGGTGTAGCCGGTGAAGCCGACGAGGGGCACAAGGCCGCTGAGGAAGAAAGGCCCGAAGTCGCGCATCTCGTGGAGCATCTCGCAGAGGCCATCGGCGACCTTGGCCAGCTCCTCGCAGGCGCGGTGCGTCCACTCGGCCCACTGCGGGCCTTTGTCCTGCTTCTCCTCCTGCATCTCCAGCTCGGGTGAGTACGAGCGGAAGAGGAAGATGATGGACATGTAGTAGATGCAGTGCATGTAGCAGTAGGCCTGGCCCTCGTTGGCGGCGGCGTGGGCGTGCAGCAGGGGCAGGCTGTACTTGAAGCGCGGCGGCAGCGAGGCCTGCCAGTTGTCGAGCCGCGTCAGGAGGGTGTGGAAGTCGGAGTCGGGCGACCAGGGGGGCGCGTCGTTGGAGTGCGAGAGGCACGCCCACTTGGCGATGTTGCCCCAGATGTCGGCGACGACCATGCTGTATCCCACCATGCCCATGGGCCCCTCCTGGGCAGTGCCCATCGGGTGCAGCGAGCCGTCGATGCGCGGGCAGATGATGGGCTCGCCGTAGACGAAGCAGCTCGAGTCGCAGGGCAACTGAATGTGCATGTTCTCGGCCGACAGGGATCGCTCCCGGCCCCGCCCACCGCTTAGCAGGCTGTCCATCAGGAAGCAGGTCCACGCCGTCCGGCGCCGCTCCTCGCGCTCGATGAACTCTTCTCGCGTCGGCGTCGGGTTGACCGTCGGGCTCTCCTCCAGCAGCCCCATGATCTGGCACATGCGCATCGCCATCCCGAGGAAGACCCAGGCCCGCTTGCCCTCGCCGGCGCCCCACGAGTGGCCCGTCAGCATCAGCAGCACCTGGATCTGCTGGATGTTGGGCTCATCGATGCAGGGGAGGAGGAGCCGCTTGGTGTGGCCGGCAAAGGCATTGCTCGCCTCGATCGGGCTGCCGAATCCATCGGGCGGTTTCTGGACGAATCTGGTTGCAAGGGCAATTGGTCAGCCACGGGCTGGACATTGACTCGTAGGTCCCGAGCGAGCCCACCTGATGATGAGGGCTAGCATGGCCCAGGCGACGGTCTGATCCAGCGTCTTGCTCCTAATCTGGCTGAACAGGGTCGGGAGGTGGAAGAAGGACCACTTGTAGGCGCATCGCATGTAGCACGTCTTGACCTCATCGGTGATGTAATTGAAAGGATCCGTCTCCCACAGGTTGATTTTGACCCGCTCGACTGCCTCGTCGACGGCGTTCCACAGCGACGCAACGGTGGTTCCGGACAGGGCGGTCGCCGCTGACTCGGGATGGGTCGCGACGCTCGAGACCGTCGGCGGGTTATGGAGCTGGAAGGGGCTTGGCGATGGCTGGCTGTTGTTCGTCGACGTCAGGTCCTGGTGATGGGTAGCTTGGGAGTGAGCCTGTCGCTCAAAGCGGGATCGGCGAAAGATAAACGAAGTGCCCTTTGGGGGGAAGACACACTCGAAACCCCTGTCTTTGCAGCGGACGCATGGCGGGCCGCCCGTGTGGATGCACTACATTAAGACCCTCAGAATTAGCAACGTGTTGGCCGAGCCGGTGGTGATCTCCTCCGCATGCATAGATGATGCGGAGAAGCCGTCATGCTTCCTTCTTCTCATTCGGTATTCGAGACGGAGAAGAAGGCGAGAAACGAGAAAACGAAAGGGGAGAGAGGGGCCGGGAGAAAGAATGAAAACAAAGGAAAAAATAAAAGGGGGGGAAGGGGGGCTGGGAATTCAGGAATAATGGTTCGGAGATTGGGAGTTGAGACGGAACGATCCCTCGCGGCCCCGGCAACTCGGCGAGATGATGACATGATGGCACCGTGATTCTCTCAAGCATACCCGTGAGAGCCGAGCTAGGTCGAGTCATGCGCTGACTCGAGAGTTGGAGCAGAGGGAAGAGAGAGAAAAAAAGAAAAAAAAAAGAAGGGGGGGGGGGGGGGGGGGGGGGTTCGAGAGGAAGAGAGAGAACAAGGGAAACGGCGTGGTCGTCGAGCTCGTACTGCTTTAACGTGTCGAGCCGGCTTCCACAGAAATGGCAACTCCTGACTGGGAGAAAGAAGGGAAGAAGAATAACAGGCAGAATAAAAGAAGGGGGGGGCGGATAGCATCCGGACTCACTCTTCGCTTGGATGTACGACACGAGCCGCAGGCAATTGATTTCTTCATAAGCAAACGGGGACGCGGCGGGCGTAGGGGAAGATCAAGTTCATTTTTGGATGCCACCTTGGCTGACCTCTCGGGCGTCGTACTTGACGGCCTGTTTGCTTTTTCTCTTTTGTCTTCTTCCTTCTTCATTCGTCAGCCGAGGAGGCCGTTAAGGTGGTGCAGATCCGAGGTGGCAATGCAAAGCAACAAGCGTGCCGACAGGAGGAAACGGGGCAAGAGAAGGCGATGGAGTTAAGATAAGGTAAGGTGTAGCGTGAGAGTCTGTCATCCGCCTGCTCAAGAGACTCTGTTGAGCACTGGGGGAGGAGGAGGAGGAGGAGGAGGAGAAAGGTTGGAAGAAGTATCCGTAAATGAAAAAAGAATATTATCAAATAAAAAGTCCGGCGACAAAGCAAAGAAAGGGTTCTGATAGGGAACAAGCAGGTTGCTGGAGGTGGTCGTAGTGATATACCGGTATTCGGCCAAGCTCCCGAAGGCTGGCCAGGGTCCAAAGCAGAGAAACCGGAGGCTTCAAGGATTGGAAATGGAGCGGCGGGGCCAGCAGGCAAGCAGCACTGCCGGTCGAGCCGATGGATAACCTGAACCGCTCGAGGATATAGATATGTAGAGAGGAGACAGAGGAGGGGGAGTTGGGGAAGAAGGGGCGAGGAGGGGGGGGGGGGGGGGGCGAGAACGAGGACGTGGAAGAGTTGAGAGGAGGGAGGAGGAGGAGGAGGAGGAGGAGGAGGAGGAGGACAAAGCGCAGGAAGAGGAAGAGCGAAGAGGAGGAGACGGACTACGGAGTACTCCGTACTCGTACTCGTACTAGTAGGACGAGGGAGTGGAGGAGCAGGAGGAGGAGGTGATGGTAGTGGAGGAGGAGGTGATGGTAGTGGAGGAGGAGGTGATGGTAGTGGAGGAGGAGGGAGGGGGAGCCGAGGACGAGAGCGTGGAGGAGGAGGAGGTGGATGAGGCGAAGAGCGTGAGTAGTGTATGGAGTATCAGCACCGTGACCGCCACTCCATTGTGCAATTGGGAGATGATGCTCAGACGACCTGAGTCTGCGTCCTCTCGCACACTCTTCCTCTCTTCTTCCTTACTCTCCATCTGCCATTCTCTTCTTCTCTTCTTTTTCTTCCTCTCCCTCTCTCTCTCTCTCTCTCACACATATATTCGCATGTATGAGTACGGGCACAAATACTGTACTCCGTACGGAGTACACGCGCAGGCACCCATCCACATCCGAAGCACACGCGCATGCAGTAGATGGATGCTTCCAGTACTCCGTATAGGTCGTCTGGGACCGCCCTCCCATGCCCCTCCCCGGCCATCCTCCTCCGCTTCCCGTTGTCCGTACCGTCGAGATGCACATCTTCATCGTGGATGCCTGCGCGCCGAACTCGTATCGTGATACTCCGTACTGGTACCAGAACGAAGTGCTCCGTACTCCATAGATGTTCCGAGTCAGGCCGCCAGTCTGCATAGACTCCGTATCATCCTCGCCGTTCCAGGCTTTGCACAGGCTAGCCCTGGAAACAGGGCGCCAGGGTCCATTCTCAGACTTTCGGATGCTCCCAGAGCGGATCAGCAACACTAGATAAAGGTCACGGGCCGATGGGGTCTTGCTTAGGGCAGGGTATGTACGGAGTACGGAGTACGAGCACTCGTATGTAAAGGCCCGGAACCCACTCCTCTACTCTGGGGCTTACGAGACGAGATTCGCATGTACTCGTACTCCGTACTCCGTACATACGGAGTACATGCTCGTACGTACGGAGCACGAGTTCGGGAGTATTGATGCTCGACCAAGCAGTATCTTCGGACATTGTCGTATGTACCGTACTGTACGAGTACGGAGTACATGTACATATCATTGATGTAAACTTGACTGATTCTTCTCGTTGCAATCAAGATGCCGACGAATCAACCAAGCCGCGCCGCCTTTCGGAGAGAGCAGACACGGACATTGTGGAGTCGACTCTCCCGAGTCGCTGCTACCCGGCACGCGCATCTTGCATCTTGCATCTGGAATCCTGAATGTCATTCTGAAGAAGCCGGGCTAGGTCTGGAATATGACCCGTATTCTCTTCTTTAGCTGCCGCCCCCCCCCCTTCTTCTTCCCCCCCCCCTGGTGCCTCCCTCCCCCGACCTGGTCCCCTCTCCCTAAGACTTTTATCGGTAGATTGAGGCCACTATCTCGGGCATCGGTGCCATCCCGCGTGGCTTCTTGGAAAATCCGCCCTGGGAATGCATCACGATCGATCTCCAATTAGTGGCCCTGCTGGGAAAATCAGATCCAGCCATGGTCATTTCTCGAAAGCTGCTTGAAAGTCAGCCATGCTCTAACCTAATACGACACGTTGACGGTATCAGTACGCGTCTCATCGTCTACTTGCACGAGAAACCGAGTGATCCTTCCTACCACCCGAAGCAGCTAGCCATGCATTCAACGTCGTTATGCATAAAGGCTTGCTTATGTACAGGCCTAGCCGGGCTTATCTTGCACCCTTCGAGCCTAGTAACACGTACGAAAGGGGCCACCTTTGCCTCCCCAGTGGGGGACGCACATCCGGTCATCCTTTGCTGTGCCCTGGAGCCCATTCTCCAATGCCACGAGTGCGAGACTCGTACGAGTAGGGGTACGACTTCGGGGTACGGAGTACCAACAAGGTGCACATCAAGAGTCTCCAAAGAATCCCGAGCCGGCAAGCTCAACGACCTGAGGGACCCATCAAGATTCTCTGGAGCAGCTGCTCTTGTGTGTACGAAGTACGGAGTATATGTACAGTACAGAATAGGGGGTCCTTGCTAGCAGGGCGGGGGAAAAAGAGGGGGGGGGGCCGACACAGACGAGCACCGTTTGGGCCACTATCAAGGATGCATGGAGGCAGAGGAACCGGAGCAAAAGTGTGATGCCACCACCTATGATTAGCTTCGGGCTTTTCCAGATTCGCCTCGCCAGCCGGAGCATCAGCAGAACGAAAACCAACATGAACTTGCGTACGGAGTACTCCGTTCTCCATAGCACGATCCTCATCCTTTTCCACTTCCCGCCCTTGGGATCCAACGCTGAAGAAGCGTGACGCCTCTTTTCCATCGACCCAGAATACATGTACTCTGTACGGAGTACGGAGTACGAGCATGAATGTACATATGTATGGCAGTAGAATAGCAGTGAGATGAATGATATGCCCAACTTTCCAACCACATTCCTACCCCAATTTTTTTTTCCTTTTTGTCCATTCCCAAATTACCCCATACTGCACTTTTTAATGAAGGTTTTGTATGATGTACATACAAAATACGGGTACGGAGGACATCTGCTCTCTCTATTTTGCCATCCGCACATGCGGAGCCGCTGTGGCTGCCTCGTCGATCAATTGGCCAGCTCTTGGAGTCCTTCTTTCTGTATCCCGTGGGAGCGACCTGGTCGAGCGATGCAATGAATTAATCAATGGGTCCATCGTATCTACCCCAACCCTGACGCCGGGAGATCCATCCAGGCCGTGCGTGCGAGGATGATTGGTTGATCGTAGATGCATACGGAGTAGATGCTTCTGCGTCGATGCTCTTTGCCCTCTTTGCCCTCTGCCCCCTCTGGCCACGCCACCCTCCCCCGGCAGGGACCCCCAAACTCTATCCAGAGAGAAGCACTAGAGGCGTCAAGATTGATCTGACTCCTGCGCTGTGCTCGAAAAGATGATCTGTGTCATGTGTGTCGTGATGTTCCAGACACGGTCCCTGACAGGTCCTGGCCGCGCTGCCCAGAACGGCGATGAGGCACCTCCTTGAAGGATTGGAATCTTACGTGGCACCGCATTCTAGCTGTTGATTTCTTGAGAAGCTTCCAAGGCCAAGGGACAGCTATTCCTGCAGCCAACAGTTCCCGATGGAGGAGGGCACAGGCATCTAAGAGATTGCCGAGCGTTGAGGGTCTTCGAGAAAAGAAAAGCTTTCAAGGAAGAAGAAAGAAGGAGAAAACCCAACTATGAGTCTATTTTGGTCGCGAGATCAGTTCCGAATCTAGCCAAGTCCATCAACCATCCGACCCTCCAAACACCGAGCAATATCTCAATAATACAGAGAAGAACAGAAACAATTGTACAAGGGCCTTTTCAGATTTAAATCATGTACATGACCTTCATTAAGATAAAAAAATTCTCGAGACACTGATAGTGTTCGTCTCTTCTCATGGCACAGCATCATGTTGCCGGACGATAGATTACGACGTGGAACACAAGATGATGCCGCCCCACAGATCATTGGAACGCCTAGAAGAAGTCGTAGACATTGATGAATGCCGGGGCGGCCAGGGTATTCTCGATGAGCTTGTTGGCATCGGTGAGGACGTTGAAGTCATTACCAATGGTAAGGGCTGCAAAGGTGTGACCGAACATGATGTACTCCTCAAATGGGAAGAAGGCCTCGAAGACAATCTCCTCGCCGTGCCAGTGGACATTGACGATGGGCAGGCTGACGGGCTTCTGGGCGCCGTTGAGGTAGGTCACGTAAAGTCCCGTGCCGCCATGGCCGATGTAGGGTTTCGCGGCCGGGGCCTTGCTCAGGTCGGCAGAGAACTTGATGGTCTGGTTCTTGGGCTCGACGTCCAGACCCGTGGCCGACCCGTCGGCGTACAGCTGGGGGATGATGGGGATGCCGAGGCCGTACACGTCGTAGGAGCACGAGTCCGGGATGGTCGCGACGTTGTTGAGCCACGAGAAGAGGTAGATGCCAAGGCCAAAGGTGACAAACGGCTTCTCGGTCGGCACCTGACCAAGCACGGTCCGGTAGTACCCCTGTTGCTCCGACTCCTCGCCAATGACGGAGGAGAGGGCGCGCGGTACCTGGATGTCGCCATTTGCGGCGGCTCCCTGGCTGGCATCTCCAAGGGCTCCGACGACGAGGGCCGTGAAGGTCTGAGCGAACTTGAAGGCGCTCCTGATATCTCCCGGCGGGAAGTTGTATCTGCAGGGGTCCGGGACGAAGGCTTTGAAGTTTTGAAGGATGCCGCGGGCGTTGAGGGCGTGAAGCTCTTCTTGCTACGGCATTGTAAGTACATGGACATGATGCATTGATTCGTACATCTTTACTCTTAAACGAAGAGCGGCCCATGCAGGATTCGCGGCATGCAAGGAACTGACCTTGAGGATGACTTGGACAATTTTCTCACGAGCCTTTTGGGCCTCATCGTCCCAGCTCTCGTATCCCGGCTCGTTGTTGAGTATGTTGTTGAGCAAGGTATTGAAGAAGGCAACCTCCCACTGCTCGTTGATGGCGATCACCTGGAACGTCTGAAGGGTGCTGTTGCTCAGCCTGGGCGGCGGCGGGGACGTTGGCAACACGCCGTCCGCCTTGATCTCAATCTCCAGGAGCTGGGAGGGTTCCAGGTTCGGGAATCCGTTATTAGGGAGCTGGCTCTTGGATGTGTCTGCCGACGCAAGGCTTGCCAGTGCCAGTGCGGGAGCCAAGAATCTCAATAATCTCGCTGCCATTTTCTCGGATAGGCCAAAAAGTCTCAATTTTCCAATTAGTGGGTTCGAGCGCTGGGGTAGGATGCTTGGAGATCTCTGTGATAGCTGGTACTCGTGGATTGATCCGGAAAATGGACAATGCTGGTAGAGAAGGGGGGCAATCGCGTATCCGGGATATGGAATAATGGAGGACTGGAAGTTAAGAGAACCAAAAAGGGGCAATGACGGAAATATATACACACCAATGTATATGATGCATTCTTCAACAGTCCAGAAGAAATGTCCCCAGTTCATCCCGTCGATCCGATCTCAATTACATCGTTCACGGCCGCGCAGGGATATTGCTATTCCAGTGTCACTGAAATCCCGGCTGGCAAACATTGGGCGCTCACTCAATCTCGACGACAGCCACGAGGATCCCGGGGGGAAATCCAAGATGCCATGCCGCTCCAAACACGCCGTCTTTTTTGCTCATGGCAATGATGATCTCAGTTCTAACAATAGCCTCAAGGAGAAAGAAGAGCGTAGGAGCAGGACCGAAAGCACAGCCAGCGAGGGGATGAGCCGATCTAAATTTAGACGAACCCCTCGGAAAAGTAAAAAGCCTGCGCTCCGGTAGAATACATACAGGTAGGCGTCAGAGTCGCCTCAGCTACTCCGCACTCCGTACTCCGTACAAGCATTGATCTCCGTTGTGCGAATTGACGTGAATCGCCTACCAGTACTCGTACGGAGTCAGATCGAGGGATGTTCTTACGGAGTACATACTACGGAGTACTCCGTACTCCGTACTGGCTGTATGTATCTCAGAGGTATGTCCATGCAATTGATCATTGCCGGCGAGTTGCCTCAGCCTCATCATCTAAGCGGCTTCCGCGCTAAGGCAACGGGTCAGGCTGACGCCGAGGAGCTCAGGCACAGGAATCCCGGACAAGCTTGGTGATGCCGGCGCGGCCCTCGCAATCAATACGAAGCAAGGGCGAGCTTCTTGCCCAATGTTGCCAAAATCAGGGACTCTTCAACTCGAATGCCATCCTCTTCTCGGATCAAATTTCGTGTACTCCATGTTGTGTCATGATCTGGCAAGCTGGCACCCACCAGTACTCCGTACATGTATTGTACCTTGATTTCGCAACGCTCGGCTTTGGTCCGAGAGGGTCAGCACAGAGCTGCGGCGAGGTTCCCGCATTCGTGATGATGAATAAAATTTACGGAGGAGACAAGGGGCTTGAGATTGAGGCTTTGTGAACCTGACGGATCTTAAGCGGAACTCCCTTGTGTCTCAATACCAATGTCCCATTTGAAGGCCGGCTAGGTATTTATCTTTCCCATGTACTCCGTAGACTAAATTTTGTCTAAAATATCGATGGAAGCCTCCGTACGAGTGCACGGGATGGGGAGGCAAGGCATGGCGGCAGATTTTGGGGCATCTGCCTTGATCACACAACTCCGAGTAGATCAAACGGATGCAGCAGAGCTCGCCCTAGACTTTTCCGCCATAATATGAGTCTTTGGGATCAGCCACCGTCTACGGAGTACAACTCTCTGATCCAGGTGTCGTGGCCTCGCATTCGTGAAGACCAGCTAGGAGAGACACAAGGCGGAATACTCCGTACCATGGCGAGCATCGCCATCGATCTTGACTGATCGCCAGATGTGGAGCCTTCCCATCGTCCAGACCGGGTCCCTCGGACCAAAACATGGTCTCCCGCTTCGACTCTGGGAACGAACGCCCTACGGGGAGAGGCCCTGGCACAAGACTCCAGACACAAGGAGGAGGGGGGCTTTAGTACAAGCCAGGCGCCAATTCAGGTGTCGGGGGCTCACGCCTCTCGCGCTTCTCGATGCGCATTCGACTTTCTACTCGCACAAGGCACTCCGTAGTAAAGCGGGGTGTCCAAAAGTTTGGTTCATCCTCAATTGTACTCCGTAATAACCATGGAGTCTCGACTCCTAGGGCAGGTCTGTGGAGCTCCGGGGTATGCTTGCTTGAGACACCACTTGGTGCGTCAATAGTCGATGGTCGATAAGCTTTTGTCGAATGTGACGAGGTAGCTCTCCCTCTTTCTTCGAGCTCTCCAGAGCACACCGTCCGCTTTTACGGAGTACTACATACGAGATTGGAGCACTCCGTACGGAGTACTCCGTACCGAGTGCGGAGTACCGATAAGCTCGTATCATGCCGACAGCCCGGTATAACGCAGGAGGAGCCGGCCAATAATTTGACCTGCGAGTAGGGCAGCTTGTGGGCTCACGCCGTGTGAGAGGACATGTTGATGACAATGGTCATCAGGCCCATCACATATCCGCCCCGGTAACCCGTCCTCGGCGGCTCGACCGGAGGTTAGAAACGACTGGAGCACGGGGAGCTTTGGCAGGCCCCCCAGCGCCGTCAAGCGGGTTGAGAAGGGCCCATGTGGCTACCGGTACGGAGTACGGAGTACGAGAAACGCACTTAGGAAAAATCTGACCAAGGGATTGCCTCAAATCAGAAGTGCAGCATTTTCAATGTGCCCGAGACCCGAGACCATTGCCAAAAACCAGAGACGTGGAAGCGAGACCCGCGAATCACCGATCCATGCCAGAATTTTCATCCTGCATTCAGGTTTTCCCGTGATTAATAAAAGGTACCGATCCGCGGGAGTAGTCGTCATCCGGAGACACACAAAAGTTCGATAGACTTTAAGTACTGCTTTTGCTGTCGTGGGCATTCTCAGCGCTTGGTTTAGTAAGAGGATAATAGACACGATCTCGATTCAATAAACATGCCTATAGACTTAGGCAGAAATTATTAGGCTCTAATTCTTAATCGTTGCTAATAGATTTAGTATAACTAGTGCGTTATAAATTAATACCTCTAGGGTGCCCTTTTAACTATAGATTTAGCTTTATACTAGTTATAATATATATTAGGGGATAGGGGAGATAGAAGGCTAGATTAGCTAGATAAGCTATATTAGCTACATTAAGATAAGGATAAAAGCCTTATTAGGCCTAGCCTAGTAAAAAGAAAGGTTAAGGAATTAATTTTATTACTTATAATACTTACCTTTAAAATAGTTATATAATACCTTTTATAGCGCTACTTTTATAAACCTTTACTTAGCTTATAAAACCTTTAATATTTTAATTCTTTCCTTCCCTTACTAACTTAAAGTAAGCTAACTATTAATTATAAGAAGTATAGTAAGAATATAATAGCTTTATAAATATACTACTATTTTATACTTTCTTTACTTATTATTTTTTTATTTATTTTAATTATCTTATATATCTTTTAATATTTTTATTACTTTATTACTTTATTACCTTCTTATTATCCTTATTATCTAAGGGCTTAACCTTTTAGAGTTAATTTATAGCTTTTTTATAGCTTTATTACTTTATAACTTTATTAAAATAATAAAAAAAAAGGAATTAAGTAATAACCTTTTAAAAGTACCTTAACCTTTTATTCTTACCCTTACTATAACCTTATTATTAGCTTATAGGCTTAGTTAATCTAAGCTATTAATACTTTCTTACTAATCTAAGCTATTAATACTTTTATAATTAATCTAAGCTATTAATACTTACTTAATATTAGCTTATAAGTCTTTTATAGCTATATTATAATAGTAAAGAAAAAAGGTAGAAAGGAAGAAGTAAAAGATAATAATATATAGCCTTTTTTATACTAAACTATAAACCTTTTAGCTATATATGGCCTAATTATTCTATATAGCTATACTTATTATAATATAAAGATACTATAAGGAAGTAGTAAGCTATATATAAAGGAGGATATACTTAGAAGTATTAAAGGTATAGCCTTTAGAAAGATATAAAAGAAAAGATATATACTAGAAGCTATAGTGTAGCGTTATAATTAATAAAAGCTAGGTTAAGGCAGATGCCTAAAGGGACTAGATAATACTATAAAGGCCTTATAGTGTATAAGATCAAAGAGAGATTTAAAGAAGCTATAGCCCTGCTATATATAAGATTTAAAGAAGCTATAGCCTTATAGTGTATAAGATTAAAGAGAGATTTAAAGAAGCTACAGCCTTACTACGTATAAGATTTAAAGAAGCTATAGCCTTACAATGTATAAGATTTAAAGAAGCTATAGCCCTACTATATATAAGATTTAAAGAAGCTATAGCCCTGCAGCGTATAAGATTTAAAGAAGCTATAGCCCTACTATATATAAGATTTAAATCGAAGAAGCTATAGCCCTGCTATATATAAGATATAAAAGAAAGGATATATATAGTTAGTAATAAATATATAATATAATAGACCTTCTTTGTTTTTAAGCTTATAGTGTTATCCCTTTAAGCCTTATTTAAAGCCTTTATAAAGAGAGGGGGGCTTATAGTTAGTCCTAGGACAGGCCTGCAGAGGGGGGCTTTATATAGCCTAGGGATATAGCTATAGTAGAGGGGGCGCCCTGTTAGGGGATAGGAAAGATAAAAGGCTAGATTAGCTAGATTAAGATAAGGATAAAAGCCTTATTAGGCCTAGCCTAGTAGAGAGGAAGGTTAAGGAATTAATCTTATTACCTATAATACCTACCTTTAAGATAGCTATATAATACCTTCTATAGCGCTACCCCTACAAACCTTCACTTAGCCTATAAAACCCCTAATAACTTCTTCCTTTTTACTTTCTTTCTTTACTATTATAATATAACTATAAAGAACTTATAAGCTAATATTAAGCAAATATTAATAGCTTAGATTAACTAAGAAAGTATTAATAGCTTAGATTAGTAAAAAAGTATTAATAGCTTAGATTTATTAAGCTTATAAGCTAATTATAAGATTATAATAAAAGTAAGAATAAAAGGTTAAAGTACCCTTAGAAGGTTATTATTTAATTTCTTTTTTTTTATCTTAATAAAGTTATAAAGTAATAGTAATAAAGCTAAAAAAAAGCTATAAATTAACTTTAAAAAAGTAAATAAAGTAATAAAGTAATAAAGTAATAAAAGTATTAAAAGATATATAAAATAGTTAAAATAAATAAAAGAATAATTAGTAAAGAAAGTATAAAATAGTAGTATATTTATAAAGCTATTATATTCTTACTATATTTTTTATAACTAATAATTAGTCTACTTTATATTAGTAAAAGAAAAAAAGAATTAAAATATTAAGAGTCTTATAAGCTAAGTAAAGGTTTATAAAGGTAGCGCTATAAAAGGTATTATATAGTTATCTTAAAGGTAAGTATTATAAGTAATAAGATTAATTCCTTAACCTTTCTTTTTACTAAGCTAGGCCTAATAAGGCTTTTATTCTAGTTTTAATCTAGCTAATCTAGCTTATCTAGCTAATCTAGCCTTCTATCTCTCCTATCCTCTAATAATAGCCTAAGGATATAGCTATAGTAAAGGGGGCGCTCTATTAGGGGATAGGGGAGATAGAAAGCTAGATTAGCTAGATAAGCTAGATTAGCTAGATTAAGACTAGGATAAAAGCCTTATTAAGCCTAGCCTAGTAGAGAGAAAGGTTAAGGAATTAATCTTATTACCTATAATACCTACCTTTAAGATAGCTATATAATGCCTTCTACAGCGCTACCCCTATAAACCTTCACTTAGCCTGCAAAACCCCTAATAATATACCTCCTTATAGTAAAGGCTTATCTACTACTATATATAGTACTATATATAGTACTAAGCTTATGGTAAGGTATTATAAATAAAGCCTATAATATATATAATTTTTTAATATATAATAACCTTCTGCTCTTTTAAGATTTCCTAAGGATTACTAGTAAGGAGAATTTTCTTAGAGTTCTTTTAAAGATTATATTAAGAGAAGTTACTAGGATTTCCCTTAGATTTTATATTTAGGGAAATTACTTAGACTTCCTTATTAAAAGGCACTATAACTTGTAAAGAAAAGTTCCTTTATTTTCTTATTAGAGACTAGATTAAGGAGAAGAGTGCTAAGGTGTAAGCAGTAGACTTAAAGGTAGGTTATAACTACTCTAAGGGGTCTTTATAGAATTAAAGGTAGGGGTAGAGGTAACATTATATTAATCTCTAGCCTGTTCCTAATCTAAGGCTATAGAAGCTTTATATACTCCTTCTACAACTAACTTACTAGTCTATCTACGCTTCTTCGCTACCTCTTCGCCTATCTCCTAATATATAGCTAAAGTGATTAGAATAATAATAATACTTAATCTATTAGCAACGATTAAGAATCAGAGCCTTGATCTTAATAGAACCATGTCCAATAACCCAAATAAGGCAAGTGTCTTCGTACTCCGTATGGCCGGTTCTATTTGATTGAGGAATAGAGACTCCTCTGGAAGAAGGGATGGGCTTTGTTATCACGGCTGTCCGAGTCAAAGAGCACCCGACTAGCATTCCCGGGGGCAGCTTCGCTATTGAAGCTGTTGCGATGGACGCATACGATGCTAACGCTTGACTCATGCAGATCATTGGCGTGTCCGGGCAATCGGAGATAACTCAATCGAAAGAGGAAACTGGATAATCTGTCACCCTTTCCAAGAGACAATTTCGAGACCGGCTTTGGAGATCAGACTGGCACTGGGGGTTATGGGCCTTGATGAATCCTCCGTTCTCCCCACACGCGAGCCTCAGCCTACCGGAAGGCGAATATCCGCGCGGGGCACCCCGTACGTGGTGCTCAAAAGGAGTCAATATCTGCCAGATTGCGTATTCGCACATCCAATTCGGACTCCCTACATACAGAATGCCTGCGGTCACATCGGAGGGCATCAATAGATGAGGCCGTGCAGTGTCATGCTCAGGCATCATGTCGCCGGCCGTGCGTGCATGGGATCGACTGCGTCTCTAAGCCTCAAGTGGAGTGCTGGCATAAAGCTGGAACCGGCTGAGGGCACAAGTCTCGACAAGATCGTTGAGTGAGAGTCCAGGCGACAAACACCGAGGCCATAGCTAATTTCAGATCGCTTCGGACGGCAACAAGCCAGTTAGAGCACTTCCGGCGTCCCGGCCGGAAAAGGCCGGATCCGAACGGCGCTTGTGGGGCGCTAATTCGGCGGCGCCCCGTAGCGCCCCCGGCTGCCCAGGGCGCGCTGTCCCGTAGAGATATCAAATGGATATTTGCTCGCGCCGAGTCCTCCGCCAGGCACCAGGCACTGGGCACCATTGAAAATATTCTTTCCTGAACTCTACTCGGGACAAATTGAGAGCGATCTGGGCGATTTGCATTCAAGAATATGCACATGCACGTGCACGTATTGATGTCTCTGTACTGCACTGTATCTAGAGCATGCACGAGAAGCCAATACTTCGTGAGGAGTAGCACTCTGCAGACCCGCTCACGGCCGAGAAATGCCAGCGCCGATGCAGCTGTCCCCATACGGCCGTAAGAGGAGAAGCCCTGCAGTGCTAGAGAAAACGCATCTACGAATAATGATCTGATTGATTGATGTATTGCATCCCCTGCACCTGCTTGATGCCTCAAGACCGAGCTCTCTATTGTAACATGTCGCTGCGCGGACATGATCTCAAGGACAAAAGCGACTTGGTCATCGCCCATTGGTAGTCCAGCCATGAAAGCCGAGACCAGAGAAAGGACGGGAGAGTTGACAGCATCAGCTTGAATACAATTGAAATTGTCAGGAGAGCCGAGCTCCGAGTCTAAATCCCCTCGACCCATCGTGGTCATCCTCGGCGAGCGGGAGGTATTGTTGACCTCCAACGTCGGAAGCCTCTCGGTCGTACTCGGCCGCCTCGCCTCCCGCTCCCCCCCGATGTCTACCTCTTGACTGCATCTCCACGACTGCCTCTGCCTCTGCCGTTGCCTCCGTGGCTCCAATTGGCCCCCCCGCTTCTGAATACCCTGCCCTCTTCACTCGATTCTCTGTCCCGGTCTCCTCCGCGTCTTCGACATCGTCCTCGTCACCATACTCGCTCTCCCCCACCTCTCCGTCTATGTCGCAGCCTTGATGCCGCCCGCGGATCTCGTCCTGCATGCTGCACCTGCATCCACGAGAATTTTGACCAGAGATGCTCCAGTTAATCTCGTATATCCTCATCTTCCATCGTCCCCATCCAATGTCGACGTGGTAGTGGCCGGTGAAGGTCTTCTCCTCTCGCCGTCCGGGACCCCTATCTCGAGCCCTTCTTCGTTGTTCAAACCACGGCCTGTCCTGCTTTATCTCTTCCTGTCTCACGATTTCCCAATCCCCGGAGACGTCTTCGCCTTCACTTTCGCTCTCAGACCGCTCTCCCTTCTCGATGAATCCTTCTTCTTGGTCATGATTGGGCTGGACCCCGGAATCGGTTGCTGTTGTGAAGCCTGTCCCTTCTGCCATGTCAGCGATCTGTGCCAGCAATTGATGGAAGACTCCTCGGTCCGGCATCCTGATCCCGTGGATTATTTCGTCCGTGCCGCCCATAGTGAATTGTACTGACCATGTCCGGCAGCTGTCTCTAGAGGCACCTCCTTCAGGAAGACTCCATCTCGCGGCCCGGGAATAGACATATTGGGTAGATCGACCCCAAGGTCTTGCCGCAATTGGATTTGCTCGGCAGCTCGATGCAGCAAGATGGGTATCAGGAGACGGGGCAGAGAAATCTCTGCTTGAATGGAGGCCGAGTTGCGAGAGCGCGGTTGTAGTTTGTAAAAGGAGAGCCGCATGCCCGGGGACGCCTTTTTTGGGGGGATGCAGCTCAGCACTGCACAGCCCTGCCGTGGTGTGTGGAGGCCGTCATGCACCTCGACCTCGAGCAACCATCTGAGCCAGAGCTGCATCCGGCATTGGTCAATGGAGGCTTCCCAAGATCCATGTACATAGGACCAAAGCAAACGATGAGCACGAGAAATGGGAGCTTGATTGATCAGCAGAGGTGAGCTGCACAGTGGCCGCACCTCGACCTCCAACCTCCCCATTCGGATCCATTCCATGCTTGAGGGCCCTTTCATGATGCTACGCCCAAAGGCTCAGGATGTTTCGAGTCCTCGATGTTGGAAATTCGGTCAAGAAACCTTCCATCGTGGTGCCTCACCGCATGTCTCGCGACGGGATATGTCACTAAGTCCGTACGAGTGCACAGCTCAGGACCGGACTCACGGCGGCTCTTCACCGCAGAAGTGCTCAGGCCCCGACGATCAGAGCGGCAGTGCCGGAGTGTCTTTTCCAGGTTGATACATATTGATCAACCTGATCAATCTATAGATTGACGTACTCCGTACTCTGTAGAGCTTCACGGAAAGCGACGCGCGTCGCCATTCAATGACGGGGTAGAGTCCGTACCGGTAATGCCGACCAGACGCTGGTTGCAAACCAGAGTCTCTCTCTCCGAGCCCTCGTCGTCAATTGATCATTGATCATCTCAAATATAATGTAGCTCGTATCTCGGCGCCGCCAGAGCTGGATCGAATTGACTCATCCGAGCTCTGTCCTCTCCAAGAGGCATCAACGCGTGACGGAGCTCGAATCAACTGCACGACCAATCTGCCCGATTTGTACCTGATCGGATCAGCAGCATCAAGAGCATGTACAGCTGACTCAGCGGCATCAATCTCGTCCGGATTTTCTCATCAGACCCTCGACGCATCCAATAGGAAGAATCGTGGGCGAAGCTGTTCTGGATGGATCCATCGATCGATTCTCGCGGAGGTTGTTGGATCCATCCCAACCACCGACCCTCTCAGCATAGGGCCCGCGACCTCGTTACCGTGCTCCCTCTGCCAGACCTATCTATTGACCCGCCCAGCCTCGACATGTCGCTGTGAAGAGCAAGGCGTGGCACGGCGACCATGCCAACCCCACGTCCTCTGTGCTCTCATCACCGCTGCGGAGGCTTGTCCGGTTCCATCCCGTGAGATTCCACGATGAAGGCGAAGCAGGGCTGCTGGACATGTAAACGTGAGTGCAACAGCGTCTGCGCGTTGTCGATCAATCAATCCATCCACATCCAGACGCCCCCTCGTGTGCCCGTACGCAATATGCTGATGCCGGCCCGGGGCTAGGCCGTAAGATCGGTTGCGACAGGGCTCTTCCGGTCTGCAACAACTGCTCCCGGACCGAGAGGAAGTGCCTGGGCTACGGCATCCGGCTCCTCTGGCCCGATCGCCACGACGGCAGACGCAAGGATGCGGGGATCGTCGTCTATGACCCCTCGGCCAATGCCCGGGCCTCTCCCGAGCAATATGGGCAGCATTTCCTCAACTTCACGTACGACGACGTCTCGTCCGCCGGAGAAGGCCGGCAAAGCAAGGCCGTCATCCGGCGGCCGCCTCCGCGGAGCCTCGAGCTCCACGCGCCCATGATCGACGGAGACGCCATGTTCATGTCATATTGTAGGCAAGGCGTGTCATACATCCTGTGGTCCGAATGAGGCTGACCGCTTCGCCCGCGCGAGGGAAACTCGACGACGCGAGAGAGACGAGCATCAGATGAGAAAGTGCTCGCCCCCATGATATCCACCACGCAGGTCAGGAACGGCTTCCGCACTGCGCTTCTGCCCATGGTCCTGTCCGGCGATGACTCCTCGTCCAAGGCTCTCTGGAACTCCATGATGGCCGTCTCGGCCTTCCACCTGAGCGGCATCGAGGCCGCCTTCAAGTACAAGACCAACGCAATCCGCCACCTGTCGGCCTCGCTCTCCTCTCCGGCCTCTGCGAGCTCTGCAGATGTCAGCGAGACGCAGCTTGCCGCCTCCATGATGCTGTGCATATACAATGTGGGTCCTCCGTGTATTTCCTTCTGATCCTGGTCGTTTTTCTGCTCCTCGAATCGCTCTGATCTTTGTGTACCTGACTTGGGACCAGGTGTTCGACGAGACCGAGGGAAATTGGACATTGCACCTGGACGGCGCGAAGCACATGTTGAGCAAAGTGTACCGCAACCATCAACAGCGGACTCAAGGCGACTTCTTCTTCACCTGGTTCCTCTACCACGAGGTTCTGGCGTGCTTTACACAACCTCACCGCGTAGATTACGGATGGCTCGATTTCGTGTTTCTCGATGAGCCCTCTGACTTGAACGTCACGCTTGTAAGTTGTCTTCCCCAGCGAGTCGGTCTATCAAGATCGGGTTCTGAATGGATTGATGGTTTGACTGACATTCATGCGCTCGTACGGCAAGATCCTCGGCCCGCTGGGTTGCTCTCTGGAGATCATGGCCATCATCCAGAGACTTAACACGCTGCGAGACAAGCTGATCCTTAAGCAGGCAGATGCTACTTCGCCCAGCATGCTAGATCAGCGCGCAGAATTGGAGCACAGGCTCGTCCATCTCGTCCAATGCATCGACCCAGACGGTGAAGCGTTCGAAACACCGGCGAGGCGCTCTCGCATTCTCATCACTGCCGAGCTGTACCGTCTTGGAGCCCTTCTCTACCTTCTCCACGTGTGCCCCATCCCGGGCGACAACGATCTCCAGACGGCATATCTCGAGCAGGCCTTTGCTGTGTTTGACAGCCTTAAGGTGGTCACGAGCCCTTGGCCCGTCTTCATAATTGCTTGCTCCTGTGAAGAGGACGAGCAGCGGATCAAGATTATGCAGACGCTGGACCTCATGAATACGGTCCGAAACATTGGCAACATCAGGGTGATGCGGCACATCATTGAGATTTGCTGGAAGCTACACGATTTGCATTCTGGCTCGAATTCCGCGAGAGAGATGAGGTTTTGGGACTTTATCAATTACGAGACTGCCGTTCCCTGGTTCATATAATGTGATGTGTCAACAAACACCTCTCTACAACTATCCTCGAGAGACAAAATATCTCGGCGGTGACCTTCTCATAAACCTTTCATGAGCAATGCTTCTTTTTCATAGATTTCTTTCTTCCCTCTTGACCAAAAGAGTAATTCGGTTATTCAATTTTTATGCAAGATGTGCTTGGTGCCTACACTTTCTCCTCATTCATACCGTCGTGCCATTCTGTAATTGGAATTGAGATGCTTGTTGATGAGGTAGAAGGCTCGTCTCATGATGTCTGCGGAATCATTGTTTGTCTCGCTAAGATTGAAAGGCCATCATCGTATGTCAGCTTCACTTCTTGTGGTCAATCCTTTCCATGAGGGTCTCAATAAGGGTCGCAATCTGGCTCGAGACGCCTGTCGATCGCGGAATGTCGTGCCCGCCTTGGTGATCGTACTCGACCTTGTCATCGCAGAACTCGGCCAGCTGGATGGCCGCGGGCCATCTCGGGTCTTTTGAGCCGTAAACATGTAACGTCGGCATCTTGATGCGTGCCCCCATGGGAAACGCTGTGAAATCAAGGCCGAACACGTCGCTCGGGGTAGGCCTCGTGGCCGGATCATGCAGAAGCAGACCCCGACCGATGTCCCAGAGGCCAATCCCGGGCTGGATGAGATCCAAGTCGGCCTTGAGGTCAGCCAGCCTGCCCGCCGCCTCGTTCAGCAGGCTGCCTGTGCGCTGATTGATGTCGTGCGCGCGTTGCGAAACCGCGAGGCCCATGTCCTCGAGTGCCACGAGAGGGATCCCTCCGCAAATAAGGATCGCGGCACGGAAGGGCAGAGGCTTCTCCTCTCCCTCCTCCTCTCCCCCCCCCACGGCGTGATACAGCGCCATGCTCGCGGCGAGGGAACAGCCTTGCGAAAAGCAGCAGACGGCATCGTACGGCCCGTGGTCGCGAGCATACGCGGCCACCCAGCGATGCGATGCCCGGATGGATTGGGCATCCGCCTTTTCCCACCAGGTGAATGTATCTGCCAAGCTGTACACGGCTGTGATGCCTGGAGCGGGACTGCTCGAAAAGGGCGCGTCGATGAAGTCGAAGACATAACTGCTGTCGAGCTTCGACCGGAAGGCTGCTATCATCTGCCATGAGTCTGGGATCCAGTCCTGACTGCGAGTTGCCTCTATATGAGGCTCCGACTCGACGGCTTACCGGTCTGTGATTGAAATATCGCGGCACTTGTCCCGTGGCCATGCAGACACAGTATCCTAGGCATCTTCACGATGAGGCCTTGGGCTGTCAGTGACGAGTGTCAAAGGCGTGATGCTCTCGTCGGCGCAGAACTCCCGAGATACCTGACCAACGTGATTTCCCTTGGTTTGGATGCAGACTTCAGTCCATTTAGAGAGGAAACATGCAAGTTTGTGTGAGCTCGATCCTTCAAATCCGACCAAATTGACATGAGCGAGAGCCCAGCTCTGGAATGGGACCTTGGCTCTGTATGGGCGGAACGCACGACACTGCCCAGGTTAGGTAACGCAATGTCCGGATCTCTCATCAATGAATCCATAGTTGATGTAGATCGATCAAACGTATCAGTACCTGTGGATTGGGTTTCTAATAATGAATTCTCTGATTAGGCCATCATGGTCATGCGGATCAGAGAATTCGGGGTCGTATTAGCAAACATTAATCTTCAATAAGGAGTATGTACCACTCTTAGTGTAATAGTCCTAAATAGGGCATAATAATATATATTATAAGAAATATAATATTAATAATCTATATTAACTCTTTTAACCTTCCTAGCTAAGCTAAGAGGGGTATAAGTATCCAAGATATATCTAGGTATATAAAATTATCTATTTCCTCTACTATTTACTATATTATAATTAGGTACTATAGATATAGGAGTATACGCCTCTCTGGATTATAGACACTATAACCCTTTGCTTCTACCAGTTTCCACCGACAACCACAAAGTAGGATTCTTAGAGGCTTCCTTGCACTCTATTTATCTTAAAAATCATATGCTGACTATGTGTCGACTGATCCAGCGCAGACGATGCCTAAGATTATCTCATTATGCATTTTTGAATCCTTGTAAAGAGTTCTGGTGTCTTGGCCATTCCATCATCGCCCATCCGGGCCCCGTCATCACCCGAAAGCCTTAGAACGGGACCTAGGCAGTAAGATCTTAGAGTGAAGTTAACGCTGGTCCTACTCCGAAATTTGCTCATAAGACTTTCTCATAATACTTCGCTCTGTTAGGATATCTCACTTATTCCTATGAGGCAACGATCCAACCAAGACGTGGCAGAAAGACTACCGCATGCGCATCACAGGCTTTCAGACCCTTCCATGGGGCAATGGCCATTCTCACGAATGCGTGTATTTGATCCGTGTGTGGGTTTTGAGGAGCGAGGATTTTCTACTCCGTATATGTGTATCCATTTAATGACTCTGTACGATACGAGTAGATGCATCAACTATTTACACTCAGAACGCATTAGTCGCATTCTAGCTGCCTAGTATGTCTAAAGCTTTAGGGGCCAAGGGGGAAGCGGGCCGCAAGGATATTTGTTAGATCCATCCATGCTTCCAGCTGTGTTAGATTCAACGGCAAGCCTAGTCAGGCGGTGTGATGTTTTTACTAAATTGGGGAGAGTTACAACCGATTCTGTTGTGGATACATCCCTGGACGAAACCGCCCTTAAAATGCAGCTAAAATCAGACCCGCATGTCCTCTAGAATATCTTTGTTGGATCTGGATCAGGCTCTTGATACAGGTAGATGACTCCATTCTCATGCTTGCACGTACATACTCGACGAGGACGTATGTAAATATATCAAAAGCTGTGTACTCATGCAGTGAAGGATTGATGCGTCTAGGACGTGTAGCAACTCTGCATACCGGTATGTATGTTTTTAGATCTGGTCATTTCTGATGGATGTACGAGGTGTGATGGGTAATTGGCCCCGGTGAGCCGCGTACCTCACAGGGGTCAAGAACGAGCCCCAGAATGTATGTTGACTTAGTATTCGAAAAACATAGAATATGCAATTTGTGTGGGGGTTTGTATGTAGTACATCGTGACCCTTGTTTTGGGCCTACTTGGCGACCTGCCCCACCGGGGATATTGTTGCCTTTTACCTCGTACAGGTACTTGTATTAATATGATGGAGATCCTGGCGATTCATGAAGGCGGGGTGATAGACGAACTTGCTGAGGCCTACCTGTAATCGAGGCCTTGCTTCTATGCATGTGGAAAATTTCGAAAACCTTTAAAAAAAGGCGTGAAGGCGTCTCTAAGATTCTCTTCTGACTTCAACTCTCGATGTCTTTCTATTGAAGATCAACGCTTCCGAGACCCGCAAGTTGCACTGCTCCGAGACTCCTTGTCCACCATGGCAGCATCAGAGGTGAAGACGCCCAAGGCCTCTGAGTATTTCTCGTCAACTTACATATGTAGCTAAATTTCAAGAACAAGGACCCTCGGGCTTATACTACGCGCTCATTGCGGGATGCTTTCTCACAATTGAAACTTCTTGTGGCAATCAGGGGCCAGGTGGCTAATTCCCCCC
>NQYS01000002.1:19862-34637 GCA_003055955.1 Escovopsis sp. AC | reverse complement strand
CTTCTCCCCTTTTCCCCCCCCCCTTTCTCCGGATGACCGTGCAAATCCATACTCGTACTATCAATCGATCCTCTGACGAGTGTCGCACAGGTCTATGATCTGACCCGATTCGAGAAGATCCATCCGGGTGGCGCTTCCAGAATCCGTATGTCAGCCGGGAGAGATTTGACCATCGTCTTTGAAACAACGCATTCGCCCGAGGCCCTGAGAGCCCTGCGGTAAGATTCCAAATCGAAAACGTCCTCGGAGCCTCCTCCGCCACATGGCGTCATTCTCACCAGTAAGACAGAAAGTATCACGTTGGGTTCATGGTGGATAATGAGTTCCCCCTTTTCAAGCCCCCTAATGAATTTGCAACGACTTTGAAGCAGGTAGGCCTTCTCTTACAAAATTTGAATTTGCGGGTGTACTTGTAACACCGCGGATCGTGCGCCGATATCAATGTCTCTGACGATTGAGTAAAGAGGGTGAAGGAATATTTCACCACAACAAAGCAGGACCCGAAGTATTGCCATGGCGTGATTCCTTATTATATGGCTCCTGTGGCTGGGATCGTACTGGGATATTGGCTTCTCTATTGGAATGAGCACGTCCGTCAGAGCTCTCTGTTCACGACCATCTTACTGGTTGCTTGGTCGTTTGCCTATTTTGGATTCACCGTCTACTGGGTGCACGACGGATCGCATGCCTCCATCACCCACAGCCCCCGAGTCTGGGACGCCATGAGCGTCTCGTACAATTTCGTCATGGGATTCTCTCACACCATTTGGTTCTACAAGCACGGTGCGGGAGCCTCGCCTTTAGAAGCCGGACTGCTGTGTCACCCGCTAATTTGAGATAGTACTTGGGCATCACCCTTATACGAATATCATCGGCGTCGATCCTGATATCTCTGTGGAGCCCTTATCCATCTTTCGATTCCTCTCGATCCAGGAGTGGCGGCCAATTTACACCATGCAGCACGTCTGGGCGCCATTCTTGTATGGCGCGCTGACACACTTCTTCAAGTACAAGGACGTCCTGTCGTATCTCGAGGAGAAGAACGACAAGATCCCCATGAACCGCATGACCGACGCCGAGGGCTGGGTCTTTTGGGGTGGAAAGGTTGAGAAAACTCATGAGGACCCGGGAGATCACACGCACCGCAACGAGGGACGCCGAGGCTAATGTAATGCATCATTCGCAGGTCTTCTTCTTGCTCTACAGATGCGTGGTGCCGCTGATCTTGTCCCAATGCAGTGCGCTTTACGTGCTGACGACGTTCCTGGCCTGCGAGCTCATGGTCTCCTACATCGCCGCCTTTGTCTTCGAATCTAACCACGTTGTCGACGACGTCCTTTACGAGATGCCCCCAGAGGATGAGAAGTATATGGCGCTTGACTGGGCCGAGCATCAGATCAAGACGACGCAGGACTACGGTCACGGGAGTTGGTTGACCACATCCCTGACCGGGTCCTTGAACTATCAAGTTGTTCACCATCTCTTTCCCCAGGTACATGACAATGGATAGGCTGCCAACGAAGTCTTCAATCCTCTTCCCGCTTCTTCCGCCCTCGAAAACCCTAGAATCAAGAAACTTACTAAAAGGGACTTGCTGGCAGATCAATCAGATATATTACCCACAAATTGCCCCTATTGTGCAACAGACTTGTCAGGAATACGGGCTCCGATACCAGGTGCGCCCAGGATTCCTGGCCGCCTTTGGAGACCATCTAGCCCTGCTTAAAAGGTTTTCATCCTCAAAGATGTTGTGAACCCCGAGATAGCGGAATCTCGTCGTGGCCAAGACCAATATGCAGTCAAGCCTCGCTATCGGGGTTTTGCATTGGCTGGCCAAGGCTTGTGAGGATCCCTGGAAGAACGTGGCTTGTATGAACGACGAGGATTGTTTGCAAAAGAAAGCCTCGTCTGTCGCGTAAGGCTGTCTGGTGTTAATATTATCTCTCATCTTCATAGACAGTCGCTTCGTATTCTCCATAGACCTCGTGTCACGTACCACAACGTGCCCTGCTCCTCGTCTGTGCGATCTGGCCATAAGGCTGAATAAAGCAAACATCCGCATGATGTCAAGTCAGCTTTCATCTGCCGAGCATGCAGAATCTTTGGCGGATCCAATTTTGCTGATCCTCGAACTCAATACGAGCTCGATGCCAAGGCGCAATGGCATCAGCCTCTGACCAATCCATGGGAGAATTGCTTTGAGGCTGCAAGCCATGGTCACCGGTGTGACACATTGTGATTTGAGGCGTAGAAGTCTGCTCCTCAAAAGTTTTACGAACGAGGAAGACGAGAAAAACGATACCACAACGCGCGCCAGGCTTGGCGAGGATCAGCCAGACGAAGGCATTGATCAATACATACCCAAGACTGCACGACCATCCTGTGTTCCCCTGTCACAGTCACAAAATGACTTCTCTTTCCGATCGGGACCTCGGGAGTCATCCCGCCCTCCAGTGCCAAGTCTCGGAGGTCTTCCCGCGATGCGCAATGGATCCAATGTTACCTACCAGCTTCTTCCCTTTCAAGTGCCTCGTAAGATGCATTACGAGTACAACTCCCACAGACTCACTCGTATCGACTTGATAAGATCTGGAAAGGTTCTAGAATGCTCCAGATCATCCCCTGCAGAGGGCGAAAAATTCCCTGAGCAACGGATGTCTACATGAAAGACTTAGGCTCCTGAAAGGCCCGATCTGCCGCAATCGTGGGTTCAGGGGCTCGGCGGCTCCCGGGGTCGCCCATTCCAGTCAAAATGCGCCGGCTCAATCATGAGTCTCAATGACTCACTCACTTGAGAGAAAAGGGTCATCCAACACGGCTAGGATCATCAGCAATCTTGGTCAGAGAGGGAAGGCTGAGTGTTGATCCTTCAGAATCCGGGGCGTACTGACATGGGAGGAACGGGAGAACCAGAATTTTGTAATGCCAAGCTCTGCAAGTCATTGAAGGGCTATCGTCGGATGGGCTGATGAGCGTTCCGTGGAAAGCTTGTTCCAGGCCCTGCTCTAAGACATTGCTCCTTCACCTAGCAAAATGCATCCCGAAGTGCTTGGTTCTGATCTCTCTCACTTTAAGTACTTTATTTTGACTGTTCCGTTCCAAGTTTATGAAGGAATGGAAATAGGGAGCTTGATGGTAGGATCTCAATGTCGATAACGGTTTTACTCTCCCAATCTTGGATGAGTGACACTGATTAAGTCCTTTCACACTCACTGGTATTGAAACTCAATCTGTAAAATCTTGATGTCTCTATTGGTTTTGAACAAACTATATCCATGTAAAAGAAATTCCCACAGAAGAACATTAGAGACGACGTAATGAGCCATATGTGTTCGGTCAATGACATTCCAATGGAAGCCCATTCTGCATATACATTTCACCGTGCAAGTCATATCACAGAAGCACACGTTACATCTTACTTGAGTAACGCAAGACACAAGGCAGAAAGCAGGATCACCAGTACTAGTCAGGAATGCTCATGGGATCTGTCTCAATAGAAGAAAAGAAAAAAGAAAAGACGGAGTTCCCGTGTCGATTGAGATCCACACATCCATCCAACAGTTTGCCTATCGATCAGGACGGTCAATACGCTGACGTGACTAGAGAGTGCCATGCTCGTGGAGGATGAGGAATGAGGAGGGCAGGCTGGCGCATTGGTGCTCGACGATATATCAGCACGACACGGTCCTCGGATTTAAAGCGTATGGGAGATGAACCGGAGAATTAAGGTAGAAAGTTATCTCCAGACTACCACCGGCCAAAGGGTGCCTCTCCGTCAATCACCACCTTCTCATAGACCACCCTTTGTTTCTCTGCATCTTCGACCACGAATCCCTGCTCATCACCATCACCATGGTTGGAGAGTTTGAGCTGTATCTCTTTGGGGATCAGACGTTTGAGATCCAGCCACAGATCAAGGACCTGCTCAAGCACAGAGACAATCCTCTGTTGGCAGACTTCCTCGTCAGGGCTTACGGTGTAGTCCGTGCCGAGATCTACAAGCTCCCCCAGCAACTGAGAGATCAGCTCCCGCGATTCTCCTGCTCAGATGATCTGATACTCTGGGATGGAGAAGGGCAAGGGTGCGTCCCTCTTGACATGGCACTCACATGTATTTACCAGCTCGGCCTCTTCATAGTGTAAGTTATCTCCCCTTTTTCCTTCCCTATGTATGCCACCGTTCCATCGGCGCGATCCTGCCTGAAAAGGGGTCTTCGACGCTGATCAGATGGCTCTAGCCACACGGGGAGCCTCAATCTCGATGCCACAAGGTCGAGATGTCTTGGGCTGTGTACCGGAGCGCTCGCAGCTGCTGTTGTGAGCTGTAGCCGCAACGCACAAGACCTTGTCCCCCTCGCTGTCGATGCAGTCCTTGTGGCTTTTCGGATCGGCATACGGGTGACAGATGTCGCATCGCGCGTCACCGCCTCATATACCTCTAGTCAGAGCTGGTCCATCATCGTTCCGAAATCTTCATCAGCCCAAGCCGTGGATCGATTCTGTGATCACAATGTGCGTCTTAAGCCCCTATCTTCATATCATCGCGTGATTTTTGTGTACCCTCTTTCCTTCTTTCCCTCTCCCGACCTCCCCCCTTCTTCTCCTTTTCACCCCTATTATCCTCTTACCTTTTCATTCCCACCAGTTTGAACCTTCCCAAAACCCGTCCAGTGTACAAACAAGTTCAACTTTTCTTCCTCTCGACAGGAGGCAAGTGAGCCTGCTCTCCTGCTGATAGTGTCCGCCTTTCAGACGCTGCCCTTTAACAGCAGGCCTTACGTGAGCGCCTACGCCCCGAATGGCGTCACCGTGAGCGGACCTCCGGCCTCTCTTGCCAAGTTGGTGGCCTCAGACGACTTCAAGGGCATTACGCACAAGAGCATCCCAATTCACGGCCCCTACCATGCTCCGCATCTTTTCTCGCAACGAGATGTTGAAGACATCCTCTCCGGGCTGCCTGCCGTCGGGACTGCCCAGAAGTCCGAGCAAATTCCCCTCTTCTCAAGCACCGGTGTCCGCGCCCAGAATCGCCAGTTCGCAGCTCTCCTAGAGGCCGCAGTCCGACAGATCCTGGTCGAGCCGATTCGTTGGAACTCTGTGATCCAAAGCTTGACAGAATCGATTGGAGACGCGAGCCCACGATCATTCAGGGTCATTCCTTTCGGGACTAATTCGGACCAGCTCATTTACACCGCGCTCAAGCAGACGCCACTCTGCACCCTGCTGCCTCCCACACAGACCCGGGTCGAGATTGAGAGGCCTATCCCATCAAGGGTGACTGATGGGAATCCCAACAAGCCCAAACTCGCCATAATCGGCATGTCTGGGAGATTCCCCGGGGCTAAGGACAATGAGGCGTTTTGGGATCTGCTACACCAGGGCTTGGACGTTCACAAGCCGGTCCCGCCCTTGCATTGGAATGCTGCAACTCATGTGGATCTCACTGGGAGTCGAAAGAACACCAGCGCGACTCCGTTCGGCTGCTGGCTAGATGATCCGGAAGACTTTGATGCGCGCTTCTTCAACATCTCGCCCCGCGAGGCCCCGCAAATTGATCCCGCGCAGCGGCTTGCTCTCATGACAGCCTACGAGGCCATCGAGCAGGCCGGTCTCGTCCCCGATGCCACGCCGTCGACGAGGCGCGATCGCGTGGGAGTCTTTTACGGCGTCACCAGCAACGACTGGATGGAAACCAACAGCGCGCAGAACATTGACACGTACTTCATCCCCGGCGGCAACCGAGCCTTCATCCCGGGTCGAATCAACTATTTCTTTAAATTTAGCGGTCCCAGCTACGCAGTTGACACAGCCTGTTCCTCCAGCCTGGCAGGGATTCATCTGGCTTGCAATTCTCTGTGGCGGGGAGACGTCGACACGGCCATCGCTGGCGGCACAAACGTCTTGACGAATCCGGACTTCACAGCCGGCCTCGACCGAGGACACTTTCTCTCCCGGACGGGAAATTGCAAGACTTTTGATGACGGAGCCGATGGGTACTGTCGTGGCGAAGGGATCGGTACCGTCATCATCAAGCGACTCGACGACGCCATCGCCGAGAGGGATCCCATCCTCGGAATAATCTTGGGGGCGTACACGAACCATTCGGCGGAGTCGGAGTCGATTACCCGGCCGCACGTCGGTGCTCAACGCGCCATCTTTCGCAAGATCCTCAATCAGGGCGCCGTAGACCCTTACACTGTCAGTTATGTCGAGATGCACGGGACGGGCACTCAGGCCGGTGACGCTGGCGAGATGTCAAGTGTCCTGGATACCTTCGCGCCGCCACTCTCGCAGGTCAAGCGAGCAAGGACCAAGGATGAGGCCCTCTATCTCGGATCTGCGAAGGCAAACATTGGCCATGGAGAGGCCGCGTCTGGCGTGTCGAGCCTCATCAAAGTGTTGCTGATGATGCAGAAGAACCTGATCCCCCCGCATTGCGGCATCAAGAACAAGATCAACCACAAGTTCCCCACAGATCTGCAGGAACGCAATGTCAACATCGCCCTGTGTCCGATTTCGTGGGAGAGAGGCCAGAACTCGCTACAGCCCCGACGAGCTTTTGTAAACAACTTCAGTGCGGCTGGCGGAAACTCGGCGCTGCTCCTCGAGGACGGGCCCCTGAATGATGGGACTGACTCGGCAATCATCGACGAGCGGGACCTTCATCTTGTGGCTTGCTCGGCCAAGAATGGCGCCTCGCTTCAGGGGAACTTGCGGTCATTGCTCGGCTTCTTGAAGGAGGGGACGGCCTTGTCCATTGGCCAGCTCTCATACACCACAACAGCACGACGCATCCATCATCAGCATCGCGTCATGTTGCTCGGGTCGAGCAGTGAGGCCCTCTGCTCCCAGATCAACGCGGCACTCCAGGAAAGCCTGGGCATGACGAGGCCCAAGAGCGCTCCCAAGGTCGTCTTCGCCTTCACCGGCCAAGGCGCTCAGTATGCGGGAATGGGCAAGCAGCTCTTTGAGTCATTTTCGCTCTTCCGTCGTGAAATCTTACATCTCGACCAGATGGCGATCGGCATGGGGTTCCCCTCTTTCTTGCCCGTCATCGAATCCGGGGAGAAGGAGATTGGCGCCTTTGCGCCTACCGAAGTACAGCTGGCGGGCGTCTGCCTGCAAATTGCGCTCGGGAAATTGTGGATGTCCTGGGGCATTACCCCCGGGGTCGTCGTGGGACACAGCCTGGGCGAATATGCGGCCCTCAACGTTGCTGGTGTCCTGTCGGACGTAGACGCCATCTATCTCGTGGGCAAGAGGGCCCAGCTTCTTGAGTCCAAGTGCACGCGAGACACCCACGCGATGCTCGTCGTCAAGGGGTCGGTGGAGGCCATCAAGGAGGCACTGGGCGACAGGGAGCATGAGATAGCGTGCATCAACTCTCCCGTCGAGACTGTTCTGGCGGGCCCCAACGAGGACATTGCCGCGCTCAAGGGGTCCCTCACAGCCGCAGGATTCAAGACCACGCTTCTCAAGGTCCCTTACGCATTCCACTCGTCCCAGGTCGACCCTATCCTGCCGGAATTCCTGGAAGTGGCCGGCCGTGTCACGTATCGCCAGCCTCGCATTGCCATTCTGTGTCCTTTGGACGGCAGTGTCATTTCTGACACCGACGGACAGTTTGGCCCTTCCTATCTTGCTAGTCACTCTCGGCAGCCCGTCAATATGCGAAGGGCGCTTTTGATGGCGCAGGAAAAGACCTTGATCGGTGAACAGACGGTCTTCCTGGAGCTCGGCCCGCATCCTGCTGTTACGGGCATGGTCAAAGGCACGTTGGGTCCGCAAGTGGCTTCTCTCGCCTCACTGCAACGCGGCAGATCAGCCTGGCAGACCGTCGGGACGGCGCTACAGTCTCTCTACAACGCAGGCGCCGATATCCGGTGGGGAGAGTATCAGCGGGACTTTGTCGGCTCGCACAAGGTCATCAACAACCTGCCTGCCTATAGCTGGGATCTGAAGAAGTACTGGATGCAGTACGTGCATGACTGGTCGCTCAGGAAAGGGGATGCGCCCTTGATCAGCAATGGCCCCAAACTCGAAAGCACAACGATACACCGCGTCGTGAAGGAGACGAGCGATGCCCAGAGGACTCACCTCGTCGTCGAGGCAGACATCACGCGCAAGGATCTGAGCCCTCTCGTTCAAGGACATGAGGTTGACGGGATTCCCCTCTGCACCCCGTCAGTGTACACAGATATCGCCTTGAGCCTCGGCAACTACGTGCTTCAGCGTTATCGCCCCGACCAGGATGAGACCCTCATTGATGTCACTCAAATGGACATCTTCAAGGCTCTGATTCTGCGTGAGGATGCTTTGCAGCAACTTTTACAGGCTCACGCGGATTTCGAGTGGTCGACTCGTTCTGCCGTGATCAAATTCATGTCCTTCGATGTAAGCAATTGCAGGCTGATCTTGTGTTGATCTAGACTTTACACTAATTGACTTCTGCTGACGACACGACGCGACAGAGCAAGCAACAGCTACAGGAGCATTCGCGATGCATACTGAAATACAGGGACAGATCTCTTCAGCGAGAGCTCCAGGGCCAAGCCCCGGTGATCCAGGGAAAGATCCAGAGGCTTCGGGAGGGCATCGCGTCCGGGATCACGGCGCGTTTCAATCGGCCCATGGTGTATCGCGCGATCCGGCCCTTGGCGCGTTTCCACGACGACTACCGGGCCATTGACGAGATTGTCCTCAACAGCAAGACACTGGAGGCATCCAGCCGTCTCAGCTTTGGCAGTGTGAAGAGGGGCGGGGACTTCCACACCAACCCGGCCATCATCGACTCCTTGACCCAGTCTTGCGGTTTCACCATGAATTGCAACGATGGCAGTGACCTCGACGTGGAGGTGTTCATGAACCATGGCTGGGGTTCATTCCAGATGTTCGAACCAATGGACTTTGAAAAGGAGTACACCACCTACACGCGCATGGAGGAGGGACCGGACAAGCTTTGGCGCGGCGACGTCGTAATCTTCGACGGCGATCGTGTTGTCGCATTCTTCGGACAGATCGCGGTTCGTAATTCCCCTTCCTTCCACATGAGCTTCTTCCAAGATCTCCGGTTCTGACTCCCTGACTCCCTAGATCCAAGGTGTCCCGCGGCGCGTGCTGGGTGTTATTCTCTCCATCGAGAGCGGCCGGAAGTCTCAGAAGCGCCAAAGCCCCCCCAAGTCTTCGCCTGCCACCGGCACTTCGACGATAAGACTCGATGATTCCAAGCTACAATCTCCGACCTCCGATACTCAGCAACGACCCGGATCTATCGCATCCAAGGCGCTCACCATTGTGGCCGAGGAGAGTGGACTGAGCGTCGCTGACTTGACGGATAGCACTGTCTTCAGTGATGTCGGCATCGATTCTCTTTTGGGTCTCACAATCTCAGCCCGCTTCAAGGAGGAGCTGGATCTGGATATCGATTTCAATGCATTCTTCTTCGAGTACCCCACGGTAGCTGATCTCAGAGCCCTTCTGACGGGCTCTTCCTCTTCTACTACCGGCCTGACGACTCCCGAGTCGATCGATGCTGACCGAGTCCCGACCCCAGCCTCTGCCTCTGCCTCAACAGGGGCGATGACGCCTGGCTCTGGTTCCTCAATGGCGAGCAAAGTGGACTTTGATCGTGCTGTCCAGATTATATCTGAAGAGAGTGGAGTCTCTGTCGAAGATCTCACGGATGACACCAACTTCGCAGACGCGGGTATCGATTCTCTCCTATCTTTGGTCATCGTCAGCCGATTCCGAGACGAATTAGAGCTCGATATCCAGCATGAGTCTCTCTTTCTCGAGTGCCCAACCTTGGCGGATTTGAAACGCTTGCTCCTTGGAGATGCAGGCGTCGAACTTGCCTCTGAAACCATGGGTGAACCCGCCTCAGAAGGAACTGTGGCTGGCAGTCCCGCTCACAAAGCGGCACCTCGGCGAAGTGCCACGGATCTAGCTGCGCTCGTGGCCCGAAAAGAGGCCGTGGATGAGTGTGTCCGAAAGTATTCCCAGGGTTTCTTTGGACCTCTTTCGCTGCCGCCACTCCCGGACTCAAAAGCCAACGAGAAGGTCGTCTTGGTGACGGGTGGAACGGGAAGCCTGGGAGGCCACTTGGTCTATCACGTCGCCCAGCTTCCCGGCATCAAATATGTTGTCTGTCTCAACCGCGAACACAAGACAGAGCCCATGGCTCGCCAGATTAAAGCAATGAGGGAAAAGGGAATTCGATTCCCGGAGAGCCTGAAGCCGAAGCTTGTCGTCGTGCAGACTGACAGCTCCAAGCCTAAGCTTGGCCTTCCCGACAGCGATTACGAGCGCCTTGCGGCGTCCGTCACACACATCATTCACAACGCGTGGCCGATGAGTGCGAAACGACCATTCTCCGGTTTCGAACCTCAGTTCCAGACCATGCGGAACTTGATCGACTTGGCGCGCGACGCGGCGTCTCGACGTGCGGGCAACTCCCGGGTCAGCTTCCAGATGGTATCTTCGGTGGGAGTGGTTGGCCAGTACGGTCTGGGTCTCGAAGACGAGAGGATACTCGTGCCCGAAGAAAGAGTCGACATTGACACCGTCCTGCCCAACGGGTACGGGGACGCCAAGTGGGGATGCGAGAGAATGCTCGACGAGACTCTGCACAAGTTTCCTGAACGGTTCCGCACCATGGCCTGCCGTCTCGGGCAGATAGCCGGGTCCAAAACGAGCGGGTACTGGAACCCGATGGAGCATTTCGGATTCCTGATCAAGTCGTCTCAGACCTTGAACGCGTTGCCCGATGTTGACGGTACGGTCTTTTGGACTCCCGTCAACGACGTGGCTCGCGCACTGTCCGATCTCGTTCTGTCTGATCGGGACCCGTATCCCATCTACCACATCGAGAACCCGGTCGGCCAACCTTGGAAGGAAGTGAATGCCGTCCTGGCGGACGCCCTTAAGATTCCGAATATGATCCCCTTCGAAGAATGGGTTGATCGGGTCCGTAAGGCACCGCATAGGAACAACCCGGCCTCCACCCTGGTTGATTTCTTGGACAGCAACTACCTCCGGATGTCGTGCGGCGGGCTGGTCCTGGACGTCAAGAAGGCTCTGGAGCATTCCGAGTCCCTGGCTACTGTCGGACCTGTGAGTGAGGAGGTCACGAGGAAGTATATTCATATCTGGAGGGAGATTGGCTTCTTGGAATGAGGGTCTTGGGCCGGGGATGAGGATTTGTCCAGGGCGTGGAAGGGAAAGACGGCAGATGCGTGAAGCCACTCGGGGGCCTGAGAAGGTGGCGGAAGTTCTCATCAGATTGTATATTGTTGAAGATTCCGGTAATTGCAATGGAGTCATACAAGGATTTTGATGCAGCAACGTAGTACTGCTACGATCGGAGTACTATTGTTAAGTATTTCTTAGATCCGTCCCTGTCTGCAGTCCTCTGCAACTTTCAAGACCGGCGTGAGATTGTTGGCGGGGTTCCAGATCCCGCCGGCGCCCGATTCCTCTCCCCTGTTCTCTTCGCGCGCAAACCACTCCTCGGCCGACCTAATCCGCCCGGGATGAATCTCGTCGAGCAACTTGAAGTCGCGCCGAACTACGCCGCGATTGCCGCCAGAATGTCTCCAGACGTTCCAAAATCCCGTAAAGTTCTGGCGCATCGTCATGGTGGCGGGATCGTCCGGGTCGGCGTTGTACCCGGCGGGCGTGTCTCCCGCGCCGAGGGGCCCGTTCGCCCAGTACGCGTCCAAGCCGTTGTCGACATACCTCGCCGGGTGGCCCGATACCTTTTCGAAGGCTCGGGTGAGGTCATCATAGCCAATGAGGTCGATCGCAACCTCGAGATTCATCCCGTTGGCGCGGTCCTGGTGGTCGAACAGCCAGCGAACGTATTACTCGCAGTTTTCCAAATCGATGTGGGCAACGGCGCCTTGGCCCAGAGGCACTCTCCAGACGACGACGCCGTCCTCCACGATTGGAGACATCGGAGTGCCATTCCCGAGCGTCATAGACATTCACGGCCCGGAGGTAAACACCGCGGCCCCCATCCTCTTCGATATATTCGGGTCGTCATTCTGCTGGAACACCCAATCGCCAATGCGTCCCTTGCCATCGTAATGGCCGCAGCGAAACTTGGAGTCGAAGCCGCTCTTTTGGTAGACGTAGTCCAGGTTTCCGTAGACGAAGAACTTGATTCCCTCTTCGACGGCCAGCTCGTAGGCCCGCATGGCCCAGAACATCTCCGTCTTCTCGCCACAATTGAAACCGTCAATGTTGACGTAGGCGTAGGTGGCCCCTCGGAATCCTCGTCGCAGGTCTTGCTCGCTGGCGAAGGTGCCCTCCACGGTCTCGACAAACTCCCTAGGCTTGCCGTCGTCATTGCCACAGACATTTCGGTTGCCAAGGGCGAGGAGCTGCTTGGCTCGGGGAGAGTAAGCATCGCGGGTGAGGAAGCGGACTATGTAGGCACCGTCTTTGACGAGGCCGCGGACGACGGGAATTCCCTGAGCGCCGGTGCCGCCGACGACAAACACAATCGTCGCCGAGGTCGTCATACTTGTCACTCCCACTTCAATCTGTCATAGAGGCCGTTGGAGAGAGTAAGGAAGATTGTGAGAAGAGATCGTGCGAGTGATGATGCGGAGCACGATTTCAGGAGACGTTTTGTGAGCATCTCCGGACGCCTTTGTTTTTATAAGGATGAAGTGCGTGGCACAAATTGCTCTCTGCTTGACACGATGGCGATATCATTACAGCGTGCGACTTGATGGACTGAACTTTGAGGCTCTCGCTCTTGCAAGCAGGGGATGGCGGGGGCGGGCATGTCGGAGGGTGATGCCATCGAGTCATCACCGGACCGAGACTTATTAAGTGGCCGTTGTTGAAGACGACAAGCTCGAGCACTTGATCAGTGCAACCCTCCAAAGACGTGGCAGAAGGAATGATCTCGCCAATCCAACTTAACAAGACGCAAGAGACAAGCAGACTGGTGATGGCATGATGGTGGCGGCTTTCATCTCGAAAGGATAGACAGAGGCAGTTGGCCTCGAATCGGAAGCCACATCTGGTGTGGCTCAGCTTGGCTCAGACACATTTGGCTGGCACTCCGTACAGGTTGCACAGGTTAGCAGACCGTGACAAAGACGCTCATCTGATCCTTAACCGCAATGAGTCCATCTGATCGGTGATGCGGAGGACATTCTAGATCCGGAATGGTCCTTCGCGTGTACTTCCAAAGGGCGGTTACCTGCCAGAGTACGGAGTAGTAGCAGTGTTACGTTCTCCGTGCTCGTACTGTATATATGTGGTTTGGAGTAGAGTAAGGGAGGAGATCCCGGTCCGGGCTATGGAGGAATAAATCAGTCCGAGCAACTTAGGAAGACCGGGCACTCGGTCTTTTTGGTCTGCATTCCCATGCGACATGCCGCCGTGCAGAAGAATACCCCAGATAGTTGAGCCCCTGGAGCTTGAACCTTGCCCGGACTACTCCGTATTCCGTACTCCGTAGTAGCTGCAAAGTTCTATTTAATCTATGGAGTACTCGTACGAGCATTGCGGTGCGGTGCGTCCAGGCATAGTACATGTAGTATTCATAGATGCTGGCATGCCCTGGCTGGGGAAATTGAGCCAAGCGGACCATGGAGAGGTGTTGGAGCAACTCGTAAGACGGGGGGCCTGAATACGGATATATTTACTCGTACCTGTAGGTGCTTAAGCACCTCTTTAAATTCCTCGCAAGGTCTTCTAATACAGTACTCCGTACTCCTTGAGTCTATATATAAGTATAGGATCCAATACTCTGTATTTATTTATGTACCTCATATAGAGCCATATAAGAGGGCCTTGACAGTCAATATGCAAAGTTTTTACCGATATGGATCCAAGCAAGATATACGGAGTAATCGCCGAGGTAATCTTCTGAACATAAAGCCAGACTCTAAGCACTTTTTATAGTAGTACTGAGTCTATTGTATTTATTTTTCAAGATCAAACTGATTCTCTTTTCCTATTCACACTGTCGAAGTCCCTAAAAGACCTGGCTAACTCAAGCTAAGCTATATACATGAAGGGAATGATCCGATCTACGGAGTAGGATCTGATCAATAGGCTATAGACTGAGGGTGGTGAGTTGCAGCAAACTGTGACATACAAAACAAAGCCAACCCCCCTACATCGCATCCTGGAATTTTACCTCACCGTCCGTCGTCCTTCATTGATCGCCGGTCCGTCGTCCGTCGTCTAAGCCCTTACAGGCACTGAGAGTAGTAGGGGTTGCCGACCTGGCAAGTGTAGGGGGACTCGCAGACGGTCGGGCCAGTCCAGCCAATGCCGCCGCACTGGCCGTAGTGAACCTGAGTGGCGCCGTTACCACTGCCGGGCTGAGTGGGGGTGCTGCTGGGGGGAGAGGTGCACTTGGAGGTGCTGCTGGCCGGAGGTTGGGGCGTCGAGCTGTGGGAGGTGCTGGCAGGGGGAGCAGGGTGGGAGCTGGAGCTAGCAGGGGGGGCAGGGTTCGAGGCTCCCTGTTCGGTGGTGCTGCCAATAGGGCCGAAGCGGATGTTGGAGTAGATGACCTGAGAGTTGGGGGACTGGGCCTCAACGGAGGCAGGGACGCCAGAGCTGGTAGAGCAGCTTCCGCGGGCAGCGCCAGGCTGTCCAGTAGCGTTGACGGGGTAGGTGGAGTCGAGCCAGAGCATGTTGCTGGCGTACTGCGAAGACAATCGGCGTTAGTGTCGGCCGTGCTAAGCCGAGATCTCGGGGTTTGAAAAAAAAAAAAAGGGGGGGGGGGGGGAACAAGGGGGGTAAATA
>NQYS01000002.1:0-19837 GCA_003055955.1 Escovopsis sp. AC | reverse complement strand
AAAAAGAGAAAAAAAAAAGGAGAAGGGGGGGGGGGGGAAACAAGTGAGTTACATACATCGTCCCACAGGCTCAAGACGAGAACCATGTTACCAAGAAGGGCCTTGTTCATCTGTGGCAGACCACCCTTGCTAGAGAAGGAGTTTCCGCCAAATTCGGCCTCCTCGGCCGCGCAGTAGGTCGAGTCAATGGCGTTTCCGCTGTAGCCGTTGAGGTTCTTGGCGTTCGGGGTCTCGAACTTGACGCCGTCCTGGATGTAAAAGCGGTTGATGGTCACGCTGTTGCCGGTCGAGTTGAACTGTGTCACGACGGTGAACTTCTTGGTGGTGTCGACGCTGAACTGGCTTCCGGGGCCGAAGAAGGTCGGGTTGCCCAGGCGGTAGGGGTTCAAGTCGCATCCGTCAGGGTCGCAGGTGCCGCCGTATCGGTCGTTAGAGTAGGTTCCTCCGCAGTTGTCGCCGTTGCACATGGTCTGCGACTGACTCTCGCAGGGGTGGGGGGTCACAGCGTTGGAGATGGAGTTGGCTTCCCAGATGTCCATCTCGGGGCAGCAGCTGCCGTGGTTGCCAACACCCGTGTTAGGGTTGTTGGACGACGGCTGCCAACCCTCGACGTTGCCCTGACCGTTGATGAACTTGAGGTCTCGCGGGCACTGGCTGTCGCAGTATCCCGTGCCGTACTTGGCACCGGCCTTGTTGCCGGGGTACTTGCTCATGCCGCCATCAGCATCCATGGAGACGAAGTAGAGAGCGCCGTTCAGGCCGCAGCTGCAAATCATGGTCAGTTCTACCCCTTAGGTCACACCGAGAGTGAAGAGGGAGAGGAGCGACAGCGGGAAAAGGGGAGGATGAGCATACGGCAGCTGAGAGACATCGACGTCAAAGGTGAACTCGTTGTTGGCCAGCTGGAACTCCTGGTACTGGGTCTCCGAGGCCATCAAGTACAAGCGGCTACCAATGTTCTTCTGCGCGCTCTGAGTGACGAACTTGAGGGAGAGAGCATTGCCGGAGGAAGTGACACCGTAGGTGTTGGCGTAGTCGGCACCGTCAAGACAGCAGTTCTGGGCGCAGGTCTTGTCATCGGGGCAGAGGCCGGCATCCCAAGTGTTGCCCGTGTAGCAGTTGTTGGCGCCGCTGGTGCTGTGAGTCCATCGCCAGTTGGCGTCGACCGTGATCTCGCCGTTCTGGGTGGTGCAGCTGCCGCCGGCAGAGCACTTGGACCAGGTCAACTTAGGGTGATTCTCTGCCGTGAGGCTGCAGGCCTGCTGAGCCCGGGCAACGGCAAAGAGGGCCGAGAGAGCGGCGAGCTTGTCGTACATGGTGAGTGAGCGAGTATTGCTGATGTCTGGGAGAGATCGTTGATTGTTGCTTCGAGGGTGTGGTTTGGATGAGACTGAGAGAGACTGTTGATGAGCGTGTCGAAAGCCATGGAAGGGAGGGAGAGAATCCGATTTATATACCCATTGTTTGACTCTCTTGCCGGCCCTTGGCTCCCTCCTTCCCCAGAGGTGTGATATCAAGGACAATCACAGTCAAACTCGGCCGTGATCTAAGGGATCGGCGAAATCACTCGCTCACGGCGATTTGCTCAAGTGCCTAAACAGCCCTGGCTTAGCCAGGCGCCTCGAGATTCTCCCAGTCTAGTCATGGCCGCCCTTGGTGTTCCGCCGAGGGCCGCCTTGCATGAGATTGAACGGAGTGCTCTGCAAGGCTTTGGCTCAGTAGTGCGGGAGGCCTTTTTACCGGTTTTGGAAGAAAACCTGTCATATTCAAAGCCAACGACTCTTTCCTAGAATTCTAATTTGTTTCACCACCCTTTGTAATCGTTTGAGATTGCGAGGGTGAGACTACGTTGAGTTTTTCTAACGCCCGCATGCTCGGGAGCGTCACTTCTCCCGTGTCTTCTGTACTCTGTACTACATAATCAACCTACTAGTACGGAGTAGCTTTCAGGATCTTCGCGCATCCGTGTTGGGGTACTCTTTCTAATCGCTTTCTACGGACTCAGTCCATCAGATACACGTTTCAGCAGCCGAAACTTGAAATTGGCGTATTGCGTGGAGAAGGAACAGATATCTCGCATTAAGTGTCCAGGTTGGAGGACGTTTGCCTTGACGGGAGACAGTCTGACGATCGAGAACGTGAGTCTAAAGGAACAAGGCCGGGGTGGCAGCGATAGAACTTCATGTCGGTGTCCAGGGGGGAAGGTAAAAGGGGGGAGAGGGGGCGCATAGATCGATTACTCTGAGATTTGCTTCAGGGGGTCGTTCCCGCAGCGTTGAGGCGAAACACCTCAGGTTTGTGGACTGATATTTGGAAAGGCCAGATGCTTTCTTTTTCAGGGCACGGAGTACTTCTTATTCGGAGTAGAACCCCGAAAACCCCGTCTCGGCGTTTTACCTAGAATATGTACGGAGTACACCGCGTAATAAACTCTTTTTCGGCAGGGTCGGCGTACCACTCTACTAGTAATGCCTTGGGTTAATTTCAGTGGCTAAGTCCTGCCTGTTTCTGATCTATTGCATTAATCAATATGTGAATCCGTTTGATCTGTGTGCCTTGACGGAGTATCGGACGAGGTAATGTTCATTGCATGTCAATCGGCCGGTGGAAATGTCGGGCCAAGAATGGATGTCTGGACGGATACGGAGTAAAGAGTCGGAGCTGGGCCATAGACTCCGCGTCAGGGGCGATGCCATGCACGATACCACACTAAGGCGGCATCTTCATGTATGTACTCCGTACATACTCCGTATGTGTCGTGGATCCTTTCCCCGCGTGGGCCCTCTGCAGCGGAGCTTCGACTCGACGTGAGAACCGCGTCGCGGGTTGGGGGAGTGGGCCGCTTGCACGACGAGCGGCCCGAGCAAATGGATTAATCCAGTATGTACGGAGTATGTTTGCCAGACTCCAATAGATCAAGAATATCCGGGCGTTAATTGCAGTGCAATTTGGAGGGCGGAGGGCGGAGGGCGGAGGATGGGATCTATTGTGTATAGAGTACGGAGTACTCCATCGGACCACGGGCAATGCACCTTGACGAGTACAGTGCGAGCTCGACACGAAGAGTAAAAGCCCGCGCCCAGACTCGGCATATTTAGCCGCTTACTTAACGTGAAGCCGTCGCCGGCCTATGGATTCGACCGGCCTGGATTCTCCCGAGACGATTGTTCCAACATCTACCGAGACACTTTCCTTCTCCAGCCTAGGTCGAGAGCTCAGAGCGCTGTCCGAAGCTGAACGACCACCTGGCAGTCGCGCTTAGAATCAGCCGAACGGCCGACAACATCCGATATGATATCTAGCGACATCCCGTGACCAAGGTGCATGAAGAAATTGCCGATCGGTCATTCCGATGACAAGACATAGAAGCTGACTACGGAGTACGGAGTATGTGGACCCTTGATGCGTCCATGGACCCTTGATGCGTTCGGCACGGCACGACGGGCTTCTTGTTTCTAGCCCACTTCTGCCTCTGTTTTCTCTGCCGCGGCAAAAGTCCATAAAAAAATTCTTCATTGCCGTTCCAAGGTGGTGTCCGGTAAATCTGTTGCCTATGTACGGAGTAGGCCGTTCGGCTGGACACCGTGGGGAGACGCTCTCCTAGCCCACTCAGAGGTGCTGTCTTTCTCCTCTTGCGGCGTGGATGCGTGGTGGGCGCCCTTGATCTTGCCTGCAAGCTGTCCGAAATCTGCAATGTCGAGTCTCTCTAATAGTCTAGAGTCCTAGCCATAGATGCTTCCTCTGATTTCTCCGCTAGATGATGTTGTGATCCGCGCTGACGGTCCTGGAAGATCTGCCAGTCCGGATCAAAAGCCACCCTGTGATCATCAGATTCACCCATCAAACATCCACCCATCTGAGAAAAGAGAACTCGGCTTCGGTTCTCATTCACTTTGCAAGAGCATGTTTGTCTTTAATGTAAGAGGCTGTTGTCATGACGGAGGGTATCTGCTTTACGGTCTAGTTCTAGAGCGCTGTTAGTCATCTTGGACCTCGACATTGCAGCCGTTTGTTTTGCGTCCTAATGAGGAATGATTTCTGTGACTCTAGGAAGCTCTTGGGCAGACATGGGCGAGATCTGATTCAAGGATGATTTCTCTACTATCTGCCAATCCTGATCTGCCCTTGGAAACACGCGAATAGCCCGATCGCTGCGATTTACTCCAGCTCGATTGTTCCAGGAGGTTTGCTAGACGATTGTCAGCAGCACGCCAATGCCATGGGCAGAATTCTGGAAGAATCTCTTGAGTTGCCTACCTTGTCAGGTCATACACGACTCTGCAAACGCCATTGACTTCGTTGGTGATGCGCGTCGAGACCTCGTTAAGGAACTCGTGGTCGAATGGGTACGGATTGGCCGACATGAAGTCATGAGTCTGCACGGCGCGGAGGATGATCTGAGATATTGTTAGAAGACAATTCGGACTTTTCAGCGCAGGGGAGCACTTGCGATGTATTGGTAGACGCGCTTGTCACCCATGACACCAACCGCCCGCTGCATTTATCCCATCTGTCAGTATCGGACCACGCTAAGGAGGGATTTTCGAACGAGGTCCATACACTGGGGTCGAGGGCGGCAAATGCTTGGCCAATTTCGTTGTAGATGCCCTTTTCGCGGATCATGCCTGGACGATGTCAATGACTATGCACCGCGCAATCAACGACCAAATTCTAATATGCATACTGATAAAAATATGGTCTGCCTGGCGAGCAATCTCAACCTTCTCGGGTGTAACCTCCCCAAGCACACGAATGGCAATGCCTGGGCCGGGGAACTAATCACAAAAGGAGGTCAGCTATTGTCACGCCAGTGGCATCCCCCACCACTCCAAACAAATAAAGACGTACGGGGTGTCTCATCACGAGGTCTTGGTGCAGGCCGAGTTGGCGCCCAAGCTCTCGGACTTCATCCTTGAAGAGCTCGCGAAGCTGGAGCATTCTATTAGTAATCTTGGTCCATAGGTTTTGAAACCTGACTCGAATCGGGTGTCTTGAGGGAGGAGGTTACCGGCTACACGAGATTAGTAAAGATCTGTCTCTAGGAGTCTGGGCTGTCATACCTCGATCAGCTTAAGACCGTGGCCCTCAGTCATTCGCTTTGGCAACTATTCATCTTGATGTCAGAAAACGATATTCTGTGTAAAAGGAGGCCTGCCGTGCGCGCAGGACAAACAGCTCTTCAATGGTGTTGGACCTACTCCGCCAACGTTGTGGTGAGTCTTGATTGTCTGACTCGGGCCCTTGAATGAGATGCTCTCGATGACATCGGGACTGTGGGTGACTCAGTATTAGCGGAACGGCGTGTGTGATGATGCTCTGAGACCCCAGCGGGTGAGGCCCCAGCGTGGAAGCCCTTGACGTACTAGAGTGTTCCTTGCAGGAAAAACTCAATCTTGCCGGCACGATCAGAGTGAGCGGCAGCCTCCTCGATCTTCTTTGCCTCGGCCTCAAAGATGTCGATCTACTCGGTATTAGTACACCGCCACCCGAGAATATGCAGAAGGAAAGGCTTGTGCGCACAAACTTGCCACCGATGAAACGGCGCTTTGCCTCGGGATCCTCAACGTCCTTGAGGCCCTCGAGAAACACCTGAGACGCGTCCACCACCGTCAGGTTGATGCCGAGGTGGCCCTCAAGGGTCTCCTTGACCTGCTTTGCCTCATTCAAGCGGAGGCAACCGTTGTCAACCATGACAGCGTGGAATCTGTCACCAATAGCCTCGTGCATCAGTTTCGCTGCCACGGTGGAATCGACTCCACCGCTGACAGCTCCGAGGACTTGGCCCTTGGGCCCCACAATCTTTCGAATGCGAGCGATCCACTGGTCGACAAGGCTCGCCATGGACCAATTCTGTCTGGCCTTGCAAATCTTGACGGCGAAGTTTTCGAGAAGTTTGTCGCCTCTAGAGATTGCATGAGCGTGGGGGCGTCAGAGGCCAGGACCGACTACAAGGTTCAAGCTGGGGAGCCCCTTACCCGATCGTGTGGGTGACTTCGGGATGGAATTGAATGGCATCTGAGGCTCTTGTTCAGCATACAAACACACGAGGGGCTTTGAAGAAAGACGGCGACGAGGTTCTCGTGCCGTCAACAGGAAGAGTGAGCTTACAGATTGGCTGGTTTTCGTGGCCGATGGCCGCAAACTCCGAGTTCCTCGTCGTGGCAATAATGTGGAAGCCCTCTGGGAGTTTGGCAAGCTTGTCACCGTGCGACATCCACTTCAAGCCCGGTCAGTGCCTAGGTAGCCAGCATGTGGAGAGGGCAGAACATGTCACTTACGACGCGCATGTTGTTCTCCAACCCTTCCTACACCCCCATGTGTCAGTGAGGTGAACAACCGGGGAACTCGCAGAAGCCCGACACCCACAAAGAGCTGGTCAACGTGGCCGCTGACTTTGGTCGCGTTGAGTACGGCATGGCCGTATCTTTTTCCACGTGTAAGCCAAGGCATTTGATTTAATGGATTGCGATACCTTATGGCGGACGGGGAATTCGCGGGCGACTTACTCTCGCGCCGTACCGGCCACAACGTTGTCCTTGGACAGGCGATATGCGAGTTCCTGCATGCCATAGCAGATGCCCAGGACGGGGACGCCGAGTTCCAGCCAAGCGGGATCAACTAGAGTATGTGAGCGTCCATCAATTGCATAAATTTGGGGGGCTTGGCTGCGCGCAGGAATTACCATGGGGTGCCAGGTCCTCGTAAACGCTGTAGGGACCTCCACTCAGGATGATACCGACAGGCCTCCACGAGAGATCCGCCAGCTTCTGGGTGCACGGCAACAACTCGGCAAAGACATTGAATTCTCGCATACGCCTGATGAGGAGATGCGAGAATTGGGACCTGTATGGCGCGTCAGTCTTTCATCGCGCAACGGCATGTCGGCAGCTCATGTCGGCAGCTCTGCTTCCGTTGTCCCGTTAAGCCGTACCCGAAATCGAGCACCAGGATGGTGTCAAATGACTTGTGAGGCTCGACCTCGACGTCGATGTCAGCCATGATGATGAGATGACTGCGGAAGAGGACTGGAGTCGGTGGTTGGCCGGTGCAAGCGCAGCAAATGAGTGGAGCCCGAAAGGTTTTCGATGCTGAACGGCAACGCGCGCGATTCTTGAACGATGAGGTCGAACGGCAACAAGAGGCAGTCGATATGGTCGACCCGGATCAGGTCAAGCAGTCTTCACGATGAATGCTTAATCGACCGAGGAAGCGAAGGCGTCGAGACGGCGCTCAATTGTCTCTTGAGAACGATAAGGGAGGATTTTTTTTTCTTATCGGCTAGATTCCATGATACGAAGAAAACGAAGAAAACAATGAGCGCAAACACTTCCGGCACTGTATGGAGATTTAGCCGAGGAGGCTCAGTGAGGTTCTCAAGACTTTGAGTTTGGCCAGGCGCACGGGTTTCCTCGCGTACTGGCTACCTCTTTGCTCGCCCCGAGTGCTCATCGCCTAGCGTTCTACGGAGTAACCTAGAACTACTCCGTACTAGTAGAGGGCTGGGGATACAGTGCTACTGGTTCTCATTCACACTGGTCCCTCCTCGAGCCTTATCGCATCTCACGACCAAGGACAGGAGTCCTCTTTTCCAACCGGCTTTGAAATTCTTTATAAAATATATGTCTACCGGCATAACTTATATCAATATTTCTTTCTTATCTCTTCTATTGTTGACCTTTGATTGTGAAAAGCATCTGTAAATCGACGCTGTACTGGTGATACTCGTACTCTGTACAGAGTATAGAGTTCTTAATATAATAGTCCTAAATAGGGTATAATAATATATATAATAATAAATATAATATTAATAATCTATATTAACTCTTATAACCTTCTTAGCTAGGCTAAGAGGGGTATAAGTATCTAAGATATATCTAGGTGTATAAAATTAACTGTTTCCTTTTACTATTTACTATATTATAGTTAGGTATAGTAGATATAAGAGTATATACCTCTTTAGATTATAAATACTATAACCCTTTGCTTTTACTAGTTTTTACTAATATACTACTTTAAATAATAATCTAGATAAAATATAGAAAATAAAGTTATTTAGAGATTAAATTTAGGCTATTTTATAAGGTATTTAATCTTAAAGATTATTATTAAAGACAGGTAATAAAGGTAAGTGCTAGGGCGTGCGTAGGGTAGATAAAGGTAGATTACTATAGTATTAAGTTCTAGGAGAGTAAGAAGTTTAGAGTATAAGATAATAATATATTAATCTTTAGCTTTCTTTTAAATTCTTAAGGCTTTACCTCCTTCTTATACTAATACCTAGATCTATAAAAGGTCTTTTCTATAAATATACTAATACCTTATTCTATCCTTTAATAGTTTACTCTCTTTTTCTTATAACCTTATCCCTAAGGTCTATATATCTACTTAGTTCCTTCTTTCTCTTACTTTAATATACTTATCTTTTATTTTTCTTATAAGTTTCCTTTATAATTACTATATTAGTCTTTATACCTTTAGGTTATAAGCCTTTTTATTAATACTTATACCTTTTTTTTTTATTTATTTACTTTAGTTTTATAATATAAGTATTAGTGCTTTTTTATCTTAGGGCTTTATTACTTTATATTATTAGGCCTTTTAGCACTTTTATTTTATTTTTTTCTAAGGCCTTTATTTTTTTTTTTTCTTTTATTATTATTATTATTAATATTATTAAGAATAGCTACTTTACTTTATTACTACCTTCTTTCCTATTAGTTCTTTATTTTTATATATTTCCTTTACTTTTCTTTAATTAATTCTTAGCTTACTAATCTATCTTTTATTATAGGCTTTATAAATTCCTATTAATAGCTTTTAAATTCTATTATAGTAAAAACTTAATTTAATACTAAAGTAGTAAAGGTAGCTATAGTTATACTTATAGTTATATAAAATACCTATTACTTTAATAATTTATTAAGTCTTACCTTTAATCTTATTACTAAGTTAAGTAATAATAATTTTAATAATAGTAATAATACTAATATATTATAAGTTATTCTTAGTATTATTATAAGTTTATAGCTAACTTAAGGCTAGTTAAGAGATTTCTTACTACTATTACTTTAATATTTTAATAAAATAGTATTTTTAAGCCTTAGTATTTAATAAGCTTTTTACTATATTAAGCTATTACTTTAATAATTATAATATATTTTTTATCTTACTTTTATATACTATAACTAACCTATATAATAGCTAAAAGCTTTAAGTATACTTATTATAAAAAGGGAAAGAAATTCTATAGTAAAATACCTTATAAGTTCTATATCTTAGTAAAGTATTTTAACTAAAAGGCTTATTAGTTAATACCTTACTATATATATTTTTTATTTTCTTTATTACTTTACTACTAATCTATTTTATTATAAAACTATATTATATATCTTTAGTATTTTAGCTAAAAGGCTTTAAATATTTTTAAAAAGAAGTATAATAAGGCTATAAAAAAAAGTAAAAAAAAGATAAAGAAGTAATATAAATACTATATTCTTACTATTAAAGAGGCTAAGTTAGTAGTCCTTATAGACCTTACTAACTCTACTTATATATTAATAGAGATTTATTAGACTAAGTATAATATAAATTCTTTTTCTTTTACTTTATATCTTTACTATTAACTTATAATATCTTAGAAAAATTTCCTTAAAAAAAAGTATTATTAATACCTTACTAATATATAGCTTTAGTTTTATAGTTAATTTATAAGGCTTATAAAGGTATTAATACTAAAGAGGACTACTTAGTTATTACTTACTTTAATAATAAAGATTAACTCTTTTTATTAGGTTCTTACTAGGTCCTTAGGGTAATATTATATTCTTATAGTATACTTAAGGTAATATATTATTACTATTAATATTAACTTTCTTTTTTTTTTTTTAATTTTTTAAGTTTTTTTTTTATAATATTATTATATTAAAAAGAGTACTAAGTACCTTACTATATCTATATAAGTAGTTTAATTTATTTATTACTATAATAAGTTATATTTTATAACCTTTTTTATTTTTTCTTATATTTAACTTAGTCTTTTTTCTTAAAGGTTACTTTATATTTATTTAGTATCTCCTTTATAATAAAGTTATTATATATTTACTATATATTCTTTTTATTAGAGAATTTCTTTTACTTAATTAAGTATTAGTAGCGTTAGCTTTTATAATAATAGCTTATAATTTACTTTACTTTAAAAGTCTTATTAATATAAAAAAGGTAATCTATTAGCTTTAAAGGGGTACTTTTATAATAGCTATATAGCTTAAGGTTTAATATATAGAAAATATTATAGATTTTTATAGATATTAGAAGTTAGAGCTAGAAAGTAAGGCTATTTATTCTAATAGCTTTTTAAATCTAATATAATCTTATATACTTCTTTACTAGCTTTTTACTAAGTTATTAAAGGTTTAGGTATTTTATAGAAATTAAGACTTAGTTATTAATATAAAATTTTAGCTTTTTCTTTTTTTTATTATACTATTACTTATAGTCTTTTTAAATAGCTATTAAGAAAGTTATTACTACTTTATAGGTAATAAGTAAATCCTTTACTTACTTTTTTATATTTATAGATAATAGCGTTATAGTATTAATATCTTCTTTTAGTACTTATAAATAGTATTTATATAAAAGGTATATAAGTATCTTACTACTTTTTAAGTATATAGTATTATTATAGGCAAACTAGGCTATAAGAAGGTTATCTGCCTAATTTAGCTAGTCTTTATTATAAAAGGTTCTAAGGTAATATTTAATTAGCTAATTTTAGTACTTTATTTAGCTATTAGTTTATAGATAGAAGGCTATACTAAGTTATTACTTAATTATAAAAGAGAAGTAGAAACTTTACTAAAATTAACTTATAAAGACTAATCCTTAGTTTATAATAATTCCCTTAAAGAAATTATAGTATATATAGATATAGATATAAAAAAAAGTTATAAGTTTATTACTAGTAATTTACTTATAAGTAGTAATATAAATAGTATACTTTATATTAAATATATAGTTATAGCCTTTACTTTTTAGTAAGTTTATAATAAAGTTTATTAAGATTTTCTTAAATAATTATATTAGTATTAGTAATATTATTAACTTACTATAAAGTTAATAATACCTTAGCTTTATTAGCTAGTAATTAATATATATAAATATATATTACTTAATATCTTATTTTATACCTTTTTAGTAATACTAATATATAATTACTTATAAAGTATAACTAACTTTTTAATATCTTACTAAAAGGTTATTATAAAGTAATATTAGAATTTCTATTCTTATACTTATTAGTATAAAGATTCTCCTTTTAAAGTAAACTAGCTAGTTCTTTTTAGCTACTTACTTATATCTTTTCTTACTATTTATAATATTACCCTTAACTTTACTATTTATAAAAATAATATTTTATCTTTATACTTAATATAAAGCTTTTATTAAAAAGGTAAGACTAACTTATATTATTATAGTATTTTTATAATATATATTTTATAAAGCTTACTATTTTTTATTTAGCCTTTTACTTTACTTTATAATACTAGATCTTTACTAAAGGTAGTTTACTTATCTTATAAGTAATACTAACTTAGTAAAAAGGAAAACACTAAGTATAACTTAAGTATTCTTATAGTAAATATTTTATAAAGTAGTAAGATTAAAGTTCTCTCTTTAACTTATAGGTTACTCTTTTACTTAGTTTAAAAGAGAATTCTTATACTTTACTCTTTTAGTAAATTTACTTTTAAAATACTAAAGAACCTTAGTAAACTACTTTACCTTTCCTTAAAAATTTCCTTTTTATTCTTTAGGTTAGGCTATCTTAATAATCTATTTACTAAGTTAACCTTTCCTAGCTAGTATTTAATCTTAAAATTAAATAAAGCTAATTAATCTAAGGCTATAACCTACTTTATTAAAAGCTTTATTTTTCTTATAAAGTAACTATAGTTTAGGTAATTTATAATAACTTAGATTTTTTAATTAATATATACTAAATAATATTACTATATTATAAATACCTTTATAATAATAAGTATCTTAGTATTAAGAATAAAGTATTTTAATTTTACTTTAATAAGCTTTTTTAATATATATATAATAAGGTATTAGTAGCCTCCTTAGTACTATAAAAGGATTATACTAATTATAAATCTTAATATATTTATTTAAACTTTTATTAGCGCTATTAGTTTAAAATAAGCTAGAATAAGTTCTTTTTTAAATTACCTTTTAAGCTTATTAAATACCTTAACTTTATAAGTACTTAGCTAGAAGTTTCTCTTAGGTTTACTTTTTAAAAGGTTTATTAATAGTATTATAATTTTATTATAATTTTTAATAAATTATTAGTAAAATCCTATAAATCTAAGGAATAATATAATATTATAAGCATTATAAGGTAATAGTTACTTTAATATAGCCTTAATATATTCCTTTTTTATATAAATTCTTTCTAAAGATATAATAAAACTAAGGTATAATACTATATTAATATTAAATTTATATTTTATAAGGTTTATATATAAACCTTTTTTTAAAAGTTTATCTAAGATTTTATAAATATACTATATATATACTTTAAGGTTATTATTATATATTAGAATATTATTAAAATAAATAATATAAGTAAAATTAATTAAGCTATATAGAATATTATTAATATATTCTTAAAAGGTTACTAATATATTAATAAAGCTAAAGAGTATAATATAATATTTAAAATAACTATATTAGTAGTAAAATATTATCTTTTATTTATCTCTTTTATAAATATATATCTAGTAATATATATCTTTTAAGTCTAGCTTTATAAATACTTTTACTCTTTTAAAGTAATTAAGGATTTCTAAGATTAAGAGTAATAAGGCTTTATTTTTATTTATTATTTAGTTTAATACTTTAAAGTTAATATAAAAATATAGCTTTCTCTTTTTCTTAAGTATAAATAATACTAAAGCCTTATAAAAACTTATTAATCTTTTAATTTACCTTTTTTTTATAGTATTATTAAGGTATTTATAAAAAGCTTCTAGTTTTTTTATAGTAAAAGAGTAAATAAATCTTTATAATATTTTTAAGCTTTTAGTTAGGTTAATTATATATATTTTACCTATAAAGTATTTTAGTTTAATAGCTTTTTCCTTATTAAAGACTTTTATATACTTTATATATTCTAATAAAAGGCTTATAATATTTTTATAAGTACTTTAATTTTTTAAGCTTATTTTTTTATTTAGAATAGTAATAATCTTTATAGTCTTATAGTTCTTTATAAGGTTTTATACTTATAAGGGTAATATAAAAGAGTAAAGAGTTTCTTTTAAAAGAAAGTAGTTTTATTTATTATCTTTTTACTTAATTTTTAAGTTTATCCTTTTAAACTAAAAAAGGCTTAAAATTATATTATTTATAATATCTACTATTATATAGTTAAAGAGTAGTCTTTTTACTATACTTTAATTATTTTTAAGCTTAAATAGTTTAAAGGTTCTTTTATATATATAAAGTAAAAAGTCTTTTACTATTATATTAATATAAGGTCTAGAAAGTAATAGTATATTTTTAGTAACTTTTTTACTTATTAGTATTACTTTACTTTTTAAGTTAAAAAGTATATTTATAGTAATCTATTAGTTACCTATTTAAATATAAGCTAATCTAATTATAATAGTATTAAGGCTTATATATCCTTAAGTATAATATAATTTACTAATAGGCTTATTATTTAGCTTTATAAATATTAAAAAGCCCTTAATAAGAGGTTACTATTAGTTTACTAATTAATTATAAAGTAAAGTAATATACTTATTATTACTATAAAAGGTATAATTTAAAACTAAGTATTAGGTCTTATAATATAGCTTTTTATACTTATAGTATATAAGTTAGAATAAAAAGTTATTATAATATAAAAACTATAAGTTCTTTATATAAGGCTAAGTAAGTAAAGTATATAAAGCTATAAAAAAACTTAGTATTAATAAAGTTAGTAAAACTTTTAATATTTTTAAAAGAGTTTTTATAATAATTCCTTACTATCTTATTTATTACTAAGTTAAAAGGATCTTATTACTAAGGATTTATATATAAATATTCTTTTAAAAGTATTAAATAAAGCTATAAATCTTATAAATAAGTAATAATAACTTTAAAAGTTTACTTTTAATAGCTTTATATTAGTCTAGGAATACTTAGAATTTTATACTTATAAGTTAAAAAAGGCTTATTAGCTATATATATATATTAAGATAATAAGTAAGCCTATTACTAATACTATTCTTAAGCTATATTTAGAAAACTATTTAAATAATATTTTAAATCTATTCTTTATATTCTAATTTAAAGTATATATTTTATTTACTATATATATCTTATAAAAAAAAGGCTACTATAAAGATAACTTAAGTTATATTATCTTTAAAGCTTTTTAGCTAGATATAAAAGTATAACTTTAGCGCTATAAGAAAGGTCTAGAGTTTAGTCTAAGACTTCCCTTTATATTTTATAATAAATAGTAATATTAGCCTTAAAGGTCTTTTACTATAAAAGTACTTTAATTCTAAGGTAAATAACTTAACTTTTAATAATTATACTAATATTAATCTTATTAGTAAATCTTTACCTTTTTTAAAGGCTATAAAGTAATCTTTTTTTACTTAAATTTAAAGTAACTCCTTTATATATAAAATATAAAGATTTAGCTTTTACTTAGTAAGGCTATTAAAAGATATTAAGGCTAGCTAGGTTAAAAGTAAGGTATTAATAGTTAGGTTTAGTATTACTAAGGAATCTTATATTAAAGCCTTTAATATTTAAAATTAAGCTACTTTTATATTATTACTATATATTTTAAGTAAAAGTATTATATTTAAGTTATTATTAAAATAAGATTTACTTTAAGTTTAGTATATTACCTTTTAGTAATTAACCTTATCTTAATTAAAAGTATTAAAAAAAGATTAAACTATTAAAGATAGATAATAAAGGTAAGTACTAGAGTATATATAAGGTAGATAAAGGTAGATTATTATAGTATTAAGTTTTAGGAAAGTAAGAAGTTTAAGGTATAGGATAATAATATATTAATCTCTAGCCTTCTTTTAAATTCTTAGGGCCTTACCTCCTTCTTATACTAATACTTAGATCTATAAAGGGTCTTTACTATAAATATACTAGTACCTTATTCTATCCTTTAATAATTATCTCTTTCTTCTTTAGTATTATTATCTCTTATATTATTTAGTTTATTAATTAAATCTAGCTATTTAATAAATTCTTATTATTATTAACTTATTAAAGCCTTTATAAGTCTATTAGTAAGGGTTCTTACTAATAGTAACTATTTTACTTTAATAAGTTCTTTTAATCTAGCTTTATAAAGCTAATAGCCTTAAATATTAATATACTTTAGCTTAGTCTAAACCTTCTAAAGATTATTAGTAATAATTTATATAGTTTATATATTATTATACTAGATTAAAGCTATATTATCTTTATCTAAGCTAACCTTAATACCTAATTTCTTTAGTAGTCTTTTTATAGCTATTTATTCTTTAGCTATATTAAAAAAAAGCTAATTACTTAGCTTTTATTAATAATATTATTATAGTATTCTAATAAGATAACTTTTATATAATTAGTTTACGAAATATTTAAAATATATAGCCTTATAATAATTTTCTTATAGCCTTATTATCTATAAAAGATATATTAAAGGATAATAAGAGAGTATTTATTTTATTATTAGCTATATAGTAAAAATATTAATCTTTAGTATAATATATATATTTAAAGACTCCTTTAGCAAGCTATATATAATACTTTAAAAGGTTTCTTATATATTATATTAGCTTAGCTATATAAAATATAAGATTAATTCTTATAAGATATAATAAGTAAAGAAGTATATAAACTAAAGAGGTATAATAAGTAATATTTTCTTTAAATTATTAGCCTTTATTTAAGTAAATTAGCTTTTTTAGTAATAGGGCTATTAGTATTTTTCTTTACCTTTTTAGTTACTTAAGGATATATTTCTAGGGAGCTATAATTATATATAATAATTAATAAAGCTAGATTTCCTTTATCTTTTAATTTTTAATAATCTTAATACTAAAAAATTACTTTAGTTCTTTAAAACATTTAACTTTATATATAGTTTTTTTAGGTTATAATTAAATTCCTTAAAAGGCTATAAGTTATAAAAGTCACCCCTCTATACCTATATAATACCTAAAAATAAGAATAAATAATAGAATATAATTCCTTAGGGCTAAAAGGACCCTATACTAGTACTATATTAATCCTATAGTAAAGGTATAGATATAAGTATATTACTAGATATTAATATAACTAGTTTAAAAGGCCTAAAGGTGCCTTTATATAAAGGCTAAAAAATTCTAACTAAGGATAACCTTATAAAGGCTATTTAGTAAATATAATAGTACTAAAACCCTAAGCCTTAAGGCTAGGCTAAAGCTAAGCTAAGGATAAAAAATAACTTAGAATTTAAAGATTATAAATAAGAGATATTTACTATTATATATATAATAGTTTTAAAAAACTTTTTACTTTTTAAAGTATAAAAGGTTATATATACTTTAATTAATAAAGTTATATTATAAGTATAGGCTATAACTAATACTCTTATTTAAAGTATAATTTAATAAGTAGTTAAGTAAGTAAGATAGAATAAGCTATTAATAAAAGTATAGAGTTAGGTAGTAATTACTATAAGACTAGGTTATAACCTAATAATAATAAAAGTAGCTTAATAAGTATTAGCTTATTATAAGTAAAAGGTTTTAATTAAAAGGCTAACTATTATAAATAATTACTATTAATATTTACTAACTAAGATTAAGGAGGCTATAAACTAAGCTATTAAGAAAAATAAAGCTAAAACTATTATAGCTATATATTAGCTTTAAAGTAAAAATATAGTTATTATATTTAAAAAGAATATAAAGAAAATAACTATAAAAGATAAATAGGTTAAGGCTATATTTAAACCTAGTATAGTAATATATTAAAAGGTATAATAAGTTATTATTAAAAGAGTTAATATTTAAAATATCCTTAGTAAAAAAGAAAACACTATTATTAAAGTAATAGTTAAGATATTAGAGATAAGTAATAAAGGTAAGTGCTAGGGTATATATAGGGTAGATAAAGGTAGATTACTATAGTGTTAAGTCTTAGAAGAGTAAGAAGTTTAAAGTATAGGATAATAATATATTAATCTTTAGCCTTCTTTTAAATTCTTAAGGCCTTACCTTTTTCTTATACTAGTACTTAGATCTATAAAAGGTCTTTACTATAAATATATTAGTACTTTATTCTATTCTTTAATAGTTTACTCTCTTTTTCTTATAATCTTATTCTTAAGGTTTATATATTTACTTAGTTTTCTTTTTCTTTTACTTTATTATACTTATTCTTTATCTTTCTTATAAGTTTCTTTTATAATTACTATATTAATCTTTATATCTTTAAATTATAAGCTTTTTTATTAATACTTATACCTTTTTTCTTTATTTATTTACTTTAGCTTTATAATATAAGTATTAGTGCTTTTTTACCTTAGGGCTTTATTACCTTATACTATTAGGCCTTTTAATACTTTTATTTTATTCTTTTTTAAGGCTTTTATTTTCTTTTTTTTTTCTTTTATTATTATTATTATTATTATTATTATTATTAAGAATAATTACTTTATTTTATTATTACTTTTTTCTTTATTACTTTTTTATTTTTATATACTTCTTTTACTCTTTTTTAATTAATTTTTAACTTACTAATTTATTCTTTATTATAAGCTTTATAAATTCTTATTAATAGCTTTTAATTTCTATTATAATAAAGACTTAATCTAATATTAAAGTAATAAAAGTAATTATAGCTATACTTATAGCTATATAAAATACTTATTACTTTAATAATTTATTAAGTTTTACCTTTAATCTTATTATAAAGTTAAGTAATAATAATTTTAATAATAATAATAATACTAATATATTATAAGTTATTTTTAGTATTATTATAAGTTTATAGCTAACTTAAGGCTAATTAAGAGATTCCTTATTATTATTATTTTAATACTTTAATAAAATAATATCTTTAAGCCTTAATATTTAATAAGCTTTTTACTATATTAAATTACTACTTTAATAGTTATAATATATTTTTTATCTTACTTTTATATATTATAACTAATTTATATAATAGCTAAAAGCTTTAAGTATACTTATTATAAAAAAGGAAAAAATTTTTATAATAAAATACTTTATAAGTTTTATACTTTAGTAAAGTATTTTAACTAAAAGGCTTATTAGTTAATACTTTACTATATATATTCTTTATTTTTTTTATTACTTTACTATTAATTTATTTTATTATAAAACTATATTATATATTTTTAGTATTTTAGCTAAAAGGCTTTAAATATTTTTAAAAAAAAGTATAATAAAGCTATAAAAAATAGTAAAAAAAAGGTAAAAAAGTAATATAAATACTATATTCTTATTATTAAAAAGGCTAAGTTAGTAATCTTTAAAAACTTTATTAACTTTACTTATATACTAATAAAGATTTATTAAACTAAATATAATATAGGTTTTTCTTTTACTTTATATCTTTACTACTAACTTATAATATCTTAAGAAAATTTCTTTAAAAAAAAATATTACTAATACTTTATTAATATATAGCTTTAGTTTTATAGTAAATTTATAAAGCTTATAAAAGTACTAATATTAAAAAGGATTATTTAGTTACTACTTACTTTAATAATAAGAATTAACTCTTTTTATTAAGTCTTTATTAAGTCCTTAAGGTAATATTATATTTTTATAGTATATTTAAAGTAATATATTATTATTACTAATATTAACTTTTTTTTTTTTTTTTTAATTTTTTATATTTTTTTTTATAATACTATTATACTAAAAAGAGTACTAAGTACTTTACTATATTTATATAAGTAGTTTAATTTATTTATTATTATAATAAGTTATATTTTATAACCTTCTTTATTTTTTTTTATATTTAACTTAGTTTTTCTTTTTAAAAGTTACTTTATATTTATTTAGTACTTTCTTTATAATAAAGTTACTATATCTTTACTATATATTCTCTTTATTAAAAAATCTCTTTTACTTAATTAAGTATTAATAGTATTAGTTTTTATAATAATAGCTTATAATTTACTTTACTTTAAAAGTCTTATTAGTATAAAAAAAGTAATCTATTAGCTTTAAAAAGGTACTTTTATAATAATTATATAGCTTAAGGTTTAATATATAGAAAATATTATAAATTTTTATAAATATTAGAAGTTAAAGCTAAAAAGTAAGGCTACTTATTTTAATAGCTTTTTTAATTTAATATAATCTTATATACTTTTTTACTAGCTTTTTACTAAGTTACTAAAAGTTTAAGTACTTTATAGAAATTAAAACTTAGTTATTAATATAAAATTTTAACTTTTTCTTTTTTTATTATACTATTACTTATAGTTTTTTTAAATAACTATTAAAAAGGTTATTACTACTTTATAAGTAATAAGTAAATCCTTTACTTACTTTTTTATATTTATAAATAATAGTTTTATAATATTAATATCTTCTTTTAATAATTATAAGTAATATTTATATAAAAAGTATATAAATATTTTACTACTTTTTAAATATATAGTATTATTATAAGTAAATTAAGCTATAAGAAGGTTATTTATCTAATTTAGCTAGTCTTTATTATAAAAGGTTCTAAGGTAATATTTAATTAGCTAATTTTAGCGCTCTATTTAGCTATTAGGGTTAGGGTTAGGGTTAGG
>NQYS01000001.1:6479957-6573172 GCA_003055955.1 Escovopsis sp. AC | reverse complement strand
CCTAACCCTAACCCTAACCCTAACCCTAACCCTAACCCTAACCCTAACCCTAACCCTAACCCTAACCCTAACCCTAACGTAGAAATATATAAAGAATAATACTTATTCTTAGTAGTAAAAGTGTTAAAGATATAAATAAATTTTATAACTAAAGCCTAGTCTTTAACTTATAAGTTTATACTATTAAGCCTTATTATAAGCTAATCTAACTTTAATAATACTTTAAGTATTATAAGATAAAGTATATTATTAAATATTATATTATAAAAAAAGTATATAGCTAATATAAAGCTAGTATTTATTTAAATAAAGAAAAAAATAATTATTTAATAGTTATAAAGTAAAGGATAAGAATAAAATATTACCTATATAAAAGTATATATTTAGTTTAATCCTAAGCTTATTTTATTATATAAAAAGTATAGTAATTAATATAAAAGTAATACCTTTATAAACTATAGTAGTTTACTATAGTATAAATAATAATAGATACTCTTATACTAAGCTTTAGTATTAGCCTAAGGCTAATAAAAGTACTATTATTTAAATATAAAAAAGGCCTTTTATTATAGTTATTAACTATAAAACTTATAACTACTTATAATTCTTACTATAAGTATTTAAAAAGCTAACTAATACTAAGGCTTTATAAACCTTTAGTTTATAATAAACTAAAGATATATTAGCACTAACCTAAAGTATATTATAAGATTATTAAGCTAAGTAATTAAATATAATTAAATAAGATTATAACTTAGCTTAGTAATTTTAATAGTAAAGAAAAAGGAAAAGCTATAAGTAACCTAAGGTTATCTTAGTATAAGAAATACTTAAAGAAAAAAAAAGTATAACTAACCTTTTTAAAACTAAGTAAAGATAATAAGCCTTATAAAAAAACTACTTAATAAAAGAAAGAAGATAAAGCTAATACTAAGGGCTAATATAAACCTAAGCTAGTAAAAAAGTAAAGTAAAGTATATAGTAGTTTTCTCTTAAAATAGTTTTATTATAAAAATATAAGGTAAATATACTAAGATTATAACTAAAGTAAGGAAAATAAATAAATAAATTATATTCTATTTTATTAAGTTATTAGTATTAGTAAAGGTACTAATATATTATCCTTTTATAATAATAATAAGTATTAACCTTATATTAATAGCTAATATTACTAAGGTTTTATAGTATATACTAATAATAAGATTATTATACTTTAGTATAAATAATATATTCTATTATTCTAAAAGTTTATAATCCTTAATTATTATATTAACTAATACCTATAGGTTTAACTAAATACTAATTATATTACTTATTATTAGAGATAGGTAATAAAGGTAAGTACTAGGGTGTATATAGGGTAAATAAAGGCAGATTGCTATAGTGTTAAGTTCTAGGAAAGTAAGAAGTTTAGAGTTTAAGATAATAATATATTAATCTTTAGCCTTTTTTTAAATTCTTAAAGCCTTACCTTATTCTTATATTAGTACTTAAATTTATAAAAGGTCTTTACTATAAATATACTAATATCTTATTCTATTCTTTAATAATCTACCTTTTCTTTCTTATAACCTTATCTTTAAAGTCTATATATTTACTTAGTTCTCTTTTTCTTTTACTTTATTATATTTATCTTTTATTTTTTTATAGGTTTCCTTTATAATTACTATATTAGTTTTTATACCTTTAGATTATAAACCTCCTTATTAATACTTATACCTTTCTTTTTTATTTATTTACTTTAGCCTTATAATATAAGTACTAGTACTTTTTTATACCTTAGCCTTATTATCTTATACTTATTAAGCCTTTTTTTAATACTTTTATTTTATTTCTTTTTAAAGGCTTTATTTTTCTTTTTTTCTTTTTCCTTTATTATTATTATTATTATTAAAATTCTTAAAAATAGCTACTTTACTTTATTACTACCTCTTTTTTTATTAGTTTTTTATTCTTATATACTTTTCTTTTTTTTTTAATTTATTTTTAGCTTACTAATCTATTCATTATTATAAGCTTTATAAATTTTAATTAATAGCTTTAAAATTTTATTAAGTAGCTATAGCTATATAAAATACTTACTACTTTAATAATTTATTAGATTATACCTTTAATCTTATTACTAAGTTAAATAGTAATAATTCTAATAATAGTAATAATATTAATATACTATAGGTTATTTTTAGTATTATTATAAATTTATAATTAACTTAAGGCTAATTAAGAGATTCCTTATTACTATTACTTTAATACTTTAATAAAATAGTATTCTTAAGCTTTAGCCTTTAATAAGCTTTTTATTATACTAAGCTACTACTTTAATAACTATAGTATATTTTCTATCTTACTTTTATATATTATAACTAACCTTTATAATAGCTAAAAGCTTTAAGTATACTTATTATAAAAAAAGAAAAAGATTTTATAATAAAATACCTTATAAGTTCTATACTTTAATAAAGTATTTTAACTATAAAGCTTATTAGTTATAACCCTATTATATATATTTTCTATTTTCCTTATTACTTTATTACTAATTTATTTTATTATAAAACTATATTATATATCTTTAGTATTTTAATTAAAAAGTTTTAAATATCTTTAAAAAAAAGTATAATAAGGCTATAAAAAAAAGTAATAAAACAAATAAAAAAGTAATATAAACACTATATTCTTACTATTAAAAAGGCTAAGTAAGTAATCTTTATAAACCTTACTAACTTTATTTATATATTAATAGAAATTTATTAGACTAAGTATAATATATATATTTTTTTTTCTTTTTTTTATATTTTTATTACTAACTTATAATATCTTAAGAATATTTTCCTAATAAAAAAGTATTACTAATACTTTATTAATATATAGCTTTAGTTTTATAGTTAATTTATAAGGCTTATAAAGGTATTAATACTAAGGAGGACTATCTTATTATTACTTACTTTAATAATAAAGATTAACTTTTTTTATTTAGTCCTTACTAAGACCTTAAGGTAATATTATATTCTTATAGTATACTTAAGGTAATATATTATTATTATTAATACTCTTTTTCTTTATTTTTTTTTTTAAATTTTTAAGGTTTTTTTTTATAATACTATTATACTAAAAGAGAGTATTAAGTATCTTACTATATTTATATAAATAGTTTAATTTATTTATTACTATAATAAGTTATATTTTATAACCTTTTCTATTTTTTCCTATATTTAACCTAATCTTTCTTCTTAAAGGTTACTTTATAGTTATTTAGTACCTTTTTTATAATAAAGTTACTATATATTTACTATATATTCTCTTTATTAAAAAAAACCCTTTTTATTTAATTAAGTATTAGTAATATTAACGTTTATAATAGTAGCTTATAATTTACTTTATTTTAAAAGTTTTATTAATATAAAAAGAGTAATCTATTAGCTTTAAAAGGATACTTTTATAATAGCTATATAGCTTAAGGTTTAATATATAGAAAATATTATAGATTTTTATAGATATTAGAAATTAAAGCTAAAAGGTAAGGCTATTTATTTTAATAGCTTTTTTAATTTAATATAATCTTATATACTTCTTTACTAGCTTTTTACTAGGTTACTAAAGGTTTAAATACTTTATAGAAATTAAAACCTAGTTACTAATATAAAATTTTAGCTTTTCCTTTTTTTTATTATACTATTACTTATAGTCTTTTTAAGTAATTATTAAAAAGTTTATTAATATATATTAGAATATTATTAAAGTAAATAATATAAGTAAAATTAATTAGGCTATATAGAATATTATTAATATATTCTTAAAAGGTTATTAGTATATTAGTAAAGCTAAAGGGTATAATATAATATTTAAAATAACTATATTAATAATAAAATACTATTTTTTATTTATCTTTTTTATAAATATATATTTAGTAATATATATCTTTTAAGTCTAACTTTATAAATACTTTTAGTTTTTTAAAGTAATTAAAGATTTCTAAGATTAAAAGTAATAAAGCTTTATTTTTATATATTATTTAGTTTAATATTTTTAAGTTAATATAAAGATATAGCTTTTCTCTTTTCTTAAGTATAAATAATATTAAGGTCTTATAAGGACTTATTAATCTTTTAATCTAACCTTTTTTTATAGTATTATTAAAGTATTTATAAAAAGCTTTTAGTTTTTTTATAATAAAAAAGTAAATAAGTCTTTATAGTATTTTTAAGCCTTTAGTTAGGTTAATTATATATATTCTACTTATAAGATATTTTAGTTTAGTAGCTTTTCTTTTATTAAAGACTTTTATATATTTTATATATTTTAATAAAAAGTTTATAATATTTTTATAAGTATTTTAATTACTTAAACTTATTTTTTTATTTAGAATAGTTATAATCTTTATAGTTTTATAATTCCTTATAAAGTTTTATATTTATAAAAGTAATATAAAAAAGTAAAGAGTTTCTTTTAAAAAAGAGTAGTTTTATTTATTATTTTTTTACTTAATTTTTAAATTTATTTTTTTAAATTAAAAAAAGCTTAAAATTATATTATTTATAATATTTACTATTATATAATTAAAAAGTAGTTTTTTTACTATATTTTAATTATCTTTAAGTTTAAATAAGTTAAGGGTTTTTTTATATATATAAAGTAAAGAGTTTTCTACTATTATATTAATATAAAGCTTAAAAAGTAATAGTATATTTTTAATAACTTTCTTACTTACTAATATTATTTTACTTTTTAAATTAAAGAGTATATTTATAGTAACTTATTAGCTATTTATTTAAACATAAGCTAGTTTAACTATAATAATATTAAGGCTTATATATTCTTAAATATAATATAATTTACTAATAAGCTTATTATTTAGCTTTATAAGTATTAAAGGGCTTTTAGTAAGAGGTTACTATTAGTTTATTAATTAGTTATAAAGTAAAGTAATATACTAATTATTACTATAAAAGGTATAATTTAAAGCAAAGTATTAGATTTTATAATATAGCCTTTTATACTTATAGTATATAATTTAGAATAAAAGGTTATTATAATATAAGAATTATAAATTCTTTATATAAAGCTAAGTAAGTAAAGTATATAAAGCTATAAAAGAACCTAGTTATTAGAGATAGGTAATAAAGGTAAGTGCTAGGGTATATATAGGGTAGATAAAGGTAGATTACTATAATGTTAAGTTTTAAGAAAGAAGGAAGTTTAAAGTATAGGATAATAATATATTAATCTCTAGCCTTCTTTTAAATTCTTAAGGCTTTACCTCCTTCTTATACTAATACTTAGATCTATAAAGGGTCTTTACTATAAATATACTAGTATTTTATTTTATTCTTTAATAGTTTACCCTTCTTTTCTTATAACTTTATCCCTAAGATTTATATATTTACCTAATTCTTTTTTTTTTTTACTTTAATATACCTATTCTTTATTCTTTTTATAGGTTTCCTTTATAATTATTATATTAATCCTTATACCTTTAGGTTATAAGCCTTTTTATTAATACCTATACCCTTTTTCTTTATTTATTTACTTTAGCCTTATAATATAAGTACTAGTATCTCTTTACCTTAGGGCTTTATTACCTTATACTATTAGGCCTTTTAGCGCTCTTATTTTATTTCTTTCTAAGGCTTTTATTTTCCTTTTTTTTTCTTTCTTTATTATTATTATTATTATTAATATTATTAAGAATAGCTACTTTACTTTATTACTACCTCCCTTTCTATTAATTCCTTATTTTTATATACTTCTTTTACTCTTTTTTAATTAATTCCTAGCTTACTAATCTATTCTTTATTATAAGCTTTATAAATTCTTATTAATAGCTTTTAAATTCTATTATAATAAGAACCTAATCTAATACTAAAGTAGTAAAGGTAGCTATAGCTATACCTATAGTTATATAAAATACCTACTACTCTAATAATTTATTAGGTTTTATCTTTAATCTTATTACTAAATTAAGTAGTAATAATTCTAATAATAGTAATAATACTAATATATTATAAGTTATTCTTAGTATTATTATAAGTTTATAGCTAACTTAAGGCTAGTTAAGAGATTTCTTATTACTATTACTTTAATACCTTAATAAAATAGTATTCTTAAGCCTTAGTATTTAATAAGCTTTTTACTATACTAAGCTATTACTCTAATAGTTATAGTATATTTTTTATTTTACTTTTATATATTATAATTAACTTATATAATAATTAAAAGCTTTAAGTATACTTATTATAAAAGAGGAAAGAAATTCTATAATAAAATACTCTATAAGTTTTATATCTTAGTAAGGTATTTTAACTAAAAGGCTTATTAGTTAATACCTTACTATATATATTCTTTATCTTTCTTACTACTTTACTACTAATCTATTTTATTATAAAATTATATTATATATCTTTAGTATTCTAGCTAAAAGGCTTTAAATATTTTTAAAAAAAAGTATAGTAAAGCTATAAAAAAAAGTAAAAAAAAGATAAAAAAGTAGTATAAATACTATATTCTTATTATTAAAAAGGCTAAGTTAGTAATCTTTATAGACCTTACTAACTTTATTTATATATTAATAGAGATTTATTAGACTAAGTATAATATAAGTTTTTTCTTTTACTTTATATCTTTATTATTAACTTATAATATCTTAAGAAAATTTCCTTAAAAAAAAACTATTATTAATATCTTACTAGTATATAGTTTTAGTTTTATAATTAATTTATAAGGCTTATAAAAGTACTAATACTAAGAAGGACTACTTAATTATTATTTACTTTAGTAATAAGGATTAACTCTTTTTATTAGGTTTTTACTAGGTCCTTAGAGTAATACTATATTCTTATAGTATGCCTAAGGTAATATATTATTACTGCTAATATTAACCTTCTTTTCTTTTTTTTTTAATTTTTTAAGTTTTTTTTTTTTTTTATAATACTATTATACTAAAAGGGGTACTAAGTACCTTACTATATCTATATAGGTAGTTTAATTTATTTATAGCGGGCCTGATATGCGTATTGAGGGCATCTTACATATAACTTTATATGTAGTGTGGCTCCCGCAGCCGCAGGGTGCGCTCTCTCGCTGGCAAACATGCAACAACCTATATAAGGTAGAGTACGGTGAAGGCATCGTCGTTGAAACATCGATTGACCACCGATTGCTGTCCCTGCATCTAGTCCTGCTTCTGCGTCTGTCCGACTTTTCCGCCACATCCAGTTCCTATCCTCGTTAGATGAAAAGGCTCGGTCAATAAGCGAAGACCATTTCCAGGGGACTCATACACAAAAGATCTGTGTTCTTTCGCAATATAAGTATGTGCTCTGTGATTTTCATATACTCCAGTACCTAAAAGACATACCTCGCCGGTCATCAGGACTTAAGTTACAGTCTTATCCAGGGAATGGCATCTAAGATGACACTCTCCTCAAAACCTTCCAAAGAGACTGTTGTATCCGGATATGAGATGACATGACCTGTATTTACCAGCTTACGCTTGTTCCCAGCACTGCTGTGGCAATGAACTTCTGGAACGTCTTGCTCCCTGGCTCGTTACTATGGAAGCAAGATTGATCCACCAGCGCAGTCAAGAAAACAATCAATCTCAAGTCACAGAAGGCCTTTCTGCATTTACCTTTCCTTTTTTCTTGTTTTATCTACCTATCACTATCTTTTTTGTACACCCTTTTGCGTTTCTTCACTTCCTGATTCAGCACTCACGCCCACGTACGGAATTGGTGGAGTAGCAGTGGTCTGGCATGATCTACGGCTTGCTCAGGGGCTCTCCGTCCTTGATCTTCTGCTGGCCGAACTTCTTGAGTCGGATAGCCTGGATGGCGATGAAGCCACTGGTGTCCATAGGCGAAAATCCCTCAAGGCTGTCCATAGAGGCGTCCTCCTCAGAGTACAGGTTTGAAGCGTCGCTCCAGCGGCCGAGGACAATAGCCTGCGGGGCAATTTTAGTTAGTAAATATTATGATGAAACGGATCACAGCAGGCCTAACGTCTGCCATGCTCATGGTTCGTGGGAATCATGTACATTTCCCTTGTAGGCGGCCATCCTGACAACACCGGTGACGTTGCGCTGCGAGAAAATGACCGAGTTTTCGACCTAAGGAGAACATTAATATGCCGAGAACTCGACGGTCATTGCGGATGGCTGCAAAGGGCACATACAAACTCCCGCTCGGGACTGAAGTAGAATCCGTTATATAGAATTCGGGCCCAGGACAGGCTTGTGAACTGGTCGCGCAGCTCGCGAACGCGGGTGTCCATGACAAGGCCTTCCAAATCCAGGTGGGCAAGTCGGGCGACTGATTCGTTAGCAACTGAACGCACGTCGCTCTAAGGCGAAGGAAGAACAGAAGGCAAAACGTACTGGTTAAGCCAGGCGTGCTGCAGAGTGAAAATCGATTAGTATGACAGAATATTCTAGGGAAGTACTTGCGTATAGAACTCACTCGTAACAACCTCGGCTCTTAAGACCGATGAATCCTGCATAGATGTCAGTGAGAAAATAATCGAGGGAGTGAAAGCCTCAGTGCTTAGATTAATCGTGGTCCTAAAGCGGAAAGTGTAGTTTTAACGAACGGTTTTCAACAATCTGTCTCAGGGTCAGTGAGTGCCATGAACCAAGAAGTCAGTACCACACTTACATCCACGCGACCAATGCCGTGAGTGTATCCAATCTCTGCCATGACGAGGTTAGACATTTACAGGTAAGACCATAATTTCGAGGGAACACAGACTGTTGAGCGCCTTGAAAGACTCCACGCTGTCGGTGATTTCCTTGTCTCCGATAACGACCTTCTCGATCAAACCCGCCTTGAAGTGGACGGAAAATTCTTGAGGCTGCTCAGGAGCATCCTGGGGGCTACGAGGGGCGAGTCAATGGGTCTGAAGTACGCCGTAGGAAGGAATTGTGAAGCGCAACTTACTCGACAGTTCGAGTCCAAAGGCTTTTAGGAGGGGTCACGTTAGGGTTTTCCTAGTAGATGTCCCCTTGTTAGTAAAACGACATTGATATTAAGGCATTGCTTGCGTGGCAGTGGGTGGATTGAGTCAACTTACGAGAAGGCCAGCTTCGTATGAGCACTCGTGTATGTTAGCACAAGCGTGAAAGAAGACTTCACACCGCCCACATAATGATCAAGGAGCCTGTGCCCACGTTAATCATTTTCGGTAGAGGTTGCTTACGTGCACCATGTTCTACCGTCTAAGAGTCAGTGTTGAACGCGCAATTGGCAGGAGATTAGTGGTAGATTTTATTCGGACTCACGTCATCCATGGACCAAGGAGCCTTAGGAGTTGAGGAGACGGGAATATTATTCTCAGCGGCAAACTTGAGAAGATCATTTCGGCCCCTAGATAACGGTAAGTACTACTACTCCGTTCAGTAAGTCAGGGGCAGACCAACTTAAAGCGCTCAATGAACTCGGGAATCCTCCAGGGCGCTAGGATCTTGATGGACGGCGAGAGCGCCTGGAAGGCTAACTCGAATCGGACCTGACTGGACGATATCAGTGGGTTTGGCGGGGCTTCGGCCGTCCTAGGCAACTCACTCGTTCTGTGCAGATGTCAGCAGACTGCGCGGGTATACGGAGTAGAGTCATGTAGGATACTTACACCCTTGCCAGTGCAGCCGTGCGAAAGATATTGGCAGTCGTAGCGTTGAGCAACGCGAACTTGGCTCCTGGCAATGACGGGACTGTCCAAACAATCATATTAGCCACAAAGATCGCGACGAGGAGATTGGTCAAGCACCAAAAGACGAACCGTGCCAACGCGGTGCCCAACAGATATCTGATGATATTAGGTCAACCTTGGTTCCCGCCGGACCATGCTTGAGCGATTATTACCTGTCTTCGAAGATGGCATTGCACTATGGAGAGTCAGTTTAGTCTCTATCTAGATTTCTCTAAACTCGGTTGAGACGCACCTGAATGGCCCTGCTCACGATCTCGTCGACTAGCTCGCGCTGGAGATCCTCGCAGACGAAGGCCTTGGCACCCAACTAAAGGATGGGTCAGCGAGATGAATGCTTCTTCCTCATTCACAGCCATGATTTGAAAATACCTGGAGGGCCTTCTTCTCAACAGCAGCAAAGTCTAAGACAGCAGCCTCGGTCAATGGACTTGCAGACGCTCCGAAATTGCAATTGGGGGTACACACCTTCCTCCTGGCCGACATTGCCCAAGAAGGCGATGACCTCGTAACCCTCCTGAATAAGCCATACCAAGATCTGCCCGTCGTCAGCATAGGGAACCACAGATGGGGGCTTGATATGCTGAAATGGCCGAGAATGTGAAGCTCGAGAGCTCGGGAGCTTCTGGGCGATGAGGGGTAATTATGAGGGGTGAGGGGTAGGGCCAGGCGATTCATTACAGTAGATGTATCAAGACCGCCCGAGTAGGCACTGCGGCTCGTCAGCAAACAGGTGCGATGGATGGCCCTCGAACGGCGACATCACTTACAGGCAGACACGGCCCTTGGACATGATTGCTGAAATGACGAGAAGCGATGGAGATTGGGTATTGAATCGCAATGATGGAGGGGGAGTCTTGGACAGAGTAATGCGTAAGAGGAAGCCCGATATGTATGTACTGATTCAGCACGGACGAGGTCAAGTTGAAACCAGGCTCCAATGTTCAAGTTGGCTGTGCGAGTCAGCAAGGATAGATGAGTCATGTGATCCGAGCGCCATCGCACAGTGCCCACAGTGCGATCATGGGCCTCGACGCACTCCACGGTCCAGGCCCCAGCAAGCGCGCCGTTATCGTCTTCTCCACGTTCGTTAGGTATCAAGAGGGGAGATTAAGATCCCGCAAGTTAGGCAGGTCGTTAGCAAGACGGTGCAGATTCTCATTCGGCCGCGTCTGATTGCGCCCTACGGCCATGGATTGATCAATTTCTTCTCACTCGTCCCGTGATGTTCTTCAGCGGCACCTCGAATCCGTACAGACTTTCTCACTAGAATGCCTTGAACAGCAATTTGAAAGGCAAGATTCACGTCAAGTCCTCATTCAAGGAATTAATACCGAGAATCTCTCTGGGATTCAAATCGGACATCCATTGATGTTCCTTGTTAAAGGTTCGGCCATCAACCAATCAGCTAGCGTGGATGGTTTAGTGGTAAAATCCATCGTTGCCATCGATGGGCCCCGGGTTCGATTCCCGGTCCACGCAATGCATATGTCATATGTTCCAGTTTTTTTTCTATACGGAGCATCAGGCGAGCTCAATTTCTTTTTTTTCTCCTTAGTTCTTTGTACTTCGGCGATCATTCGAGATGCAGGCACAGTCATCAACGTAGGGAAAAGCAATCTCGTTATTAATTCGCCATTTTCATACAGGAGGAAACCGGTTCCTCTGCACTAGGCGCCAAAACTACCTACTAAACATCGACCTCCCTTCCCTGCCCCTTTTGAACACCGAATAAATGCTGCCGACTTTGTCACAAAATCCCCCCGAAATGATGAAATTGGTAATTGAAGAGTACATGTGTGTTGCGATGAGGGAGATAAAAATGGTCCAAAATCCGTAATTCGTTGGCCGAATAGGGTATGAAGACGCTCCCCTCGAGCGTGGAGGAGATGGGAGTGTGGCAGAAGAGACCTTGGTATTGCCTGCCCACCTACTCCATCTTGCCCATTTCCTCGTCGTGACGCTTGCCACGCCTCGTCCGGAACATCTCGAAGGTCCTGTTCGGCTTGGTCCTGATGGTTTCCCGGAGCGCCGCCTCACTCCTCTGCATCCAGACATCCACCGGGGCCGAGCTCACCGGGTAAAGGGGGACGTTGTTAGGATTCGCGAGGAAAGATTCGGCCCCCCGCCTCTCGTAAGAAGCAATGATGTCGAGGTCGTGTTGGATTTGGTCGCAGTAGCTGTCGAGGGGCAGGTCGTTGACGTCGGTGCCAAATGGATTTTCAATCTCGTGGCCAATCATCAGGAGGCCGAGGATGATGTACGAAGCAGCTACCGTAGCCGGAATGGCGATCCAACCCAGGAGCTTGACCAGCTGAAAGGGGAGCAGCAAGACGTAGACCCAGGTGATTTGGCTATGAGAAGGTCAGCATCGTATCACATGCAGGACTGCTGGCCGATTTCGACGCACGAGATTGCAATAGAGTAGGCCACGGGCAACGGGGTGTTAAGCACACGCTGGCAGCCCGTGAGCACGTCATTGAGAACCGTCATGTTGTTGTAGGCAATCGTTTGCTGAATGGGCAGGGTCAGCTGGCCGTTCTGAATCATGAAGTCGACGGTCAGGGCGATGTGGCTCAGGATCTCCAGCGGCAAGTTTCCCAGGGGGAGTTCGGCTCTCTTAACCAACTTGCGGGGATTGCTGGCGGCGAAGGAGACCCCGAGATTCTCTCCCGTGCTCTTGAAGAAGCCCGTCTTCTTCTCAGGGGGGGCCACGGTTTCCGTGGCTGTCCGGGCAAAGGTGTTGAGGTGCCTGACAAGAGGGTGGAGGTCAGGGTGGCCAGTATATGGCTCGAAACGCAAGTCGTGTTTCAACGCAACAGAGAACGCGGCCAGCAGGTTCATGGCGCTGACCTTGTTGAGAAGGGTCTCGCGGGTATCCTTGGTCTCGGGGTCCTTGGCGTGAATCCAGAACATGCGACCCAGGGCCTGGGAAGCGGTGCTCAAGGAAGCCCAGAGCCGACGGCCCTCACTGTATCGCTCATAGGCCGTGGAAGAGCGGAAGCTGAGGCCCATGGAGACCACGAAACCCGTGACCGTGAGGAGGACCGAATTGACTTCAAGAGGATGAACCTTCTTGGAGATGAGGGTGATGCAAGTTGCCCATGCTCCTACCAGCAAGAGGGGAATGATCATCTTGGGCAGGATGCTGCCGTGCATCTGCATCAGCAGCGGCCATTTGGTGTGTCTGCTGAGGTCCCGGGGCCCGACAAAGTAGTTCTCCAATTCGAGAGGAGCCTGATGGTGGATTTTTGGGAGATGACTAGTCGAGGGTGTTGGAGAGGAGACGCGCTCGAGCGGGGCCTCCAAGCTTGGAGGCCTTTCGGTTCGCTGGTGATTGTCAGCCTCGACTGCGTAAGCCGTAACACCGACGGTGGAGGCGATGCTTCCCGCTGCCGACATGATGGCTGATCAAGAGGCGATGGTCAGAGGATGAATGAGTCCCTGGCCCGGTCACAAATCTCTGGGATGTTCAGTGATTGGGGTCAATCCACTGGCAAATGGAGACTGGCGTGATTGTGTAGCCTGGCGGCAAGTTAAGCGACAGGACCTCGGTCGAAGAAAACGACAGGGGTTCCCGGGATAGAAGCAATCGATGAACCACCCAGCTCCCGGCGTGGATGGGGTGAAGAGGAAAGGGTCGAAAATCGAGCGAGGGACGGGGGTGAGGGGGGGTTCTTATTGTAGTAGAAGGTACTATAGTAGATGGAAAATCTGAGGTCAATGGCTGTCGAGACCTTTTGGGTCGAGGCAACAGGAAGGATACGTGGATGCCAAATGATTGGAAAGAAGGACGATGCAGAACGCACGCACGACGCAAGACGCAAGAGCAAACTTCGCAGCCAGATTGGGCGACAAGGAAGGAGAGACGATCGACCTGCATATAGAGGTACATAATTAGTAGTGGGTAAGAGGCTCGAATCCAACACAAGCCTGGCGAAGATGCATACGGCATGGACGCAAAACGGGCGGAAAGAGAGGGGCGACAAGACGAGAAGGCGACAAGGCGACAATGCGACAATGCGACAATGCGAGAAGGCGAGAGAAGTGAGTTCGGGTATGGAGGCAGGTCGCACGGAGTGGGCGTCTGGGACGTCCACGGTGGACTGATCACAGGGCACATCCAAGTAAGGAATCGTCCGGGCTCCTGTTTTCCTTTATCATATTTGTAGTATGCCCTGTTGTTTCTCAAATTAGTAGATGGCCGAAATGAGGGTATAGCAATGGATACAGGTACGAATACGATACTGGTAGCAATCAATTGAAGGAAGACATTGATCAATTATACGGAGTAGATCCATTGACCTTTCAAGGCCTTGAAATTGCCCACCCCGAAGCTCCTGGCTCCAGCAGAGGTTCTCGACTCGCTGCCTGCTCCAGTGAGAGCGAACCTTTTCGGCATGGTGAAAAGCTAGGAGAGACACTCGAGGATTGCTGCCCAATGAGAAGCCCTATCTGGGAATTTAGGGACCGAAAATAGCAAATAGACTCAGATCCTCTCCTGCCGTTTGAGTTTGAGCAAGGGTCGGTTTCAAACGCGCGCGCCATGAGGCACGGCACGTCGCTGTCTATCAGGCGCCCGGCCGCCCAGGCGATCAGGCAGGGGCTGATGACTCTTGAGGGAACCTTGGTAGTACTCGTAGTAGTGCTCCGTGCGGAGTACGGAGAAGATTGTGGAGACAACTTCAAGTTGGAGCCCAGGACAGCAAGAATATTGTGCGGCTCCCATGATCATACGGACAGCAGGCCGTGCAGGACTGTTGGCAAAGAGCAAGACTCAGTCCTCCGTATGTACTCCAAATTGCTCGTTGGCTACGGCCAGGGGTGCCAGCTTGCTTAGGCTGTGTGGCCTTGCCAATTGATGAACGAGTACTCCGTACGAATTGCTCCGTAACCTGTATCGTACTGGGAGTACGAGAACGTTCGAGTGGACCAGTCGTTCGCGAACCCTCGGTCAGGATCACACAGATGTACTATTTTTGTTGTTGTTGTTGTTGTTGTTGTTGTTATATATTTAACTCGCACAGAGGTTATGTACGAGTATATATCTCCGTAGTGTGTGCAAGGACCCATCCATGTTGCGGGTCAATGATGATCGCCCGCATCTGATTGATCAGCCGCTTCTTCTCCGGTTTGCTAGGAACATGGAACATCAACGATAACACCTTTCGAGCAATTTGTGGGGGTTGACGACATCAATCAATTCACAAAGCACGTAGGATTGATAAGAGTGAGGAGGCGTGCGGAGTAGTGCTACCTGTAGCGGGCGGTAAGCGAGGGCCTCAGACTTGAAGCGTGCCGCATGGGCACGTGACCTGGCGTCTTGTCGACTCGCGCGGGGTCGCCGTCGCGTCGCGTCTCGACTCGACGCGCTCGTCGCGATGGTGCGAGCTGCAGGCCATGACCAGAGTGGAGTTTTCCAATCTGCCGTTTCTGCCCTTCGCTCCTCGAGGCGAGATGCCGATCACATGTCGCACGCTGTGAGACTGGCCGCGACGCGGACCTCATCGCCGCCGCCCGCCAGCGCCGCGGTCCTCCACTTCAACTGCCTTTATACGCACGATCTCCGCCGAAAGCACAAGCGGTGGCAGGATGGCCAGCTCAAGTTCCACACCTTCAACGAGAAATACATGCTCTACAATGATGGCGGGGGTTTTGTGGGTGATGGCCATTGGTCAGGCGATCAGGCCAACTTCTGTGAGGGACTCGAGCTGAGTCTCGATCGCGGGGCTGCCATTGTGCAGGTTGACAGGTGCACGGGGCGGACCGAGCAGGATCTATCTCAGATACTCGACAAGAGAGCTCGGGAGGTCGAAGCGCGGCGCCTCAACGCTTTATCGAGGGTCCCGGCAACTGGTGCCCGCCCGCCAAACCCGGGAGGTGTGGTCGGCGGTGCCCCACACATCGGCCACACCGTGCAGCAACGCCCTTTGAACAGCCTCGTGTCAAACCCGGGACCGATCGGGAGAGCCTCCTTGCCGGAATGCTCGCCATTTGAGGAGAGAAAAGCTTTATCGTCGGATAGACCGAGAGATCCGATCGCGGCGCAACGCCCGGCAAGTGAGAGGAGGCGGCTTGGCTCCCCGCCCAGCAAGGAAGGACATGCCCAAAAACTGTTTGGCACCAAGCTGACGCTCGTGAATACCCCATTTCCTTCGCGCTCAATACCGCCCATCTCACACGTCAAGGAACGCTCTTCGACTGGAAATTCAGACCGCAAAACGGGAAGCAGAGTCGAGAAGCATGACGCTCTGTCGTCCTCGCAGGAACTCTGCCCTCGAGCCACGAGCGCAACATCTCACCGCAATCGCGCTGAGAAGCCGGACGCGAATGACTCCCATGCCACCCCGAGGCAACTACGGGTACACGATACGGAGAATGAGGAGGACAGCTCTCACGAGCCCACTCAGAAGCATCGCTCCCCCAAGCCTCAGCAGAGCCCGCTCAAAACACAAGAAAAAAGACGACGAATGGTCCAGAAAATTCAGTCAGTCTCGATCCGAACCCGAAATCACACAGAGGTTGCTGAGCAACAAATACTGGAAGAGAATCTCGTGGCTCTCATACCAGGGGATGGAGAGTCAGAGGATGATGGAAACCGACCAGATCCGATGCTTGAGCGATTTAATGAAGAGCGTAAGACGAGGGCCGCATTGGGGAAATGTCCTGAGGCAAAGATTGCGCCTTCACAAAAGAGAGAGGGTTCGAGAATGCACGAAGAAGAGAATCGGAAATCGAAAAAACAGCATCATGGGCTCGAAGAAGAAATCAGAGGACACAAACAGGCCAGTGGTATGGGGAAGTCCGTGAAACACGTTGAGACCACAAACGCCGCTGCGACCGGCTCTTCATCAAACCCACCAACGGAAAGAAGGATTCAACTGCGAAGCAAGTCGAAGCCGAAAAGAGGTCTCCTCATCATGTCTGAAATATCAGCCAGGAGTCCAGGAGTCAATGGCGGGATTGTTTCGGATAAAGCCGAGCCTATTGCTCGTGTCAACCCACAAAAGATCCCCGAATATGAGGCTGAAGTCTTCCTGCCGGTTGATGAGCCCGAGGGATCTACGGGTACAAGGTCATCTCAAGTTGGCACAAAGAGGAAAAGGCGTGAGGTGGAAGAGGAGTCGGGTCCGCAGATGAAAAGAATGGCGCGCAAAAGCGTCAAGAGCAAGGAGATATTTGGCCTCAAATTCCCCGCCAACGACCCTATCCCATCGCCTTTTGTTTCTCTGGTCGATGCGCTTCGTGCCGGGCCAGGCTATCAAATGGATAGTATTCTCCCTGTCCGCGCGGCAGATTCTCCGCGCCCGGCAAGAGAAGAGAAGGAAGCGGCAGGGGATGATGATGCGGATGGTCCAGTATCACAGTGCGTTCCTCCGTGTGTTCCTGTGGCCGTCCGCCCGGATGCAGTTCCCCCCGAAGCAAGCGTGGAGATTGACATTGATTTTCAATCCAAGTCTTCGGTGAGCAGGAACGCAGGTTTCAAGTCGCTGGCAGTCCCTAGCATTGGCGGCGCCGGAGCATGGAGTCGGCATGCAGAAGACCTACTTGGGATGACGCGGCCTCTCACGAAAGCTCGTCATCGTTGATTCTTTGCATCCAGTCAGGCTGAGAAGTGCGGAAGAAGAAGTCTTCGGGGTGTCGGGTGTCGGGCTTGATTATACTGAGTACCCCAGGCCGTCGGTTGGCCCTTTTTCTAAGGAGCCTCCATGACCGCAGGAGTCTTGACCTGGTTAGTCAATGTCCGATCTGCATGAAGCCCATTACTACTTCGAGGGCTTGTTAGGGTTACGCGATGGAATGGAGCTAAAATTCCTCATCCAGAACCTCCATACTGCGGCGCCCTGTGGTATGTCTTCGTAGGCATCAGTCAGCCTTTTCTTCCATTGTATGATTTATTTGGTACGTGTTGTCTAACATGGCTAGAGGTATGAGTACGGAGTACGGAGTGCTCCGTATTGCGTCAGCCCTCATACCTCTCCATTTTTTAGTAAGATTACCGGTATGCCTCCATGCCAGGAGACAGTTCATATCAGAATCACAAGTTCGTGTGCTCCGTATGCACGAGTATGAGTACATACGAGTTCCGGTACGAAGTTCCCCGTACGGAGCACGAAGAACACACCTCGCCATACCGGTACAACCCGCTCTTGCCATGCCCAGGACGGAATCCGCAGTCTGCTTGAGCTTCCCGGATATGGCAATTGGCCAATCAACACCAGATCCTCTCGCCGAAGACCCATTAAAGCAGGGGCATGAGACGGCGCAGACGGGCCTATCAGGAGATGAATATCGCGGACCCCGGACCGAACAGCGGCCCGCCATTGGCGTACTGAGCCACTCGGGGCGCCCCGGGCTAGTCCTTTTCAAGCACGCCGAAAAAGCCTGGATGACCCACCAGCTGAGTCGGTTGCATTGGGGGAGCGAGGACGTTAGAGACGCAGCTTGAAATACCATGACTCCCGACTGCGCTCGACTCGAGTGTGTCACTCGTTTCTTCTCCGATCCTCTCTTGGACCTCTTCCTCTACCTTCCCCCCTCCGAGTTTTCTCGCTAAACGTTTCGTATTCTCCCTGAAATACAGTACCAGGCGTCTACGGTTTCGAAGCTCCCAAAACACATCATCTCGAAGGACTCCCTCAAAGCGATTTGTCTTCAAGCGCGTTGGTCCCCGGAAATATTACGACCCCCCTCAAAAGGCCCTGACCGTGCTGTCTTTGGCGCCAAAACGTGAACCATCACCGCCGCAACATTTCCATTCGCCTTTGGCTGCTGAAATTATCAGTGACCATCCGTCACGAAGCTGGCCCAAACCTGGTATTCACGTCGTACTGTAAGTCTCTCCCCAGCAGTCACTTTAGAGCAGCAAAATTTCTTGCTTACAGACTTCACAGTGGCTAGTCGCCACTTCTCGAGGCAAGAATTGGACACCGACGTCCCGCTCATAAGTGCCGACGTCATTCGCTCATAGCGTTTGGTCCCTTCCCACCCCTCGCTTCCATCCCGGTACCACATGCATGAGCAAGAGATGGCTTCCCATTTCATCTCCAACGCCCCTCTTCCTCGGGGTTTCTCGGTCTACCAGCCCGCGCTCGGTGCCCAGCTCCAATTCTTTCCCGCCCTCGGGTCTCGGGAGTTGGATGACCTCATGAATGCCTTCATTCCCGGTCCCGCCTCCTTGAAAGAGAAGCGGGCCTCCGTTTCACTCGACTTCCTCGAGTACACCCAGCTGACCGGCAGAAATTTCAAATTCTACACCATCTCTCCCGCCAGCGCTGCCACCAGTTTCTCGTCACCAGTCCCCAACGGGTCTTCATTCAACATCTCGCCCTTGAATTCCATCGCCGCCTGGGAGCTTTCCGGTGCCCCAGGCGCCGTGTCTGTCTCTCCCAGCCCTTCCTCAACACAGACCCGAAAGAGCCCCAAGGCCAGCGCCTCGTCTTTGCACGGTCGCTCAGCAACCGACCTCTCCCACTTACCGGGGATGAAGATCATGACAAAGGATGGCTTGGACGTCACCAATTCGGCTTCCCGAGGTTCCAAGACGAAGGAACAGCGCGATCACGCCCACCTGATGCGCATCATTAAGGCATGCGACAATTGCCGCAGGAAGAAAATTCGCTGCGATCCGAGCCATAAGAAGCGCCCCGCTTCCCAGGCTCAGTCGCCAAAGTTCATCACAAAACTCGCCAAGAGGGCGCGTACAGCGGTCCAGAAGCCGCCCACGACGGTCATACCCGCAACGGATCTGGACGCCTTCATGACGACTCAGCCGTCCTTACTTTTTGAGCCAACCTTCACATTTGCTGACCTCAAATCTCTTGACCCTCTCGTTGGCGTTGCCGATCCTCTAGATCCGTGGGATCAGTTTGTTCAGTATCCTCCTCTGGATACTGACACCGACAATCACCTCTTCTTCGATCTGGAACACTACATTTCCTCTCAATCACCCTCATCCTCATCTCAAACCTCAGAATCACTCGTCAAATCACTTACACCACTGTCGGATGAGGACTCTTCTCTGGTGCCTGGTGCTGATCACGGGGTGTCTGAGGGCACAGAGACCCCACCTCGTCTTCCTTATCTGGATTCATCGAGCTCCTTTGCCAATTACATTGACTTCAACTTGTTCTCGCCTTCATCATCGTTCTTAGAGGATGAGTTGATGATCCCGATATCCTGCCATCGACGATTGGATCCAGCTGAATCGCAATTGCATTCCTCTAATGAAATCGATCCTGGCAGTGGCCTTGGCTCTCCAGCAGGCATGTTCTTGGGCATTGAGGAGAGCTCGAGGCGGGCAATTCGGTCATCCGGCGAAGTTATCCCCGGAGCGCCACCCGGTGTCTCCTCTTCCTTCCCATCATCTCCTGATCTCGTTGAAGGGGATCAATTCGTGATTCAAGAAACAGTGAATTCCCCTGTCTCCGTTGACGCATTTGAAGCGCGACTAACCCGGTTGCAGTCATTTACCACCTCACCCTCTGACGACCGAGCCGGTCGTTTCGCACCCGAGTCCTCTTGTGAAGCCGGTGTTCTCGCGCCGACAGGCGAGATCTGGGGCGATCCGGAGTTGTCTCCAGGCGAGAGTGCTCGCAAATCTTTCTTGAGCCCGCACGGAATTGGGGCACGAAGCCCATGGAATGCGGCCATTTCACCGACTCGAGATGGCAACCACTTGACAACTGGCCTTCAAAGTCAGAGAACATCTGGCCCGTCATCATCCCAGGGTGCCACCCGGGCTGGCGACAATCCACAAGATCAGGCACAGGTACGTTAAGCCGGAAGCTGTAATCATTTACGGGATGCTAACAGCAATCCACAGTTCCAGGCAAGACAAGCCACGGCAGCATTCTGCCTCACGCCCGCATATCGCCCCCAGGAGACGGAGCAACAAAGGGCCTTGGCCACGACTCCTCGTCCTGGCGAGACGCATAGCGACATCGCCACTGCAAGCGTGCCGCTACTGGATCCCACCACCAGTCCCGTGGCACCCCCTGATCTTGCTTTTTCGGGCGATCGTCAACTCTTGTCGACCACCATCGCTGCGCCACCTGGTGAGACATCAACCACGTCGATTCGTGCTGCTCGGTCGGCCACATCGCGCGGCCAAGAAAGTTCCTTGTGCGCAACGAGGAGCAGCAATTCTCGACCGACCGAGGTCTCGACATCTTTGCAACATGCGCACCGCAAACTGCCGGCCTGCGCCACTGGCAAGACGCTCAAGTCTTCCGAGGGATCCACCAGAGACGCTCTGATGCCGAACGACCCACAGGCCGCGCCACTGCTCGCGACAGCCTTGATCATCATGGTGCTGGGCGGCTTCGCTCGCAACGTGCTGCTTCAATTCGTCGCCACTGTCTTGCTCGCCGGAGCAGCTGCACACGAATGCATGAAGAATCCAGCCACCCCAGACACAGGCTGCGGCCTCTTGCGCACGGCTGATGCCAGCAGAACCTTGATCACGCGGCTCACCGACAGAGGATCACGGACGAAGGACGGCGTTTCTTTTGCCAAGGGTCTCCAGAAGCTGGCTGTTTCTCGTGCTCTCAGAGTGGGCATGGTCTAGAAAGAGGTGAACTTTTCGGCGATTTCATAGCCAGGAGATGTGTTCAATTCTGATTACTTCCACGTGGGTGTGCTGGAGGATAGACGAAGTACGGAGAGGGCTATTACCTTTTGTTGCCCAATCCAAGCCGTCAATGCACGAAGTTCATATTTGTATATGTGTTACAGATTTGCTAAAAGATCGAAGATTTTTGAACATAGTCGGAGAATGCATCCAGATGCAAGGATGAAGCGCTTCTTCTCGCGCTTTTCCCAATGACCAAGCTGTGTCGTTACCCTCTGGTATACACGCCAGTGGCCATTGGCGAAGGAGGCATTTTTACTGCTTCGTACTTAGGTAGGGTCATCAGCATGCGACAGAAGCATGCGGTGCTTTTGGAAACTCTACTACGTACGATGTACTTTATAGTTCATGGCTTAGGCTTCTCTGACTGTCGCCTCGCGAAGCCGCTCATTTCAAGCTCCGCGTTCTGCACGAGTGTCAAGGCTAGTAGCCAGGCATTGGACACAATCCATGCTTTCTCGGCTCCTACGATGGCTTTGGGAGGTTTAGAGGAGGGGAATATGGTGTGCTCGGTAAGCACGGAGCATGTACGGGGTACGAAGTATGTAATACATGGCGCCGAAAGAAGCCTCTATAGGTCAAAGTAGAAGCGGGGGCAGGGGACCGTCCGTAGATAAAAGGGGATGATCCTGGGCCTAGATTCTGTTTGTCACGATCTCCTTTTCCTTATACTCCGCACTATTTCTTAGATCCATCGCCACATCGTTCCCGAAGCACATCCTTGCGGCAACCTGATCTTAAGTATTGTCCGTTCATTCTCCAGGATCTTTGTGAGTCTGCTCTATCACTAGAGCGGCACAATGAATCATTTACCGATTTTGGATGACACGACGTGCAGATTTCGACCTGTCGCTTTCAAGCCACGATGAAGGCCGCCTTGACCTCGTTAATTCTCGCTGCTGGGGCCTTTTTTGCCAGTTCCGCCATTGACACGAAGCTATCGGTTGACTGATACATCGACACTGGATGCAAGACCCGTGAGAATGCGGCTACCCTGGGAACCGAGGTAGACAACCAAGTGTGCATCGAGGCCGGCATCTCCGCTGGCAGTATCAGGATCAACGGCTGTGATCATTCCCAGTGCTTTTGCCAGATATGGGGGGCTTCACAGTGCCAAGGCGGTGCGGACTGGAACTCTCTGACCTTCTCATGGAACTCAGATACTGGTGGCAATTGCCTGAACTTGGGTAAGCTCCTTTTCAACGGAGTCGCGCTTAAGACCTTTGGGGAACATGAGGGACGTGATGACTGTCTATGTAGAATGGCCTGCGGGATGGACCGCCGCGTAGCCAGGAATTTTACATTCCCTATGAATGCATATCCAGATTTCACTCACCTATCTCGGGACACTCTTTAGTCGGGGGTCTTTAGAAACAAATACGCAGGGCTCTAAGACACACTTATTGATTTGAAAAGCCAGCCAGTGTGGCCAATCACCGCTATACAATCGCGTCTCTCAGCAGTAAAGTCGAAATTGCTTCCGTGTTTTGTCTCTGCAGGCTGGGTAGAACACCTAGAGGCGAGTAGAGAATGGCTGATCATATCGTCATTAAAGCGGCGGGTGATCTCAGGGGTGTAATGTGGTCCGTTGCTGTGGCTACCAAAGTCAAGTGTTTACCCGAAGCATGAACCCCTTAATCACGCCCCGAGCTCTCTTGCACAACAAACCTCAGATGTTCTCTGAGCTTTCTTCCAGAGTCGTTACTTATGGGATCAATTCATTGTCGGGAAAGAGCTGAGGACTTATTAATTACTTTACTTAGAGATTCACGACAGCCACCTATAGCTTGTACTACAGGTACTACCTCGTTGGATCTACTACCTTTGGGTGTCTCTTGTAGCGTCAACAAAGTTGCTCGTGCACTCCCATCAGCACCCCCGTGCCGTCAGCTTTCACTCCGAGTCATCCAGCTCGCCATGTCTGTGCCGTGAAGTTATCCAATTACCCTTGAATAAATTTCTTTTCACAGTCTTTTCCCCCCTGCATCCAGCGCCATTTTGACAGTCATGGCGGATCCCAAAAACGAGAATTCAACGTCTCCGACAAAGGATTCATCGTTTCCTCGCGACGTCCCGCGGCCCATATCCAGCGGCACGAACGGCGAACCTGTGAAGGGAGACATAAACGACGTCGATATCTCCAGGTAATGGCATGATAATGTGACGATCGGGCCGGTCTAGCCTCGAAATCTTCCTATTGACCCGCCTCCCCCCCTTCTTCCCCCTCTCCTCCTGCGTGACTTGCTAGAGAGATTGCAAGCGCTGATATGCCCGCCTTCACAGTCTCTTCTCTTCAAGCCTGCCCGACAGCCATAAGTGCCAGCTTGCCCTCTTATCCGTCTTTTTCAATCGCATACAATTCCATTACGGCCTCAACTTTGTCCATTGCCCAACCTTCATGAAATCCTTCCACGCAGGAACCGCCGAGGCCGATTACGGGAGACCCCTCATGCTCGCCATGTGCGCGCTCGCGGCAAGGTGCGAGGCTTTCTCCCCAGCGGCTGTGAGGATTGCATTTGAGTGTTCGGAAATGGTTTGCGTCTCACTCGTTCCAATTCAGCCAGATTAACAGTCGAGTGGAAAGGACCTGCTTCTTCGAGGGCTTCACAAGATCCGAGCGATCTGCAAATCCCCACGACGAAAGCGAACCGGGGCAGGCCTGGGCCGACGCTGCAAGAGAGGAGCTCATGGTGGATCTGAGATTCCTGAGCGCGCCAGACTTGATGGTGAGTTTTCCCTTCTTGTGCCAACAAGCCTGCCCCGGGATAATTAAATGACAACATCCAAACATAGGCCCTAGCGCTACTCTGTGCGTACGAGATGCAACGAGAGGAATACGCCCAGGCGTCCATGCTCTCCGCCGTCCTGCATCGTGGCGTTGTCATCAATGCCTTCATTGATGAAGGCAGGCCGGGCATCGACAACCATGTCGAGCGGGAGACGGAGAGGCGTATTACCTGGGCATCCTTTATCCTTGACACCCTTGTAGCGAACTGCTCGAAAAGCCACATGTCCTGGGACAAGCCCCCCGAAATCCCCTTGCCTTCATCGGCCTCCGAGTTTCGAGATGGAAAATTGTCAAAGCCCAGCTTTATCCGCGACATGTGCGGCATGCTTAACAGGATGGACCAGCTGGAGGTTCATATCTTGAACATTCTTGCCATTTGCGTCCGCCACAATGTGCTCAGGTAGGCTAATCTGATCCACGCCCGTGAACTTTGACATGCACAAGGACGGCCCCCTTTGACGTTGACGTTTCGAGGGCAAGATCACTGACTAAATGCTAAATCCCGCAGATCTCTAGATGTCGAACACGCTGATGATACCTCTTGCGATCGACAATGCTGCTCCATCAAGGCCTTTCAGGACACACGAAACACCGTTCGACGAATCTTGGAGAGCGTATCCTCTCAACTTCATCTCGAAGGTATTTCAAATGGCCTTCGACTGGCAAAACTTGGAGTCCTTGGCCCCCACTTTGCCATCTGTTTCCGGCTGCGTCTCTCTCTCATCGATCTGGCCCGGGGCTCGCTGATCCTGCCGGAGACAGCTCTTTCGGATCACTACGACAAGATTCCTGCCGGGTTCAAAGCGCTTATGCTGTGGACTGTCAAGCATGAGTCAAATCAGATTACGAACCTCGTACGCATGGGGCAGAATTGGGAGAGGTCGATTAGCCTTGGCGACAAGCACTCTCCCATGTTTGACGACCCAACTTGCATCAGGGCGATCGTCGAGTCCATAAAGGTGAACATTATCCACGGCGCTTTTCACTCCGAGAACGATATGGAGCTCCTCGGAGCACTTGGCAACATTCGGTCCGGCATCAGATTTCTCGACGGCTTCGACAGATTCAACGAGAAGATGAGGAGGCTTATTGTACGTGAAGAGCACTTACCTATACGCTTCTCGGATCTGGAGCTCATGCTCGGCCTGGCACCCTTGCTGATGGACTGCAGTTGCGGGAGCTCATGTTGATGTGCAATCTCTTTGGACATGATGAGATCCTCAGGTCCGGTGGAGATGCACTCTGGTATGTTTTGATCCAGCCCCGGAAGGGAGAAGTGGTGGGGGACAGAGCAGGGAGGAAAGAAGCCCGAGAATATTTCTCACGATGCAAGACACCGTCTCACCACGCGGCACAGGAACACTGGACCTGGCGCCCGGTATCAGGGGTCCAATTCGCCGGAGCTCGAGCCTCTTGACTCGGAGAAGGCCGGGCTCACTGAGTGTCTCATGCCTCCGACAAACACAGACGTTGGAGAATTGAGTGCAGTCACCGGGCTCACAGAGCAAGAGATCCAGGAGGCCATGGTGGCCGAATTCCTAGCCGGCCTCGCATCTGAAGAGTCGTTGCCGGCCGAAGCAACGCCCGGTCGGCGACCTCCAGCGGGAACACCCGCAACGAGTGACGCCGATGGATATGATGACGTTGTGATGCCAGGGCAGGCTCCAGAAGCCTAAGGCCATTGACGATTTACGTGGGCACGGGTAAGAGGGCTATATATGTATTGTTAGACGCAGCTCAAACAGTGATTGCAACATAGAGATAAAGAAGATGTGCTCAATTCAACCTTGATCCGCATGGAAGTTACTATAGCTCGGTCTCTAGCGTTCACGTCTGGACGATTTCAATGGCAAAAGAGGACGCAGCACTTTTTCTGCTCGAGCAGGTTCCGTAAATTCGTCATAGGTAAGGACCTTCTCGAACCCAGGTCGTTCCCGTCTCCATATTAACAGTAGCATATGATACAATCAATCCCCCTTGCCCCATCTCTGTCCAAGCCCCAGCCATCACTGTCGCCCAGAGGCTTACACCGCACATGTAGCTCACCACACGGCCAGTCCATCATCCGTTGACCGCCGGCGGACCAGTGACCCGTCGACCGACATATTGACGGAGTAGTAGGCATAGATGAATGCAGAGCGCGGTCATCATGTCGGACATGCTTAGTGGTTATAGTAGCACTTTGCGGAGAGTATGCTACCTGCTTGGCCGAAGCAAAATTGGCCCGACTTGTGGCTATCAAAGGGGATGACGTAGCTTCGACCGCTACAGCCGAAGTCGAAGAATAGCTCGCACGAGCACGAATCGCGGTCGCAGAAGTAGATGTCAAGGCCTGAGAAAGACGATGCAAATGCAAAGTTCACGCAGCTACTCTCACTCGGACTCTCCCCGGTGGAGGCTGTCATTTCGAATAGCCGCGCGGAGGTCGAGCATACATTATTGCCATAGTAGCCCAGAAACAAACTGCCCTGAACCGATGTTGCAGCAAGAAGAGCTGAGGAAGCGAGGAAAGACGAGGTCTTCATCGTGGCTTGAGGAGCGGGCTGAAGGATGAACGGATGCTGGTGAGAATCAATTGCTTGGATGAAACACGGCTGCAATATACTCACGACTGATGTTCCTGTACTTGGTAGACTGAAATGTTGAGAATGTCGACGGTTGACTGTGAGATGGTGGTTGAGAGACTTGGAGCAGAAGGGGGAGAGATTGATGGGATATTGCCTTCCTTAAATGCCCCTCTCCGGGCCGCCGCTTGGGGGTGCCCTCCGCACCCATCCTCTAGCTCTCATCTCTTTCTCGCGACGCATCCTATACCTCCTCCTCCATTTGAGTTTTTCACAACCAACGATCTGGTTCCTGGATCATATCAGTCCCCAATGAGGTGCAGGTTATGACTGCATTCTGCCTCCTGGTACCATGGTCATGAACTCTCTGCTCGACGGCTCGCGCCATCGTCTTACTTCTTAGTACGGAGTATACGGAGTAGATTGCGAAATTTCGAGGAAAAGAGACTGAATCGTGTAACGAAGAAGTCTCTCGAGCACTGCATCGACATTCCTTCAATTTCTCTCTGAAGCCTTCATGTTTTGATTGTTCAGGCCAGGTATCAATGGCCTTTTACAAATGATGGCTCTGTTGCTTCATAGATGGTCATCACGAAATGCAGTTCGACGTCAATGACGCGTCCCAGCTTATTTGATGCCAGTTCCTGGCGTCTATAAAGACGAATTGGTGTCTAATGTCAAGTACGAATAGGGGCCCGTGGAAAGAGAGTGGCCGGGCGAGTAGGTTCTGGAGACACGCGTTGATGCGTGGCTGGAAAAGATAAGAGTTGACGTCTCATATACAGAGTGCGTGTAGGCTGTACGCTCCCTGCTCATCAAAAGGGCAGGGCTTCAATCTTTTGCAACTGAGTCTAGACTCTTCGACCTGCATCTTGAGTGGCAGTGGCAATCGTTCTACGGAATAAAGGAGATTCTACTCCGTATCCGCTTTCCCGACATGCAAACGAGGGGACTAACTTGACGACTCTGCATGGATTACGGAGTAGCTCTGCCGTACTCGTACGGAGTACTAATAGTCAAGATTGTCCGAAATGGTATTCGGTGGCTCGGAATTCTCCGTAAATTAGCGAGTATAGTAGTCTTAGAATGCCCATCCACTCCTGCACCCCCTCGTCTTCACCATCAGGAACTTTTGAAGTTTTCTTGGTCGGCAGCTGTAGGGTTTTACAAGAGCAATTGTGTTTTTGCTATCCTTGAAGTACGTGAGATTGACATCTTCAAGTTGGTATCATCAAAGAAGGTACCTGTAGACTGTCCCGTGCCATGCATTGAACAAATGTGGTCTCTCGGCTCTGCTACAGCTGGGCTCTACATACGGATTACTCCGTACAGAGGATCACTCCGTACAGAGTCTGAAAGAGGTCGGACTGGTTATTTCCAACGTTACGGAGTATGTCGCTCGGACCTGCATTAATGATCCGCGGCTCATTTTGTTTCCCTATCCGGATACAACTTTGCCAAGGGGCGGTCACTACTCCGTACTACTAGGTAGGAATCTATACGGAGTACCACGTGCTCCGTCAGGGGAGCGCAGGCATTTTGCCCCTAGTGCACGCCATCGGTTCTCTCGGGCAATTTTATTTAGGTTTCCCGATTGGCTTTCATAGAATGAAGCATTTGAATTGGGTTACGGAGTCCTCCGTGCGGAGCACGATATAAAATCAAGGAGTCCTCGGTGAGAATTTCGGTCATCAGGTTATAGTCCTCCGTAGGGAGTACTGTGAGAAGTAATTCGAAGGGAGCAACATCAACGGTTATGGATAAAGGAGGAGAAGCATATTCTGCACGGAGTACTCCGTAATCTCCCAATAAATAGTCAATGCATCAAATCCGTAGCATCAATCATACTTGTATGTGGTATTAAAGAAGCAAATACAACTGGGGTATACAGTAATCTAGTTATAGAAAGGTGGCCGGTTGGGAAACCGTGTAGAGACCATCTCGCGCAATGCAAATGGGCCGCGAGCAGCGGTGACGCCTGCGATGTGATGCCCCTCCTGCGGCTTTGGGTATTTTGAATCACTCCGGCAAGAAAAAGAGAAGAAGAAAAAAACAATAGATAGGAGATGAGGAGGGAATGGAAGTGCAGTACGGAGTACTCCGTAATCCGCACGGAATGCAGCAGCCCCGGTTGCCTCGAACGAATGGAACAGCACGGACAGGGATCTCAACAGGAAGAAGGGGGGTCAACGATGGCGTGCGAGCCGGAGGGACAAGGTAAACGAGCCGGAGGGGAGTGCGAACGGTCCAATCGTCGTCTGCACCATCAACATCTGCCCTTCTTGCCTCATAAGTAGCGGCCAATGAAGTCAAGCATCATAGCGTACGTCGTCTGCATGGAGTAGGCCATGTTGAGCGAGTGGCCGGCCGAGGGAACGACGGTGGCGTTAAAGACGGACGCCTTGTCGAAAAAAGGGGCCGAGGCGGCGATGAGGTTAGGGAACTCCTCCTTGGCCAAGCCGGACATACCCTTGCAGTCGCCGCCGCAAAATGGAACGTCGTACTCACCCGTGATTATCATGACGGGGCCAGCGAAGGCGTTCTTGGCCGAGGTGCCCGCGCCGACGGTGAGCAGCTCGCCGGGAGACGCGGGCTGGCCCGTCGCCGAGGCGTACTCGAGCATCTGGGGGTCGAACTCGCCGGGCGAGAGGAAGTTGATGTGCATGCCGATGCTGGACGCCGGGGCGATGTAGCCGGCCGGATAGGAGGCGGCGAGGGCCCTGTTGGCGCTGACGGGCGCAAAGTTGCCGCCGAGCGCGAACTGGTCCATAAAGTTGGGGATCTGGCTGAAGCCCGTCAGGACAACGGCACCGCTGATGCCCGGATTCTGGTTGACGAGGTTGTAGGTCATGACGGAGCCGAAGGAGTGGCCGATGTGGACCGTCTTGCCGGGGGGGAACTTGGCTCCCACCCCGCACACCTGACCCTCGGCGAGGCGGGCCGTCAGCTCCTTGAGGGCGGCGATCTCGAGGTGGACCTGGATCTCGTTGACGGGCTCGCCGCGCGAGGACTGGCCGACGCCGAGGCGGTCCCAGGTGAAGGTCGAGTAGCCGTGCTCGTCGACGGCGCGGGCCACGTAGCTGTAGTTGTGATTGTGGAAGGGGATATCCCAGTAGCTGCGGTCGAAGCCGACGCCGTGTGTCATGATCTGGAGGGCGTGGCCGGGGCCGCTGTCCGGCTCGCAGTAGGTGCCGGCGATCTCGTAGTCGCCTTGGATGGTTCTGTACTGAGCATCCGGTCAGCATTTGCCCCGTGTTTCTTTGTCCCCGGCCTTTGTTTACTTACCCCTTTCTGGAGCTCTTTCGAGTAGTCGCTACCCTGGCGGGTGAAGCGGAGGAAAAAGTTGGAGACCTCAATCTCGGTCGTGGGCGCCTTGAGGTCGAACACGGCGTTCTGCGAGGATATGGATATCGGGACCGTGACATTGTGGCACTTACGCGCCGCCGCCGCCACCGCAAGGGCCAGGACGGTCAGCTGCTTGAACATGGCGGGCAGCTTTGCAGACCTGAGGCTTTAATACTTGGGCTGAGAGGTCTGGACGGCCGACGACGAGCTGTCTATGCTCTCAAGCACTGTGCCATAAGCTCAATGACCTGGGGCCAGTCTTAAATTTATATGCAGTAGAGGATGCTGGCTGCGGGGCCAACAAGGCCCCAAAACGTCATGCGAGGTCTCTGGTCTCTGTTGTATCGCCAATACTTTCATCCGTAGACGCTGTTAGAGGGCATCACAAATCTCAGTGCTCCATCTAAGCGCTCCAGTGGTCCCAATTGACCGGGGCCTCATCCATTGCTCAACCACAAAACGGGCACCTCGCCGCCGTGTCTACGATCCTAATGCTGCCTCGGGTCCACCAGTTCTCCTTCCCGATTCTCCGCCCTTCACCCTCATCATAAAGAGGGCGAGCCTCGCATTGGCCAGAATTCCTCGCCCTGACCGTGTGCCTGAAATGACCCCGGCCCCCGGTGCAGGGGTTAATGTGCTCCCCCCCCCCCCCCCCCCCCCCCCCAAACCGCCGTGCCGGACGCTTGAAAGCACCAGGGGTCCGAGCCATAGACTGACAAGGGGTGACCCGCTCGCAGCCAGGGGCTCTCCATCAAAGGCCAGGGGTCTTCCCCCCCCTTGGTCTGTGATGCAGCTGGCAGCTTTTGGGGGGGGGAGGAGGGGGGGACCCTCGACCGGGAGAGGAGTGCGGAGATGATGATGGGCAGGCATATGATCGATCTACCACGTATGATGTGATGTGATGGATGGGCGAGCTTGGCGTGGACGGAGCAGAAGCACTGATGAGGAGCCAACCAGCGGCCGGAATCAGGCACCGCTGCCAATAGATCCATAGATCTTCGAGGCCGCGGGCCCTGCTTGAGGGTGACAGCACGGGATGCGAGCGAGGCGAGGCGCCCGAGCGACGAGGATAGCTGTCGATGCGTGACCATGCACGGATTGTATTTTCCGAGAGTCTCAGCTCTTTTCACGTCACTGCGTGCGTCTGATGAAAAGGTTGATGTCACGATATCACGTCTATCGATAGGTCTGTCACTGAATACGCTTGTAGGTAGTATAGTAGTAGTACTACTACTACTAATAGTACTAATAGTAACATGGACATCGTGTGCCTGACCCGATCGCGGAAAAATCCATTCGAGTCCCTCTCCCGAGGAGGATTTGCCCATTCCATGACTGGCAGCATTCATCAATGTCAATATCGACATGACCAAGCGTGCTCTTGGCATTACGGTCCAGAGTGCTCGTACACATAGTATCAATGTATACATGAATATACTCCGTACTACTACGGCAATCCTTCGACCTAGATCAATGTAACAAGCCCAAGAGGCCCAACAGCCCACTCTACCGGTTTTCCGTACGTACGGGTCGACTGTCTCGCACCACACCGTGTACATACCGGTAGTTGGCAGCGCAGATCACAAATTCGTGCGTGAATATGCGATACGGGCCATGGAGCTCGGAGCTCTAGTTCGCAATCTATCTTCAACCACCATGTAGATGGCTCTACTCCGTATCGGTCGAGGACCTTGCAGATCCTCAGCACCGGAAACCAGCTGTTGCTCCCCCACGCCCCTCGGTGACAGCTTGATGGGTTGGGGAAGCAGGGACAATATGGTTTGGTGGCTTTTCCCTTTCCGATTGGAAGATGGAACAAATTACCTACGTAGGATCGGAATTGACACCATTTGGTCCCGATACCTCTTGCTCACCTCGTTATACTCCGTATCGGTCTTTTCTCTCCGTTTACGATTCCTTTTTTTTTAGAATCATAGTCTATATTTCTTTCACAATTGTCCAATGTGGCTTGGCCCAAAGTCGTCCTGGAGGCCGCTCTTTTATCTCTGGCCTGTGTGGACATCAATGCACGGTTCCCTGTGCTTGTGCCTGATGGCGGATTTCAAATCCGAGCATCATCTTCGTTCCCGATCTTTTACATCGACCAGGGGTTTCGTTCCCGAAAATCCCCCTTATGCATGAAGAAGAGGTGTTGATGTCATTTCTGACCATCTACCAAGTGACCCCAAGACGATGGTCCCGATCTCAGCTCGCGAGATGCGCCGCATTTACGGATGACGCCCGCAGACACCTACGAGAAATCTCGACTTTGTTTGAGGAGTCCGCGTCCGGGCTGTTCCGGAATAGATGTGGTACAATCAGATCCTTGAATACATACAGACCTCAATTATGTGCTGCCATTCAATCGATTCTTATTCAAAAGGGGGCCCAGCAGGCTGCTCACCTCGACTCACTCTTGACCCGAGACCCCGCCTCACCACACTTGGTGACCATGAATCGCTCTCTGGCATCCGCTGCATGTATATCTCGTACATCGCCGCCATTCTCAGGTACAACGATGGATCCAAAGAATCGGTCTGCGTGTTTCCCAAGTCGTGTTGGTCCTTGAAGGGGGGCGTGAGAGGCAACACAGCTGTCCGGATACTGGCACCTCACTACGTCGGTGCCTGAATCAGCCATCGCCGTTGTTCCGCGAGGGGCATCTGCCGACGTATCCGGGCTCGGCGGCCTTGGTGCTCCTGGGCTCTCGGTTTCCGTCTTGCCGTCTTTCCGTCTTGTCATCTTGCCATCTACCGGTAGACGGATCCATCTATAATTCGTGCCAAATGCCACCAAAAAGGCCGGACCCAGGCACGCACGGCCTGGTGTTCTGGCCATCCCGCGCAGCCCCCTTAACATATGTCACGCGTTGGCCGAGCTCTCGACATCCGATATGTTGGCACCAGGTCTCCTTACAAAGAGGTAGTTCTTCTACTCGCACCTGCGCACAAACATGGAAGTTACATCAATGGACAATGTGTAGTAGTAGTAGTGCTCTTGAATTAATCCATAGATTGGTACTAATGCAGCCTGTGTCCAACGAGCTCGGCCATCATATCCTGATCTCACCGTTTTTGCCGGCTTGACACGTCCTCTCATAACAGACAGCTTTACAAGAAGAAACAATGTCTATGCTCGATGTCGACCAACATCCATGACCAAGCACTTACCGTCAATCCGGACAGGGGAGTATTTGAGTTCATCGCAGATGGTCATGGTCAAACCCCGTTGTGGTTGCAAGTGGAAGGGGGAGGCGGAAGATATTCCGCCGCTTCATTTGTGTTCTTCACTTCAAGGATTGATGTGTCGAATCTCCTCGATCTTTCAATACCTTCCACTATTTTGGCAGAACGTCGTAGTGTCTGCCTCTCAACCGTCCCTCTTTGTTGTCTTTGGTTGGTCCGTAGCGTGAGACCAATCGAGACAGCCCGACAGCCCTCGAGTGTCCGCAGCGCGTCAGACTGGGACAATTCTGCACCAAATATAAGATGACCCTCAATGACTCTCATGGGTTGGAAATTACACTGTCGCAGGCTCGCCTCTCGGGAAAAATGATTGAAAAAGTCACTGGATATGGATGACAGTCGTGCTTTATAGCCGGCACTGGGCGCGACGACTCTCTCCTCTGTAAGATGGACTACTACACAAGCACAAAGGGGCCCAAGGATTCAATGAGGGGCCAAGCGAGTACGAATCCTTGGCTCTTTTCTAGGAATTCAAGTAATAATAGTAATACGATACTCTTGTTTCGAGGCTGCGCCTGATGAGGTGATGACAATGATGCCGACGCCGGTGCTTAAGAGACCAGTGCATTGGTGACACTCTTCGGGGCAAGAAACCTCTGATGTAACATGAACGGCTAGTCTATGTCTGTCGGCTTCTAGTGCAATCCGGGAAACCATTGTCGCGGCAATAACGATTAAAGGCTGTGAAGCAGTAGTGTACAATAATGATGGGCGGCGAGTCTGCCCTGCCAAGGACCGCCTTTCCATTCCCCCAGTCTCAAAACTCGATTACAGTATCTAGGAGAGGAAGGCAGAGCATCCATCTGCCTTGCTTCCTCTCTCTCTCTCTCTCTCTCTCTCTCTCTCTCTCTCTGTGTGTGTGTGTGTGTGTGTGTGTGTAGTGGAAGTGTATTGTTATGTGGTGTAGAAAGATTAAACGCTCAATACAAGAATGATACCAGCCTCAAGGCCGAGAGGAAGGGAAATGGAAAAGACAAGCAGGAGGATGCAAAGACGACCCGAGAGACCCTTGGACCGAACCGATGCCTCGCGGATCGGGTGGGCCTGCAGACCAGCCCTGAGAATCGGCTCTGCTCAACCCAGGATGATCCAGGTGTCACAACGGAGGTTGTTTGATGGCTCTTGAATCTCTCTCTGGGAGGGCAGGTCGTCATCCATCTCGCTGTCGCATAAGTACTCGTAGTCGGAGAAGGAGTCGCTCATGAGGTCGGCCTGGGAGGTCTCGGCTTCCAAGGATGGATTCCTGCCGTTGGCGCCGTAGACGACCCTCAACGGGGCAGACTGGCGAGCGCTCCTCTGGGCGCCCTTGCCTCCTCTTCCCCTGCCGCTCGAGGATTGGCCGAGCGGGGACTTGATGTACTGGGCAATAGCCGAGTGGTTTCCGAGGCTGGTGAAGGAGAATTCCAGCTGGACGGGCACGCCCTCCTGGCCGCCGGCGGCCGCCTTCTTGCCGCCCCTGCGGCCCCGCTTGGCGAGGCGGACCGTGTAGACGGGCTCCTCGTGCTTGATGCTGTTGAGATCGAAGACCGGCTGCTGGTAGTCTCGGTCGTTGTCGTACAGCAGGCCCATCTCGTAGAGCGCGGCAATCTGCTCGTCGTCAGAGACGACACTGGGGCCGACGTGGCAGACGCGGACCTTGCTCTTGGCCGTGCTGTCCACGCGGAAGGCCTCCTGACGCTCCAGGGACGGTGTCCTGTTGGCCAGGCGGAATCGGTCCGAGGGCAGAGGGACGTCGCTGCTGGCGAGCTCCCGGCCCTCAAGCGTCTCGTCGGCGGTCAGGAGGGTCTCTCGCTGGAACTCCCGGCGCTCGCGCTGTTGGGAGGAGCCGGACCCGCGGAAGTGGATGATGGACCGGATGTCCTTCTCGAGGCGAGCCCGCCGACGGGTGGCATCGCTCGAGGCGGCGGCGGCGGCGGCGTGGTCAGCGGCCGGTCCGCGGGGGCGCGAGATCTTCTTCGAGGGATCAAATCGGGCAATCTTAGCCCTCTCGCCCTGCTTGGCATCGTTCCCCCACTCGGCCACGCGTTTGGCCGTGGAGCGGACAATGTGATTGGTGGTCCTGCGGCGCTTGACGACGGCCTGACGGTTGGGAAAGTGTCGGAGCTCGGAGACGTTGTGGCTATCGTGATCCATGATGGCGAGTGTGTGTAATTAGCGGGGTGTGAGGGTGCAAAGGGAGCTATGAGATGTGAAGCGGGCGGTTTGTCGTAGGAGGTGTCGATGTGGTTGGGTGGGGAGACGGTCGATTGTAAAGAATGAGAGAGGAGGCAGAGATGCTCGAGGAGGGGAGCAATCTTGAGGCGCCACCAGGTCGTCGAGTTTTAGGTAGGGAGCAAGTAGCAGAAGGCGGGAGTAGTATTTTGAGAAAAGGAGGAGACGAATATGAGGGAAAAAGCAATCCTGGGTAGCACTGGCCATCATGATTAGCAAGAGGTTCCGGATATCCAATCCATGTCCGTGTAAGATTTGATCAACGGGAGTTGATGCTCCCAGGCACTCGTGAGAGCTGAAGCACCGTCTCGTCCGCCATTGCCGTTGCAAATTGATCAATCCATCGATTTAACCTCACCCATCAACGAGTCCCTGGAGTCCACTCACCAGTTGCAGAGAAGGTAGGACTGGCAGTATGTAGAATTATAGGGGCCAATGGGGAATGTCGCTGCAAGACGGACCGACACGATCAAGCACGGCTGGAGGTGATCCTAAGTTGCGAGTCAAGGAGGAGAAGGAGAAGGAGTCGGCTTCTCAACTCTTTGAAGCTGAGAGACTGGCGTGATTGGAGATGCAGGAGCGCTGAACGGACACTTGAGGCCGTATGCGTCTCCTTTTGGCGCCATCCCGGCCCAGGTCTTATAAGAGCACGGGAGGCTACTACTACTCTGAACCTGTAGCTTGATGGATCCATAAATCCGCTAGTGTATCCAGAGTACCGCCTCTTCCTGTATCGGCATGAGAAGGTCCCACGAGCTGGAGCTGGGGTTCGGCGCCTCCCTCAGGAGGGTTGCACGAATGACTCCCGTCGCGCAGCGCATGACGTGACTCACCCATGCCTGCGCAAGCTGCGGAGAGCCTTGCTCCTCCCAGTACTCCGTACGAACATGTATATTCGTTTCCATACCGGTTCCTGCTCGGACGAATGGATCAATTCAGTACGGGTAATACGATGTACTCTGTAGTGGGAAGGGACTCTGTTACAGGTACGGAGTAGAGTACAGGTAATGTTCGAGTACTAATGGATCAATGGAGATGCTCGTGGCTGCGGAATGCTGCGCAGTGTGACTGGTCGCAGTCGCCTGCAAGCAGCGTGCGATCGGCTCGACACTGGGTCTGTGGTTACTAGATTAGATGCGTTGTCCGGGGACACGGTAAGCAATGTCCGATGGCTGACCGTGATGGAGGAGGAAGGGGAGGCGGAGGCGGAGGCGGAGGGCGGCGGGGGATGGCGAATCAGGCCAATCAGCATGTGGAGCTGCATCCTCTATCGACCAATGCATGCGAAAGGGGTCAGTGCAGGCTGTCATGATTCATGTTCTCGGTACGCATCGTCTGGCCCCTGGGAATGAGCAATCCAAGGTAAAGAATACACCAACACTACGGAGTACCTCTACGACAAGATCTTGGGCATCGCGGATCGTTACAGGCTGTGGGGAAGCAGGTCCGTGTGTACTCGTACCGCAAACTCCAGCCATGGGTTGCCGCAGGTACGGGGCATGGATGGATACAAGTCCCTGTACGGAGTACGGAGTATGTATGAAGAATGATGGCTCCCGCCCCTTTCCCGCATCAACCAGTCATGCCTGGCAGCAGCTGAGCCTGGAGAGCGCATCAGGGCAAGTGTGCTGAGCTGGGCGGAATCCTGGAAGGCGTCCCCGCGAACCCCCTTTGCCAGGAAATGAGAGCCCGTCCGCGCTGATCTACTAAGACCGACTGGCCCAATTGCGGAGTACGGAGGTACTTACTCCAGTCCCCGTTCCTGGATTTCCAGGTACATACCTCAATTCAACCTACCCGGCATGACAGCAGGTGTTCTCAAATCCGGATCCCATGGAACTGAAGCCATCCACGAAGAGGTATGTACTCCGCACTAGTAGTCCTCCGTAGCATATACTCCGTAGGGAGTACGGAGTACGGAGAACGTCCTTGGGACTACGAGTATGGATGGAATGGACACTCCCAGACTGGAGGTACGGAGTACCCTTGACAAAGGTTCGTACTGTGAATGGCGCCATCACGCGTCCCGCCATCATCGATGAAAGCGTCAACCTTCTGGGCGAGGAGAATCACCAGACCTCAGAGGGCTACTGTATGGCACGTACATAGGCATACTAGTCGTGAGAACAACCCGTCATACTCCGTATTGAGGTTCTCATAGGGCATTCAAGTGCACCAACGGTTCGTGGTGGTGCTGAATCGCTGTTGTGGCTAATTATATCCAGCTGGCAGGCGGAGACGCGGAGGACCTCAGGGATCAATGATTCATAGGTCCTGCTCCGTACATACATCAATATGTACAGAGTACATAGAGTCTCACTCACCACCGCTGCTTGGGCGGCCGCAACCTGATTTCCGTTTCGAAATCAAGGCTCAGGCCGGAGTGCGCCGTACCGAGTACAGACATCCTGTTTCCATATGCCTCTAAGGGCGGTTTCGTCTGCCTGAGAGTACGGATCAGTACTCTACAGAGTCCATATGTGCATATGTGCGGCGGCTCGCCCCGGAAAGCCTGACGGGCGGAATAAACAGGATCCAGTAGTCGATCAAGCCCTGACGAACGTGAGGCCAATCTCTCACCTTCTTGGAACGGCTTGATAGCATATTCCGGCACGATAGGTAGTCAGCATGTGCAAAGGCTGATCATCTGGCTCTCCTTACCGCTCTGTTTCTCCTTTTGCCTCCTGACCCAGATCCATAATTGTGCTCGCCAAATCTCCATCGTGTCCACGCGACTCAGGAGACCTGGCTTCAAGGTCATACTGGTCCAAATGGGCGGCCTGTGGATCCTCCCCCTCTCGCGCCTCCACCTCCATCCGAAAGCAGCGGTACTGCGAGTAGTACTCGTATTGAGGGGTCCATACTCCGCACTCCCCCAATATCCGAGATGCGTACCGTAACCTGTTGCCTGCCCGCCTTCAAGGGAAATTCTCAATCTGGGGGCCTTGCAAAAAGCGAACAAGTACTGATATGCCAGGTTTCCGTGCCTTCGAGATATCAACTCTTTTCTAACAGATATGGTATTCGTGCCGCCATACTCTCCGTAGCTCTTCTTTCCTACTAACGTACTGGTACCAAAGTATACATAGCACTCCCATACTCCGTACTCTGTTCTTTTTTTCCAAAAAAAAAAAAGAAAAGAAAAAAAAAAGAAACGACCGCTTCATTCCATTGACGATACATCCAAGAGCATCTCCCAATATCTCGCTACGACCCCGTAATTTGGAGAGTCCATCCAGTGATCCATGTGCTGGACGCGAGTGGCGGGCGAGTGGCCAAGTCTCTGTACCTCTTCAGTACCTCTCCCCGCATTCCACGCGATCTCCCCTGAGCGGACATTAAAGTACCTCTCGTCGTATTCAAGTCAAGATACATCTCCGTACCTCCCCTGGACCTTCGTAGGAACTGGCCGATCCAGGCCCGGAGCCCGCCGAAAAGCACCGCCGGCCCCCTCTTTTCCTCTCCCGGGGAAGATATCACGAGCGCGCCGTGAGCCCTCACCGCGTCCCGGCCCAGGCAACCGCCACGTTGACGAACGCAGCATCTACTCCGCACATGTAAAAACGAGTACATACGAGCTTCGTCCCTTCATGCCCCCTCCACCCTCCCCGTGGGTAACTGCTGCAATCTCACCAACAGGCGATCGGCACGGCTCTGAGACTCGACTCGGGCATGCGCCTCCACGAAGGACCTCGTGTATGTAAGGGCTGGAGTGCACCAGGGATCCATTTGATTGATTTGTCGCCGACTGCGGCAGACGTGCTCGCGGCAGCACGCCTACAGCGGTCGCTCGTCGGTACAGTTTTGGATTCACAGTCGAATTGCTCAACTCTTCCACTCCTCGTAGCCTCCTCCTTTTTTTTTTTTTATTTTCCGAGGCTCGATAAGTCACCGTTCAGATATCAGTATCACTGACACTCCAGATACTCCATGTCGATTGCTCCGTTACCCGAAATCGATAGAATCCCTTTCAAAGCCCCGAGATACTGGGGAAATCTTTTCCAAAGTCTCCAAAACGCAGAAGCTCGATCCAAGTCGCTACCACGACCGCCAACACCAGATCCGATCTCATAGACTTCCTTTAGAGCAGCAAATAGGCTGGCAGCTTAGGCATGGATGACTGGCTGGCCAAATTTGTATCCTCGAACATTGAACATTTTCGTCTTTCCACCCGCAAACCCGTGTCGGGTTATCGCGGGGCACAGAAGCAGAGAGTACAACCCTGCTCTACACTCCTTGACTTAAACCGAGAACACCTTCCCGATCGACCACTCCTCCGAGGTGCCCCTCGTCCTTTTCGAAAATGTTGCGGTCCTCTGATTCACTGTTACGAGATACTGATCTTATCGTGGGTGGCCAATTCAGGTCAAGATGGCGCCCACAGCCGTGAGTTGGTCCTGAGAAAATCCGGGTCTTCGACTGTGCCTCATTATTACGTGTACTTCTTCCTCCCAGATGCTCGGTCTGCCTCCATTTACGAGCAGCAGGCACTGTTTCGAGACGTCTGCCTGCTGGGCACATTGCCATACCACAAGCCAATGCGCAATGAAAGGCAGCACCCCTTACAGTAAGTGTCGAGGTCATGTCTTTTTGATATCAATGTTGAGATGATCGAGGCCAGTACATACTGAGCGTACGTGGTATTCGGGAGCCACCAAGTGTCTGTCTAATACCATGTAAGAGGTAGTAGTGCTAAGTGGCATTCTCCTTCCGTCGTGTTTCCCCAGCAGGTGGCGGATTCAAAGTCTGCCTCTTGTGTGACACAAATTCTTCTCTTGTCTCATGGGCATTGAAACGAGGATTGTATGTAAGTATGGACTTTGAATGAATGAAGCACAGCTTTGAGCAAGATCTATAGCTGCCGAGAAAATTCGTCTGGAGGATCTGAGGTGGTAATCCAATCTCGATAACTCGAGAGCCTGGAATCGCCCTGCCCTCCAATCTGTCTAGACCAACCGAGAAGATCAGGAACTCTGCCGGGTCGGCAATTCCCAGTCCGGACTAAGGCGTGGAATGCCGGGACTAAACGGGATCCATGGATGGCTCGATCGCCTTCAATGCAGTGTCGCCGTGGACCAACAACTTGAAGTTCCCGCCAGTGGCGGAGAGACTTTGCCGGGGCTGAGCGCTACCTCTAGGGTTCTCATCACTATTGGAGGGCTACCTCGTCGCGACTCATCTCTGCGCTTTGACGCATACGGGCAATCTGTACTCTTCCTCGGCATCCAGGTACATATAGGTATTGGTCGAGTCTGGAAGAGCCCCCAGCAGGTACCTATTCCACGCGTCCAGTCTCTGCAGCAAGTGGCGTCTTCTGACAGGCCCAACGAATTGAAGTGAGTCTTCAGGATGATGCCAACCCGGGACACTACTACTATGGATCTAGGTGTATTCCTCGCGCAGAATATGTATGCGAGAATACATGCTCCCGAACAAGAATCCATCGCGAGTCAAAAAAGATCACAAGCCCGAGATGATCGACTTGGGGCACGCCACGCTCCATGACTAAGGATGGCCTAGAAGAGGTACTAAGGCCAGCCCATTCACATGAACATCCCAAGGCTCCCAGACTTTCGTGTTGAGGTAGTAGTAGTGGCATGTAGTGACCTCCAAGTGGCTTTTCTTTGTCTTGATTGTTTCCGGCTTTCAGTCTCGTATTTTATTTTCATCGGACATCTCCTCGCATACCTGCCTCTTGTAAAGACAACACAACTTCTCGTCTGCATCCTCTGAGAACCTCCATTGCTACGAGTACGATCTGCTGCCCGCGTACGGAGTACGGAGTACCACAAATCGTCGTCATCATCATCATCATCCACCTGGAGTGCCGCCGGATGCCGCGGGGACCACCATGAACGAGACTGCACAGGTTCTGCCCTTCTGGGGAGCTCAGACTTCCTATCTCAAGTATGTCCGCGACCTTTCCTTTTCCCTAGCTTCCTAGAAGGCATCGCACGGTCAGAGCTGACGATCTCCTCTCCAAACAACAGCTTTTGCGAAGAGGTGCGAACACCCATGAGGCAATATCACGATTGCATCATGTTTCTATTCCCTCTCAACGCCGTCACGTCTCTTGTGATGAGGACGGCGACGGCCATCGAGAGGCCAGGAGTCTGGATACAACTATGGGAAAAGACATTCGGTAACTAATCTATGGCTGCCACCCCATAGGACTATGTGGTCACACGATACATCGCCGAGTTCATCAACACGTTGAGTAGCTTGACTTATGGTACGTCCATGGATCCTCGTCAAGTATCAGCATCATGCCCCGTCATCGCTCTCGCACAGGAAGGGCCTGGAGAAAAGAGAAGAGGGGGGAGGGAAGGGAAACACCGAGGCTGACAGTCATCGAATCAGTTGCTTACGGAGTATACGGACTGTCCGTGTCCGGTCTCGGGTCCAAGAATGGCTCGACTTCTCGCATCATGTCCTATCTTGGGCTGGTCGGCGTTGGCATTTGCTCTGCCGGCTACCACATGACATTGAAGTATCACACTCAGATGTGTAAGTCCACATCGGTCCCTGGCACAGGCACAGGTCTCGTCTCTCACTGCGTAGACGATCCACACGGCCCCGTGGCAAAGCTGATGAAGTTGCTGCATCTAGCCGATGAACTCTCCATGCACCTTCTGACCACGCCTCTCCTCCATCGCATTCTCACCTTCGATGCCTCTCCCCGAACTACCAGGCTGGCGGGACTCTTCTTCCTGGCTATCTTCACAGCCACCATGGTGGCACACATGGTCCTGGATGAGTTTCTCATCCACGCCGTCACTTTCGGTGTCGGGGTGTACCTCATCGCGACCCGGGCGTTGGTCGTCATCCGCAACCAGGTTGCCGACCCCGAGATCAGGAAGAACCTCCAGAGCCTCGCGCTCTTCGGTGTCTGTACGTGGCACAGAAATGGACCTCCTTGGGAAATACTGATTCCATGCTGACCTCGAGTGTCGTCCAGTCTCCTTCGCTTTTGGATACTTTGTCTGGCTGGTTGACGACTGGGCGTGCCGCACTCTTACCAACATGAGGCACTCCGTCGGATTGCCCCTGGCATTCTTTTTCGAGCTTCACGGATGGTACGGCTTCCACCCGCTCCCCTTGTCACACTCTATTCACCCTCGTTATGAAGCGTTCCTGACCTGACGGCTGTGCAATAAACAGGTGGCATATCTTCACTGCCGTGGGCGGCTACATCGGCGTGGCAGTCATCGATGTCATCACCTCCGGCAACGTCCATGTCGATCCCACGTACGCCATCGCCCTGCCCATCCCTTTCGCGAGATCCTTCCTGTCCAAGCCAAAATCTCTCAAGATGCAGTGAGGGAGGGGATAGGGCTCCATTGCGAAGCAAATCACCCCCTTGTGCCTGAGCCTCGACGGAATGGATGATTTGGAGTTCGGACACTTGGCGGTTTCCTCGACTCGGGAAAGGCCGCGCATTCTTTGCTCCGTACATATCATCGAGCTCTTTGCATATCCTCTAGTCAATGAATTGTCATGATAGAAAATAGACCTTTCTCTCCTTTTTTCCCTTTACTTCTCCCTTTTCCCTCACAAACAATTGATATGTAGACACATTCGATGCAAACGGCACCGATTTGAGTGCCAGTCCAGCGCACATATGTACATCTCGGCTGTGTCTACCCTAGAGAAACACATTATGTCATATGCACGAAAATGTGCTTGCATAACGCTAATAATGCAAGTCGCCTCGAGCTCCACCAAAAAAACTCCCCGCGAAAATCAACAAAACTTTTTCGGCGCAGCGATTAAACATGCTGTACAGATTAGATAAGAGATTTGATCTTCTTCACTTGAATCTTTGGCGAGCATCATCAGTCACTCTCGAATCTTGTCAGCCATTGAAGACAGCAGAGGAGGGTCTATTGATAGACTGTTGATAGACAAAATGCAATCGACCGACTTCACGGCGGGCGCCTCACCAGCAGCCCCCCACCAGCCTCCCTTTCAATACACGGCGAACCAGGGTTACGAACCCGCGGCCCGACAAGAAGTGCCCCGCGAATTGCTGCGGCAACAGAACGACGCACCGCTCCCCGAGGACGACGACAACAACGAAGAGGAAGACGACGAGTACCTGGACGACATCTTCCAGGATGACGGAGATGACTTGGAAGAGGAAGAGTGGACCGCCGATGCGGGCGACCTGACCAAGAGCTACAACCGGCAGCGACAGCTCCACGATGCCGGCGGCGGAGGCGGCGCCGCCGTGCCCCGATCGAACCAGCAGAAGCCCACGGCAAACACTTTTGCCAGCGTCGACGACCAGGTCGCCACGCTCTCCAAGCACGCGACCAAGATCCGACTCGACTCGGTCAAGCAGGACGGCGACAGGGACAAGGACAAGGACAAGGCGGATAGGGCGACGAGCGAGCAGGTGCTGGATCAGCGGACGCGCATGATCTTGCTGCAGATGATCAACCGCGGCGTCGTCAGCGAGGTCCACGGCGCCATCAGCACGGGCAAGGAGGCCAACGTCTACGGCGCCGTCCTGCACGACGACGGCGGGAGCGGCGCCTCGACCCAGCGTGCCATCAAGGTCTACAAGACGGCAATCCTTGTCTTCAAGGACCGCGAGCGTTACATAACCGGCGAGCACCGCTTCAAGGGAGGCTTTGACAAGGGCAACAACCGCAAGATGGTCAAGCTGTGGGCCGAGAAGGAGTTCCGCAACCTGCGCAGGATCCACGCCGCGGGGATCCCCTGCCCGGAGCCCATATCCCTGAAGCTGCACGTCCTCGTCATGGGCTTCCTCGGCAACAGCAAGGGCTGGGCATACCCGCGCCTGCGCGACGCCAACATCGGCGGCGACGGCGACGACGCCGAGCGGCAGTGGCACGCCCTCTACGTCCAGCTGCTCGGCATCATGCGCAGGATGTACCAGGTGTGCCGCCTCGTGCACGCCGACCTCAGCGAGTACAACATCCTCTACCACAAGGGCAGGCTCTTCATCATCGACGTGTCGCAGAGCGTGGAGCCCGACCACCCGCGCTCTCTCGAGTTCCTGCGCATGGACATCAAGAACGTCGGCGACTTCTTCCGCCGCAAGGGCGTCGACGTCCTCGGCGACCGCGCCATCTTCAACTTCATCACCACCCCCGAGGGCCCCGTCGAGGAAGCGGGGATGGCCGACGTCGTCGCTAGGCTCTACGAGACGAGGCAGTCTGCCGACAACGAGGAGGAGGCCGCCGCGCAGGAGGTCGACACCGAAGTCTTCCGGAATCAGTACATCCCGCAGACGCTCGAGCAGGTGTACGACATCGAGAAGGACGTGCAGAGGCTCGGGCTCGGCGAGGGCAAAGAGCTCGTGTACAGCAAGCTCCTGGCCGACGAGGTAGTCGCGCCGCAGGGCGCGGCGGCAGAGCCTGGCGCGCAGGAGGGGGATGACGAGGAGGAAGAGGACGCTTCCGAGGACGAGTCGGGCGATGGCGCGTCACTGGCGAGTGGGGACGAATCTGGGGACGAGAGCCGGTTCGACAAGGGCAGGCCACGAGGGCGCAAGTTCGAGGACAAGGACGAGAAGAAGGTGAGTACTAAAAGCCCTGCAATGAGCGAGCCTTTACTGACTCGGATCCAGCAACACAAGCAGGCGGTCAAGGAAGCGAAGCGCGAGAAGAGGAAAGAGAAGATGCCCAAGCACCTCAAGAAGAAGCTTGTATCCAGTACATCAAGAAGAACTAAGCACTGAGCAATCAAAATCTGATTTGGATATCACCAAGGGGGCCGAGAGCAGATATTTCGACTGGGACCAAGCTGATCAAGGCAAATAACAGGTGTCGAAATGGCATGTCGGATGATGAGCAGTTGAAGAACGCGAGGTGTCAGAGACCCATCTCTCCACGACCCTTTTGCCCCTTGAGATGATGGTTTATCGCCCCAGGCGTGTAACCTCAGGATCTGCGGGCAGAGCGGGCGTGAGGTCTGGAGGTTTCGGCCCGACGCACCCTGAATGCGCGGATCGCGCTTGATGGACCAAAGAGAGCCCTGACGACGAAGCCAAAATTCTAGGTTGATTCCCGAGATGTCGGGAATGCATCATTTTACTGTACAGCCAAGAGATCATCATCTCTATGCCATTCATGATTGAGAATTTACAAGCATATCAAGGCACATTGTTTCATGAGTTTCGAACTTGATTATTAAGTCTGCTCGGGGAAAGCTTGTCTGAACCTAGCTACCTAGCTTCTGGATGTCGCCAATGAGCCCGCTTTCCAATAAGCACACGGATCTTTGCAAGAACAAACAGCTCCAGCATATTGATGCTCAGAGGTGAAAGAAGAGAGTCGTCTGAAGACTTCGGAGCCTGATCATTTCTAAAAGTAGAATTGCTGTTGAGGCTGGCCAGGGGGTGGCTGCGCAAGGAAGCCGAAATTGACTTGGTCCATGCCTCCGTTCCACGGATCGGGTGGTGATTCTGCCGCAGCATCCGCAGAGTTAAAACATGTTAGTCAAACGGCCCATCTCGAAGAGCAAATGCAGCGTGTCAAACGTACCGACCCAGATGGAGTCGAAGACGTCCATCGGTGCCATGTATTGCATGTCGACCCCGAGGCCCAAGTTGTCCATGCCCATGTTAGGCTGCATCTGCATAGACTCCGGTCTTCTGCTCAAGGTCAGCATGATCGATGACGCGGCGCATTCCAGGGGCTGACGCATTGCCTGGCTCACCTAGACATGTCCTGGATTGACGTCCCGTTCTGCATCTCCGCCATTGCAAGGGCGGCGTCCTCGCGGGGATCGGGCGCGGACTGCGACGCGGGAATGCCGTTGAATTGTCCCGGCAAGAGGGGTACTAATATCTGGCCGCCGTTGGGACTGAGGGGCGGGAAGGGGGTCCTCTGGCCCTCCATCTTGCGTTTTCTGTTCGGGACGGAGAGTGATCCGTTCTCGTAGATGTGTTTAAGCGCAGTCAGGGCCCTGGAAAGGGGCCCAGAGAGCTCGATGTCCTTGTCCGTCCTCATCACGTGCGTCTCAGGTGAGTCGACGTCCTTGGCCGCCGTCGCCGAGAGAGCCGCAATTAGATCGCCCTCGAGCTGGCGGATCTCGGGATCGGCCTTTGTGTCTGCGATGATGCCGAGCAGCAGGGCCGAGGAGAGGCCGTGGTAGGTGAAGGCCCAGCTCCGGGTGGGGATGACGGAGAGCTGGTGCATCGCGAGGAACATCCGGACCGTCTCTATCAAATGGTTCTTGCATTTCTGGGCCAGGGTCTGTTTCTCGACGGGGTCGATGGCGACGTCTCGCCTCAGCGCGGGGCGACACGCGACGGAGATGACGAAGGACGTGTGCAGGCGGACGGCGAAGTACTGGAGGCGATCCACGGCTGATTTGCACTGGTTCTTGTCTTGCATGTGCGGACGGAGTTTCTTGCGGAGATCCTCGACCGCCTGACAGTTTTCGAAAATCTGCTTTGACGTCGCGTTCGCAATCGAGTCCGGGTCGAGTCGCCGCGAGATGATTTCGATGAGGTGGTACATGGACTCGACGTACGTCAGATTGTTCGGCGACGACGAGACCTCGAGCGGGATGCGACAACAGGGGAAGTTGGTCATGGGGCTTCGGTCGAACGACAAGGATGTCAACGTGTCGTGCCAGATGCATGTCCACCAAAGTCTGCGCTTAATTGTTTCTCTGGACGGGGAAGACATGGATAAAGTCTCGTTCGCTTCATTCAGGCTGGGTCGATGGAGACCAAGGGATTGCGCGAGGCGGCAGGTGAGGCCTGTCAGGGCCCAGGAAGCTTCGGCCTTCATGTCATTCAGCAGGACGAAACTGGTCAAGAGTAGCGCTTGGATGGAATCGAAACTCGGCCTAGAAAGGAGTCGTCAGCCCGCATCCTCCCCCCTTTTTCGGCTCTCCCCCATCTGGAATCGATAGGAGGGTGGTCGTCGTAGTCTTCATGTTTTTACCGTAGTAGGAAGTTTCCAAGTCGAAGTAGATGGAATGATATCTGGATGTATTTTTGCGAATCTCGTGTTCGTATGTGATAAGGCGACTCGTGGTACTGGGCTCCGACGGCCAGCACGGAGAAGAGGATCGCAAGCCATGAGGCAGTGACTGGGCGAGACACCTTGCCCGGATTTGACGCACTGCGAGAGCGGTCCTCAAGGTAGATCATGAGCTTGGCTTCGAGATCATCGATGTCGATAATGAAGCCCCAAAACGGCTGAGGGATCTCTTTATATGTTCGGAAGAGCCTGCGCGACTGTTAGGGCCACTGATGGAGCCAGAGGAAACCGCAACAATGGCTGAAGGATTGCGCTGGGTCTGCTGACTTCATCACTTCTCTGTCGGAAGGTAATTCGGACGAGATGTCGCGGGCGATACGTTGGAGATGCTGTTGCGACATGAGAGGGAACGGAGCAGAGTTGTCGAGCCCCAGGATGGATCGCATGTCACGGCGGATGTCAATCGCTTCACTCGGATTGGTAGGCGTCGACTGCTCTCGGAGCAGAGCCGGAATGCTGTTCTGTCCGACGTATCGATCACCGGCCGAGTAGTCGGAATCATCCTCATTCGGTGGCATCCCTGTGAATTGATGCTGCCTTTAGCAATCGAAGTCGCGAGACTGCGGGCCCAGGAGTCGACTCACCCAATGCTTGGGGCCAAACACTGTCCTGGCCTTGCAGCGCCTTGTCGTCCTCGTCGCGGGCCTCGGATTGCGACCGCGCCCTCTTCCGGCCATGGCTGGCATTGGATGCGGCAGCGTGGTTCTTGGCGGCCGACGACCGGTTTGGCTTGTACTGGCACAGCTGCGCATGCTCCCTCTTGACGCAATTCACACAAGGTTGTTGGTTGTCGCACTTCACTTTGCGTTGGCGGCACGGCCAACAAGCAGTGCCTTTGAGCATCGGACGTCATCCATGGTCAGCCCGAGTTCCCGGATCGTCGACAAACGAGCAAGCTGTTTGAGGGAGATGGGAAAGAGAAAAAAGGAGTCGAAGAAGGCGAATGGATTGAAAAGCAGGAAAGCAGAAATTGAACAGCACTCACCATAGCGGACCTTGCGGTGGGAGTGGATGATGCGACTTGCTTCATCCGGAGTCAGGTCATGCAGAGAAACGGGCGCATCGATGGGGTCAGCATTGTCAGCCATGATGGAAAATCTTCCGGGAAAATGGTAGGGAAACGAGAGCAGCCGTCCTTGTGTATCCCACAAGAGTCGTGACCCAGGAGTCGTGACTTAGTTGATCTGAGCTCTAAGCCTTTAATAGAACGCCGAATCCCGAGGATCTTCGGATGGAGGCTACCGGTGGAAGAAGTTGTTCACTGATCCAGGTGGAGCAGCAGCCAGGAGGCATCCATAGAAGTATCAAGATTGATGTGCGAGTACTGGAGCGCTATAGTGCCTGCACCGCTCGGAGGAACGAGACCCTGCGTTTGGGGAGGGCGACTTGCAGTACCGCGCCGCAGGGTGGCGACTTTGAGAGCCCTGCCAGCCTCGGGCTCCAAGGTCGGGATGCCGCCGGACAAATGGAAGATGAAGTGCAAATCAGTGGGGAGTCTGGAATCTGGAACATGGAAGCTTACCTAGTATGGAACAACGTTCGGGCCGAGCCGCATCTTGTCAGGGTTTGAACCCTGAAGGAGTTGGAAACTCGCTTTGTTTTGAAACTCCACCGTGCGAGTATGTACTCATTTGAGATTCCGGGCCTGCACAGCATAAACTGGAAGTTATGCCTGCATCCTGTGCAGAACACCTTCCGAGGCCAAACGCGGGCAGCCCCAACGTTCCTGCCCAACGTGATGTCGTCGGCAGTTGCTCTTTATTGTTTTATCTAGAACAATGAATCCGACTTCGACTCTCGAAACTCAATTCAGTCTCGGTCAATCACCATGCATCATCCGAAAATCCTGTGCGCCGCGTTCGATTGATACGAGTACTACTCCGTACTACCTCTTTACAGGTACGGAGTGCCAGGACCGTCAAGCCTCCCAACCCTCCCACCCCGGCGAGCGGGGCGTCTCCAGCTCTCCCCTCCCCCATTGAACCCCTCAACAGCCTCAAAAGTTCTCCAGCTTCCAGCAGAACTGACCTGCGCTGCCCCGTCCTTGCCCGCCCTCGCCTCAGTCAACGGCTCCATCGAGTTTGGCGTTTTCCAAATCCAGCTCTCCCTTCTTCCTCGCCCTTTGCTGCACAGATTGTCTTGAAACTAGCCAAGCTGAGCAGCCAAGCCGAGCAGCCAATTGGCTTCTCAATGGACCGCAGGGAGGACCAAAACAGTTCGGCGGCCGTGCTGGACCGAATCATCGGCCGCCTCAACTCCAATTTTGACTTGAACCTCCAACAGCCACGGCCGCGTCCAGTCTCCTCGTCTCGCTCCCAACAACTTGAAGGGGCAATCATCGACAAGATCAGACGTCTGCACGGCCAGTCGCCTGACAGATTGTCCAGTGCCATCGGTCAATTCAGAGTCGATGCCGACAAGGGGAAACTGCCAAAAGACCGAGTCGCCCGGCTCGAGCGCCTGCACAAGATACTGACAACGTACTGCAAGCGAAGGCAGCACCCACACTCGCAACACTCACAACATTCCCAGCGCTCACTCACTCGGGCTCTCGACTTTCCCATCTCAAAACCCGGGGCCTCCAATGACAGGCACGATGCCTGCCCCAAGTCCATTGACGCTCTTCCCGTGTCTTCGAGGGCACCATCTGCGGCCAAGTCGAAGCAGGATGCCGCCAGTCTCGGTGCGTCGATGGCCGCGGGTCAAGCGCGCTCGGAAGCCCGGACAAGACCACCACACCTGACAGACGCGGGTGAGCCGAAAGTCAATGAAAAGACAGCGAATCCGATATCAAACCCGAATGCCAACTCATATTCAAACTCGAAGCGTGCTGAATCCGAGGACTATCTCTCGTCCGGCTGGGAACCCTCTGTCGAGGAATTCGACTCGGCCCTCTTCGATGCGTCAGTGCAGATTGAGGCGCGAAGTTCAATGATTTACAGCCAGAGCGTGGAGAAGCAGTCGGCCATCTTCAGCGGCCGCGTGGAGAAGCAAACGGCCTATCTTGGCAATCACGAATCATCTCGCAGCACCCATGCCGCCTCGGCCTCATCCGCCATCTCCCGCAACGGGAGCCAGGTCTCTACTGAAAAGTTTGAGAACATCTGGCGTGAGTCAAAGAGCACTTTCCTTTGCGGATACTGAGAGACTAACAAGAGTGTAACATCAAGCGAAATCTCTGCCGGGCCTCCTCAAAGCTCCCCTTCCTGTCATTTGGGAAGTGACCCGGGCAGCACTTCATTGTCGCGTCAACATCGAAGATTTAACAGCCCTGAAATACGAGCCCAATGCCAACTGGCACGAGCAGAAGAATCTGAGAGCCACGCTCGCGGCTCATCCCTCCTTCGCGGGCAAGCAACTTCCCGCTCCCAGCGAGGGCAGCGCGTGGAGCGCTTCGCTCAATACTTTTCAGTCAAACGACAAGGCCGTCCAGCTTTATGTCGAATTGTCCCCTTGCGCGGGGGTCCCGCACTTCAATGTTCGATGTCAATCGCTCAAGCTTGAACTGGCGCACCGACTCTCGCGTCGATTCGGTGCTGATCGCTTCCTCGAGGTCATCTTGCCGTCACCGAGTCACCTGAAGGATTTTGATACTGCTCAACTTGTCGAATGGCTCAGCCGGGGGCCTCACGAGTTCGTGGGACGTACTTGGGTCCCATTTTTCAATCGAGATGTCAAACACAAGAAGAAGAAGGGCGCCGCCATCCACAAGACGAGAATCTTGTTCTTCGCCTGCGAGTGTCCTACCTTCAGCCCACGCATGCCTGATCAGTTTCCCTCACACAACGAGGCGCTGACTCCAATGACGCGTACTTCTATGAGCCTGGCCGATCTCCTGGACTGGGCTGTTGACATCAAGAAGAATGCTCATCAAACTATCATGAAACTCTTTTCACGATTAAGTCTGAGTGAGTAGCACATCGTACATGGCAGACGACAATGCCGTCGCGTTCAGTGACACAAAAACACTGACTGCATTCATAAGCTAGGCCTTAGCAGGACCGTGCCAGCAGTGGTCCTTGACTCTTCCCAGATTATCATACGAGCAGAGGATATCGGGGCCGATCAAGGTGAGGTGATGAACGACGGGATTGGACGGATGTCCCGAAGACTGGCCCATAGGATATCCGCCCGCCTGGGCTTGACCGACTGTGCCAGCGCCTTTCAAGCGCGACTGGGGAGCGCGAAAGGCTTGTGGGTCATTGACGTCAACAACGACAACCCGGAGGAGGAATGGATAGAAGTCTATCCATCACAGACCAAGTGGTGTTGCGATTTCAAGGATCCCATGCATCGCACCTTCGAGGTGCGAGACTGGTCGAAAGAGCTTAAACCGGCCTCTCTCTCCCAACAGCTCATTCCTGTCCTCGAGGCCCAATCTGCGAAGCCCGATACATTGAGAGCCTCGATTCGGAAGCATGTGGAGAAAGAGCTCCTCACGGATCTCGAGTCCCAGATCCAGGCGATGAAAGATCCCCAAGACTTTCGCCTGTGGCTCCAACCGTCGAACATGAACGACCGAGGGCTTGACGGCTGCACGGAATTCCTGGGTGGCCTTCCTGATAGTAACGTCGACAGGGTGGCATTTTTGCTCGATTCTGGATTTCACCCTAAGGAGCTGAAATTTATGAACGCATTGGTCTACGATCAATTCATCAAGAGGACGGAACTCCTCTCAGATAAGATGAATGTCATGATCCCCTGTTCGACCTACGCTTTGATGACCGTGGACTTCTCAGGCACACTGGAGGAAGGCCAGGTCCACCTCTCGTTCTCTACGAAATTCCAAGTCGAGGGTTTCTCGGACACGCTGTTGGAGGGCATGGATATCCTCGTTGCCAGATCACCAGCCCACTATCCGAGTGATATCCAGAGAGTGCGGGCGGTCTCTCGACCAGAGCTCCGACAGCTCAAGGACGTCATTGTCTTCCCGATTCAAGGCCAGAGGCCCCTGGCTGATAAGCTCTCGGGCGGCGACTATGATGGAGACATTGCTTGGATCTGCTGGGACCAGGAGATCGTCAAAGACTTTCGCAATGCCCCTGACCCGATAGCCGCGGACCTTTTCAAAGAGGGTTTCCTGGAAAAGGACACAAGGAAGTTCAGTGACCTGCTGAGAAGTTGCAACGCGTTCGACCCGGCATGCCGGCTTTTCATTTCCGAGTCCCTCTTGTTCAATCTCCAGCTCAATTTTCTGGGCATATGCACCAAGTACAAGGAGAGGCTTTGCTACCTAGAAGACTCGGTCACCAGCGAGGCAGCGATCCATCTGAGCACGCTACTCTCGAATCTCGTTGATCAGAGCAAGCAGGGCATCTTGTTCAACGAGAACGACTGGAGGCGGTTTCGCGAAAAGTTCATCTCGAAGCCCCTGTACGCGGAAGAACCTGCATATGCCACGGGACAGCGTCCGAGAACGTGGGAAGGCAGAGGAAGGCAGCACATCCTGGATCATTTGTTGTTTGACGTTGTAAGGCCTCTCATCGAGCAGGCCTGCACTCGGTTTAGCCAGGCCATCGACGAAGGCAACGCTCGAGACTTTGATCCGGATCTCATAGCGCTGCGTCAAATGTACGAGAACCGAGCCGATGCGGATGAGTCTGGGTTCACGGCCATCCACAAGGACCTCAAAGCCCAGATAGCGCAGGTCGAGAAGTTGTGGTCGACGTTGGTTAGGTCTAGGATCGGTGAGGAGACCGATGATTTCGCGGCTAAGGTCAAACAGATTTATCAGAAATGGTTTGACATCAAGATCCCGCCGGAACTGGAGTCTCGACCATTCGCTCAAGAGATCAAGGGGCACTGGGGCACTGAGCCAGCGTTTCACCCCTGGCAGCTCCTCAAGGCCTCGGTGACCTTTACTGCCTATCAACGCCGCAAGCTTTGCTGGTATATGGCGGGCAGGCAGCTTGGGTATATCAAGGCGATGAGGCGACGCGGCCAAGACTCGGCGCCGGTGCTGGTGATCCCCCAGATCTGGGGCGTGCTGAAGCCCGACAAGAAGATAATCATGAGGCTTTTGGCATCGCGAGAAGCTGCCCAGGCCTTGGTCGAGAGTGCTACAAATCTGGAGGAGGTTTTCGACTTTGACGACAACGGGACGGTCATTGACGATGTCTTCTAGGCGAAGGCCAATGGCTGGATTGGCGGAGATGGGACGGGCTTTGACGCGTGTCGCTGATCTATCATCCTTGCGGTCCTATTGGGATCTGAATTAGCGAAGAACGAGTCATGGTTTTGGCGTTGTGGATTTTGAATCATTCTGTCTGGATCTATACACACGCTGCATTGAGCGAGCTCAGTTGCTGTCACCCAAATGTCTTTTGTTCATTTTGGCCTTTATAGAGGTACATACATAGTATGTCTGCCATGGATCTGATCTCGCGGGGATCCCTGAATAGAGTCAATCCCTGTGAATTTTTAGAAGAAGTCATGCCAGCCAACCAGCGAGTACTAAGAGCATAGGAAGCGGATTGATATGCTGTCCATGTTTTGATCTCGTCCATCGATCCAGCGTGCGAGATTCTGGACTCCGCACCGCTCGTTCGGCCTACAGGCAGCAAATGCAGGGCACCCTCGTCCAACTCGCTACCAGCATGTGCAATATAGGAATGACGCACATCTACACTATCTGTATGTACGAGTAGTATGCACCAATATGCATGGAGGGTCAACCCCCCCCCCCCCCCAGCTTCTTCTTCTCCCGCAAACCTGTCTGATTCGCCTTTTGAGGCTTTTTGATGCTGCTGACCTGTAGCGAAGCTCCTCGTCATATCACGGGGTCGATGCCCAATCCTTGCTTTTACCTAATACGGAGAACGAAGACAAAGCTCGATGATTAAACGCGCAATCTGCTTGTTCGATGCGGGACATTGGACAAGACAGACCTGGCGATCTCATCCCTGCCATTCTCGAAGCTGCCTCGGATCATCGATGCGATCACTACCTATCGACGACCACTTGCTATCCATACACTTTCCGATCCGACCTGCGATCCCTCGAGAGCAAGGAAGAAGCTGCAAGCTGCAAGCCGAGCGACCAGGGCACCGTCGTTCGAGACGAGGGCCCTGCCGCTTGCCCCGCACCCTGCCGGAACTGCATGAGAACCTGGCGCCTTCCCAAGCCTTGTCTCTCTGCCTCGCATTCCATCTGAACTTGGACGGAGGAACCAGATGAGCGGCTCTGTCGGATCGTCGGCCTCGGCTCGTGCGCGGCGCAGGAGTGCGGTGGAGCCCAGAGTCGCAGCGAGATATCCCAGCACCCACCGTCGCCATGTCAGCGACACCCCCGGCGAGAGGCTGACGACCCACGATCACGGCGACGACGATTTCTTCGATTCTCGGGTGAAAAACGGCCGGTGGAGGCAGTGGGCGGAGGAGTCGCCCGTGGCACGTGAGCGGAATGGGGCATCCCGGGAGGCACAGTTGCTCAAGACCCTGGACGCCATGTCGCTCTCCGGGAAATGGTCAGACTCGATCCCGAGCCTGGCATCCCTGACGTCGCCGCCCTCTTCGGCCTTTGAGACCTCCAGCGCCTCGTTTCTCTCGTCGGCGGCCGGTGACGAGTGCTCGCTGTGCGAGTATCAATGGGAGGACGTCTCGAGGGTCTCGCGGCCATCGTCTGACCATGTCCTCGATGCCGTCCTCAACCTGGTCGTGAACAACAGCCGGCTGAATAAATACGTCGTTCAGGATGGTCGGGAAAGCCTCTGGCGTTTCATCGCTTCCTGTCTCTTTTTGGCCGAATTCGGGGTCCGCGGTGAGTACGTGCAGCACATCCAATCTTCAAGAATCCTCGCCAAACATTGATGCATTGATGATGCTCCTCGGGACATACACATGGCTCATCTTGATCTCTTCTCCAGGGAACATCAACGTTAACTCAAGGCTGCGGCAACGTATCCTCGGACAGTGCGATCAGGTCGTCGCAACATGCTTCAACGCGTATTCGCCATGCCTCGTATGCTATCAACGTCACGCAGGGCACTGGTTCGGGCTCGATATTGCCGCATGTCGTGGCCCGACGCCTAGCCGAGCCCATGTCCTGGGTCAGGCCAAGATGGTGATCAGGGGCATCGTCGACAAGCTCATGGCAGAGGCCAATCTGCATCGGTCCATCGGCAAGATCCATGGCGAGGCAAGGTCCGAGTTCTACCGCCAGACGCTGGCGATCGACGAAATGATCAGCCACTCGACGTGTCTCTCGTGCCTCAACGAACTGCCCACTCACTGCCTGCCCTGCGGGCACATCATTTGCGGTGCTTGCGCAGGGTCACTTGGGCATACCCTCGACGGCGGCTTCTTCCTCCTCGACGAATGCCCGCTCTCCAAGTATCACGACGAGTGGTCGTCCTGTATCGTGTCCCAGATGCCTCGTCAGGCGAGACCTCGAATTCTGAGCCTGGACGGGTGAGTAGTCTTGTCCGCAACCCCATGGCCATTCTCGGAGTCTGATGACCTGACTGACCGTTTCTTTCCAAGGGGGGGTGTTGGAACGGATGTCCAAGCTGAGATTGTGAGCAGGGTCGAGCATTTTCTAGGAGGGTTATCACTCCGAGACTTTTTTGACTTGGTCGTTGGAACCAGGTGAGTGGGTTCCGAGGCCACAAACATCTCGAGAATGAACTTGAACTAAATCTGCTCGACGAAGCGCCCGAAACATCATTGCCTGTGGTCTCGGACCACCCGCTTTACCAATACCATTCAAAGTGGCCATCACAGGCCTTCAAACGGATGGACAGATCTTTGTCCTTAGCAATTACAATAGAAAGACATCTGACAACGGTACGGCTATGCTTTGGCTTGATCACTCCAGCCATCTTTGCCTTGAGGCTAATTGAATCAGGAGAATTGTACACGCTCCGGAGGGTCCCACCGAAGGTGAAAAGAGAATACAATCCGTAAGGAAACAAAATCTTCTTTTTTTTCACTCCCGTGTCTACTCCCGAGACTGACGTGCCGCAAGTGAGAAATCTGAATGGATTGCGCCAGAACACTTCCCTCCTTTGGATGACGAAGGAAAAGATCAAGTCTTCCTGGACGGCGGGCTGTTCCACAACAGTCCTATAAGAGTGGCCGAATCAGAAATGATCAAGATTTGGCCCGACAAGGCAACCTCTCGGCCAGACATTGTTCTTTCCATCGGGGCCGGGTACTTTGAAGTTGCGCCGGCCGAGAGTAAAAAGCAGACGACAGAGGATGCTTTACCCACGAGGACCAGAAGAGGCGCAGATCCGAGAAACTACCTCGCCCTGATGAAAGATGGACTCTCGGGAGAGGGCAATGCCGACTTTGGCAGCGAGCGTATCTGGAACGACTGGGTGCAGAGCCGAGAAGGAATGGGTGCTGACTTGAATGGGAGGTGTCGGCGTCTAAACCTGCAGTTCGACAGGCCCATGGGGGAGCAAGGGAAGCGAACAGATCAGCTACTGGGCCTGTGTCGAAGGATGCTATGCCAGAGAGACGACGAGTTGAGGGACCTTGCCGATCGGCTCATTGCATCCGCGTTCTACTACGAGTTCCAGCCCGACGACCTCGTCGTCACCAAGACCAAGGCATTCACATGCAAAGGTACCATCAAATGCCGACTGCTTCCGGCCTCGATCGAGATCCTCGGAAAGCACTTGCAAAATCTCTGCTGCCTCGGATTCCGGCCCTTCTTCTACGTGAGCGAGACCCACGAAGAGTCGAGAAGGGTCGGCGTGTATTTTGACGACAAGATTATGGAGGTGATGAAAAGCATGGGGAAGTTTAGTCTCCCGCTCGATGTGAACGTGTCTCACATTCTGGCTGAGACGGAACTGAGACTCGTGCTCCGGTCGAACAAGGGGGTCGAGATGAGTCCTCTCATCAGCGCGTTTCCGAGGGCATTGTTCAGAGATCAATGATTCCCGAACAGCATCGATAAGGAACCCTCCAATTTGACCTCAATGTCTTGAATGCCTTGGACAGCTTGATTGAATACATTGCCGTCCAGCGGATCATACTCTCGTCTCAGCATCCAACGAATCGAACGGACGGCCTATATCGGCTCGTCTCGCGGCTGAATCAGAATCTCATTGACGGCCACATGCTCCGGCGCGCAGACTGCATAGACGATGGCCTGCGCCACATCCTCCGGATCGAGGACCTTTGCCCCTGTGCGCGATCCGTACTTCTTGAGCGCCTCTTCGTCCGTCGACATGTCGAGCAGGGCCGTCTCGACGTTGCCCGGCTGGATCGACGTCACGCGCAAGCCCGATCCCGCCGTCTCGAGACGCAGCGTCTGCAGCGCGGCCTCGACGAAGAACTTGGTGGCCGAGTAGACGCCCAGCCCCTCGAAGACCTTGCGCCCGGCGTCGGACGAGATGGCGACGACGTGGCCGGCCCCGCGCGCCAGCATGCCCGGGACCGCCGCGGCGAGGCAGTGCAGGACGCCCTTGCAGTTGACGTCGACCATCTGGTCCCACTGGCCGGACAGCGCGTTGGCCATGAGCGTGTAGTACATGACGCCCGCGCAGCAGACGAGCAGGTCCACGCGGCCGAGCTCCCCGGTGACCTTCGCAAACAGGGAGTCGACGTCGTCCTTGCTCGCCACATCGGTCCGGTGGACGAGGATGGTGCCGCCGTGGCCGGAGATGGCGGCCTTGACGGACTCGAGGGACTCGACCCGGCGGGCTGCGAGGGCGACGTGGGCTCCCTCTTTGGCGAGTGCGGCGGCCACCGCGGCGCCGATGCCGGACGAGGCGCCCGTGACGACGGCGACCTTTCCGCTGAGGCGACCCTGGCTGGCCATGCTGATGTTTGGCCTGAGACTTCGAGAGAAAACTGTGAGAGGTGTCAGTGCCTGCGGTGCTTTGATGGTTCTCGGACATGACAACGACCTTGTTTGACAGCAGATAGAAATGGCCAAGGATTTCTCACTCGGACAGGGTCGACTTGGTAATGAGGATAAAGATGGTTGAGGGAATTTCTGTGAATTTGAGGTTAAATCCATGCTTGCGATCAGTCGACGAGGTTGAGGTTGAGGAGGAGCATCACAGTGCGAAGGTTCGAGTCAGCCCCACTGTATTTTTCTCGCACTGTATGATGCGGACCCTGATCCGCAGATCTGCAATGCCCGCTGCAAGATCCATGGTCCCAGCGACGGCTGAACAAGAGGCAATAAGACCGGATACAGATTAAGATGCGATACTACATGGAATGTTGATTATTTGTGTTCAACGTCCACCCAACGTTCGATGTGCAATCACATGCGAATTTCGATTCAGGGGCTGTCTAGGGTAGCTTTGCTGACTAATCGAAGGAAGATGCGAGCGATCATTGAACTCAATGCTCTCAATTGAAACTCCAATTTCCATCATCACGAAGAGGAAAATAAGCAACTCGTCCAACATTTCTACTCGTCTAGACGCTCAAGACAGATTTTCAAAAGCTCTTTTTTTTTTGATTCTCTGGATTATGTATGACCATTCACAGCACGCTTGGCAGGTGGGCTCGCCAACCACCCCCTCGCGAAAAAGTGGCGCGCGTACGTCCTCATGAGCGCCTGATCCATCACCACCCGCCTCACCCCATGCCGATCCAGCACCGGCTGCGTCTTCCCGTCCTGCAGCACGATGACCCCCTGCAGAGCCTCAATAGTCGGCATACCGCCGCGCAGGATCTCTGCGGTGAAGGCCTCCTCGCCGCTCCGCCACTCCCGCTTCTCGCGCCACATGGCCACCCACTCGTCCCAGGGCAGCTGCTCCGTCCTGTAGCCAAGCTCGGCGAGGCTGTCGAAGATGGCCGTCGACGATGCGGGATCGGGGTCTCCCAGGTGATACAACAGCTGTCGGCTGTCCGTGTCGTTGGCCAGCGCGACGATGGCGTCGGCCACGAAATCGACGGGCGTCATCTCCATAGCCCAGCTCTCCACCGAGGGCGCGTATCCCAGGTTCAGGGACTCCACGATCATGGCGTTAAGGAGGTCCCACTTGTTCGTCGCGCCCGTATTGCTGTGCCCGCTGATCGTGCCGGGCCGGTAGATCTTCACGGGCACCCCGCGGGCCGCGGCCTCGCAGACAAGCCTCTCAGCCGCCCACTTGGTCTGCCCGTAGCCGTCGAGCAGCTTCGCCGGCACGTCCTGCAGCTCGATGCTGGTGTCTTCGCTCCACCCCGAAGCCGACGGCGGCAGCACTCCGTTCGTCGAAATGTGGTGAAGGGTCGCGCCCCCGCGGGCTGCGAGGCGGATGACCTCTTTGGTCCCGTTGACGTTGGCGTTGCGCAGGGCCGCGTATGGATATACCAGGTTGACGGTGGCGGCGGCGTGGACGATGACCTGCACGCGGAAGGCCAGGTCTTCGAACACATACGGCGACAGGCCGAGCCTGTCCCTCGCCAGGTTGCCGGGGACGACCTCGATGCGGTCTGCCATCTCGTCCGTCCAGAGCCCGAGGTCCACGAGGTTCTTCCGGATCCTGGCCATCCCCGCGGGCTTGCGGTCATCTGAAGGCTCGGTGAATCGCACGAGGCAGAGGACCTGGGCATTTGTCTTGTCGATGATGGCTTTCAGCAAGAACGCGCCCAGGTATCCGGTCGATCCCGTGAGAAAGATTGTCTCCGCCTCGTCAAGCCGCCGCATGGATTTCCCGTTCGCCCTGATGCTCTCCGGCAAGGTGGAGTCGGCAGCCAACACAGCGGGCAGATCATCCTGCACGGCCTTGGTGTGTCCGTCTCGAGCAGCCCGCACCGCCTTCAGGTGTCCCTCCACCGTTGGTGTGCCCGCGAGAGGAGCAAGGGGCACGGGGAAGCCAAACGCCTTAGTCAGCCGACTCGCCAGCTCTGCCAACGAGAGCGAGTGGCCGCCCAGGTCGAAGAAGTCGTGGCTCGCAGTGATGACGCTCGAGGGCACCTTGAGGGTCGCGGACCAGATCCTGACAATCGTATCCATCTTGACAGCGACGTTCCGCTCCTGGACCGACGAGTCGGGCGGTGTTTGGGGACGGCTCGGCGGCGGAGGCAGGCCCTTGAGGTTCACCTTGCCGGAGACCTCATGCGTCGGGAGCTCCTTCAGCTCGACCCAGAGAGTCGGCATCATGTAATGCGCCAGATGCGCAGACAGGGCCCGCCGAGCCACCGGGCTGTGGCCGGCCTCGTCGATGACCACAATCGTGCGATTCCAGACGTTCTCGCCGTCCTTGTCCGGGACGATGTAGGCCACCAGCTGCTTCTGCAATCCCTCGCCGTGGGCCACGACCGCGCAGTCTCGCACCGCCAAGTGCTTGGTGATGGTGGCCTCCACGGCCCCCGGCTGGACTGTGTATCCGCGCGTCTTGATCATGCCGCCGACGCGGCCCGTGATCTCGAGAAGGCCAGAGTACAGCAGACGCGCCATGTCGCCGGTCCTGTACATCCGCGCGCCTTGTTTCCTCTGGAAGGGGTCGACCTGGAACGCGGCCGCCGTCGTCTCGGGAAGGTTGAGGTATTCTCTCGCCAGCAGGTCGCCGCCGACGTAAAGCTCCCCGCTCACTCCCGGGTCGACTCTGTTCCCGGCCTCGTCGAGGATGTAAATGTGCTCGGGATCGATGGGGGGCCCGACAGGACAGACGCGAGCCTCATAGTCGACGAAGCTCTTGATGTCGCCCGCCGCGATCTCGTGCGTCTCGCTTGCGCTGTAGACGTTGAGGAGCCGGGTCTCCGGCAGGGCATCGCATGCTCTGTGGACCAGATCCGTGGTGACCACCTCGCCGTTGAGCCACAGAGAGCGCAGTTCGGGGAGCTTGGTCCCCAGATCCGGGTGCCTCGAGAGGACCGTCGCCAACAGGGTCGGTGTCATGAGGGTATCCGTGATGCGTCGTGTTGACAAGAAGTCGACGAGGGCGATGGGATCATAGCTCGCGCCATCCGGTACGGCCACGGTTGTCGCGCCCCGAAGAAGCGGCCGCAGCATCTCCCAGACAAAGAAGACGTTGCACGCCACGCGATCGCCTGGCCTAAGGTCGCTCACTTTGAACCTCAGGTCGTATGACAGGACAGGCGCTCTGTGCGGGTTTGCTATGCCTTTGGGCTTGCCCGTCGTGCCTGAGGAGTACGAGACGAAAGCCAGCCTGTCCAGATCATCATCGGGAGGCAGAGGGGGTCGCACATCCAGCATGGCCGGCGCCGGACTCTCACCGCCGCCCAGCGCAGCGTCCTGGTCAGGCTGGTCGATGACGATAATGGGGGCCTTGGTCCTCAGGTTCACCGCGTAAGCCTTCTGAGTGATGATGACCGCGGGCTGGGCATCCTCGATGACGTCTCGGAGCAAGCTAGGCGGGTAGGCCAGCTCCAGGACGAGAAAAGCACCGCCCGCTCGCAGAGCGGCGAGCGACGCGATGACATTGTCCGCACTCCGTCCGATCAGGATACCAACGAGGCTGTCGCGGCCAACTCCGAGCCGGCGGAGGCGATCAGCGAGTGCGAAGGTTGTGTTGTCGAGTTCTGCGTATGTGAGCGCTCTGTTCTCATCCTCTAGGGCCACGGCGGTGGGCGTGGCATGTGCCTGCTGGAGGAAAAGGGCGGCCAGATCTTTCGTTGTGTCTATGACAGGCATCTTGGCTCCGGGCAACCGTTCCGGATTGTCAGCAGCCATCTGATGGTTTCTCTTTTATAAGCCTTTCTCTTGATCTTTTCTACGAGTACTTAAATATGCTACGGCCAACGACAAAATCGAAGACGACGTGATCATCCTTCCAGGGAGGCCATGAGCACCGATTCGAAGTGGACACGCGACATGAGGCAGGGAGGGGCTTAGGCTCAGCTTTCACATGTCAATTGCCCGTGTCTCCAATTCAGCCTCAACAACTCCCAACAACCGGATGGCTATCATTAGATTAAATGATGCCAGGGCAGGCAAAATGATTGGCGATCCCGACCCATGCAGCTTAGTGTCGTCCTCGAAGCGTCACGTGTCTGCTTCTTCTTTTGCATCTCAAGAGATTGTTGGGAAAGATAATAATCCTGTTTCCCATCACTCAACGCCATCATGTGTCATCGATGAGACCTGGCTATTACTCGTTCGTTGACAGGCACTGAGGGAGATGGGCAATCTCTTGTGGGAACAAAGCGGGATCGGCGAGGCCAACACGTCTTTAGGCCGTTTCCTCTACGGGGTATCAAATCTCCGTATCTCTAATCCATCCTCGACAACGATTGCAGGGCGCGTCTTGCGCAATCTATCCAGCAGCATCACCCCTCGAACTTGTGGGCGTCGTGTCCATCGCTGTAACGAAACTTCTCGCTCCAGTCGTACAACAGCCTAAAGTCCCGGCACTGGTGCACGGTGCCGAAGCCGTCCACGCCGTTGCCCTGCGTGCCGCCGCCGTCAAAGGGCGAGCGGAACGGCTCGAGCGAGTTGTCGGCGGCGCAGATGATGCTCTCGCGGAGGTAGTCGAAGCAGTGGGCCGAGTGTTCGCCCTCGGTGGACGATGATGACTTGGCGTCGCCGGCGGACATGGCACGGCGGTAGTCCTCCCAGATGAGGTACTAATCCAGATATCGACATCAGCATCAGCATCAGCATCAGCGTGAACGGAGAGGGACGGAGAGGGACATGTCAAAGGGCAGAGCCTCTTACAAGGCAGTGAAGCTGGTGGAAGGCGGCGACGCAGAAGCGCCCAGAGCCGTCTGTGCTCATGACCTGGATGACTTGCGGGATGTCGCCATTCTCTGCGACCTTGTTCATGGAGATGTAGCCCATTCCGGCTGATCGTCGTCTGGTCAGCATCGGACTTCCCCACCAGGGAAGAGCAGGAAGGAGACATACGAGGGAAGAGTGACATCCATGCCTCTCGACTCTTGTTCACGTTTCGATCTTGGAAGTTGGCGCCGCCGCCGACATATGTTCGCAGAAGATTCCCCAGCGGCGGCAGATTCAGCGACGGCAAAAGTTCCACCCGGGGCGCCGCTGTCCCCAAGGTGATGGATGTCGAGGATGATATCGACGGCAGAGGAAGGAGGTTGTGCATGACAATGGTTCCGAGGGCAGACACGAGCGCACTCACCAAGGCCACTATGAGCATCGAGTATCGACTTTGCCCTCTTGAGGGCTCGTGACTGGCGGGGAGCACCGCTTCGTCATCATGACCCTTCTCCAGGAATGGCGCCTCGTTCTCTGAAGCCGAGTCACGCATGGCGAGCTTTGACTTCGAATACCACATCGGTACGACGTTCACTGTTGGAAGAGACAGGAGAAGGACGCAAAGAAACATACGAGGACGGGGAAGGCAAGCCGGCACAGCTCCCAGTGAGATCGAAAGTCTGAAAGTGCATTCATCAAAGTGAAGGGTGATGCGGGGCTACCGATAATACTTGCTTCGAAACGCTTGAAGTGGGAAGTCAACTTGCGATTTTGGGCAGCGATCCATCGGCATAGCAGGCTTTGATGCTGAGAGGGAAGACGTTCACTTTCAGCTCCCATCCGGCCCAGGATTGTCTGAGCAGACACACACGGTCTCGGATGAGTACGAGTCCTACTCGTAAGAGCCCGACACGCCAACGCGAAGAATTGATGCCGGAACAAATTGCAGGAGAGTTCCAGACTCATCTCCAGCACGACGACTCCGTACATACACGCCAGAACCTGGCATACAATTGGCTGGCAGTCCGCAGATCTGCGATCCTGCATCCGGTGACAGACATAAAAAGGGACTACTAGCCGTGGGGGAGTTTGGCCCAGAACGCAGGCGATCAGGCTAGCTCGCCAGGTCTCCTTGTCCGACTCGCAATCCCCCCCTCGGCCGCTTCATCCACTCTCGCTCCAGATCGAGATAGAATTGCCGGCTTCGCCCGCTCCTTTCCCGAACCGAACAAAGCGTTGCTGTCTGCCCGCGAAGAGACCGATATGGCCGGGTGGTCGGCCCTGCACATGAGCCTTGCGGCGTGCCTGTCCTCCGCCCTGACAACGCTGACCATTCTGCTCCTCATCCGCCCGGGCCACGAGAACATTGTGACGCATGTGGTCGATCGAATGCGGTATTCGTCGCTGTCCTCCCACTCCTCGCCACCAACATCACCATGCACGACCGGGTGGCGCGAAGACGGCGCCGGGACGATCACGCCTTGGCGGCAGGACCTGGCACCCACAGTGTTCGTCAAGGCGCCGTGGAAGGATCCCCTCTACGGGGAAGCAGGGAGCTACCGCGGCGGCCTCGACGAGGAGGGCTTCTGGGAGGCGTTGCTGACTCCCAACGGTGGCTTTCTGGACATTGACCTGCAGGACGGTCAGAACCACAGTGTGGGGGTCTCCATGTTCCATCAGCTGCATTGCCTGCACATGATGCAAGTTCCTCCTCCCCCCCTTGGATCGTTGGCCCCATTGCCCAATGGAAGGGTGAGCTGACGCGTGGTGTGGGACCAGGCGAAGTGCCATTCTGCATGGCGGCATGCACAGTCAGGGGCAGCACACTCGTGCCGGGCGTCGTGGCCCCCCGCCTCCGGGGAAAAAGGTCGATCAACACATCATGCACTGTTTTGACTACATTGCCCAAGTAAGGCGTCACTTTTCATGACGGTCCTTGGTGTTGCTCTTCTTGTATGTCCCTTTGGAAGTCATCTAACTCTTGACCGGCTTTCCAGGCCATGCTGTGCGCGGCAGACGACGCAGTGGAGGGATATGTCGTCAAGTTTGACGAGAAAGGAATGGAGACGGATGTGATCGACGGCCGGGGTCAGGTTCACCAATGCCGCAACGCCACGACGCTGTTCGACTATGTGCTCCAGTCCGAGAGGAGGCCTGTGAGGGTAGATCTACTTGGAGAGCATTCCGTGTTCCCGGACTAAAGGGCCCGCGCGGTCATGGACGCTGGAGTCATGACACTGCGTGCCCCGAATCACATTGCACGTCTGAGAGTGCTGAGTGCGCTCGGGTGCTGAGTGTATATACATACAGGTAGCGGCAGGATCCAAAGCATGCAGTCTTACGACAAGTGTCAGCTATTCCGGATGTAGGATGATCGTCTGAAAATCACCGCCGATCGATGGCAACAATGAGGTGAGATGCGTCGACATTAATTTGAAGTCTTGAAGCCATCCTAGTTACTCAAGACTCAGCGAAGTGCCCGGTAGTAAGAAACCATGCTGTGTAGCCGGCAACGCCTGGCGGCCTGTCAGTGAAACACATGGGAGTTCGATGCCGCTCGTGCAGCTGCAGGCCGAGATATACATACATACATACATACGCTGACAATGTCTCGTCTCGGCTGCCGTGCCTCGGCGACTGGTGAAGGAGACTTGAGCATAGGGTGAGTGAGACCTTGGGACAACGCATTGTGTGTTGTGAACGACGATCTTGACCTCTGCAGTCTGCAGATGAGGTGTGATGAATCAGTCCCGACATCTTGCTATTCAGTTGGGCGTCGGCGTTGGGAGGATGAGCCCATCTCATGAGCGGGCGCTGATTGATGTCTCGATATCAGCCGGTTTAGCCAGTCGATCCCTTGCATGATATGCTGGCCCTACATGGCGTTGGATCGAGACCAAGACGGTGGCTTGGGCGGAGGAGATGCATGGATGTCTCACAGTGACCGATACCGGCATGTACAAACAAACGAACACGGGGCGGGATGCCTCCAGATTTGAAAACTGTGGGGATCATCACAGGAATGTCTCCCGCCTCAATGTCCACCACTCCACCACTCCAAGGTGTTTGGAGGGGGAGGCCAAGTCAGATCATCATATAGAGAGATCAACGTGAGCAGTGCGGTTCTAGCTGAAGGAGACTACGAGTATCATCAATGTTTGAGGCAATCAAGTCGGACGAGAAGTGTACAAGAGATGAAGTCTATTGCAAGTGTGGCATCGTGAATGCACGAAGCCTGTCGTGATCGATGAACTACTTTGTATGTATGCCTATGTATGCCTTGTTCTGGAGCGTCTTCAATGGCTCATCATACATGAAAAAATGCAAAAGAGAACTCAAATCAGGAATCAAACGAAACAAAAACTATTCTTGGTATACATTGCTCATGAAAGAAAAGAAGTCGCCCTCTAAGGAGGCGTAGGCCAGACCTTGGATCCGGCGGGCATGGGGTAACCGCTGGGAGGGGGCATGGCAACCTCGTGGTCCTCGATCCACTGGGAGATGCTATCCAGGTCTCTGCACTTGTGGACGGTGTTGAAGTTAGCAAAGGGGTCGGGGATGCCCTTGACCCAGTGGTGGGGGATGACGCCAATGTCGGCGCTGCACATGACGTTCTGGCGGAGCATCTCGAAGCAGTGGTCTGTTGGGGGGAGAGTCAGGATAGATGGACATGGAAAGGTGTCAACGTAATTGAAAGGATAAGAGAACATACTGATGTGAGCCTTGATGGTGCTGGGCTCGTCGTTGAGCCAGTCGGCCCAGTGCCTGTTCTCGGGCAGGTCGTAGTAGTCGCGGTGGTAGGCTTGACGGATCACGTTGAGACACTGGGTTTGTAAGCCATGGTATTCCTTTTTGAGGGAATAGATCGAGATGCCTCAGTGTCAAGGCTCGGGGTCACTCACGTGCATCTTGTGGCTGATCTCGAGGAAGCCGATGTAGCCACCGCCGTACTCGGGGGTGAACTTGGCGGAGCCCTCGAGGTCCATGCCCATGGCGGCAAACTCCTCTTCCGAGAAGCTGGCGTACTTGACTGTGAGGTGTCAGCGGACGAGCTCGTAAGGAAGGGGCTTTTCGAAGCGAATTTCAGAGGGGGAGGGCTCAACGAACCAAACTTACCGAAGCCCCATTTGTTCCACTGGCGGTCCATATCTTCGTTGGGGTCTCCCCACTTTCCGGAAAACTCAGAGTCCTTGCCGAGCGTGCCGTTGAACTTGACGTCGTGCAGCTTGGTGTTGATCTGGTTCATCACGGTGGCTGGAGATGAAGAGTGTCAGACTTGAGACGCATCCACGAATATTGAAAGGGAATCCATCAATTGTGACAGGGTCTCGACTCACAGTAAGTGGAGCTCTGCTTCATGCAGGTCAAGTCGAGGTTGGGCTGGAAGGTCCTGCCGGCGAGGAAGCCCCCGACGGCGGTGAGCCCGACGACGACGACCGAGGAGATGGCGGCGACGGTGCCGAAGCGCCGGCGAGGCGTGTAGATGCGGTAGACGCCGTCCTCGCCCAGGAGTCGGGAGCCGTCCTCAGCCAGTGTGTCCTCATCTGAGGCGGATGTGCGGGAGGACTTCTCGCCGAGGCTGGCTGTGGACATCTCGAGGTAGGACTCTTTCCTCCCAAGCTTGTCCTTGATGGTCTGCGTCCAGGAAGACATGGTGTGGCTGCTACGGAGGCTGCTTTGGGTGCTCGATGTCCGTAATGGTGGAATGGGAAGGAGAGCAATGGGAAGATGAGGATGGGAAGAGGAAGTATTATGAAGGAGCAGGCGGGATGAACAGGGATGAGGAGAGAAGAAGGGAAGATTGGGAAGGGGAGATGGTAGCGGGATATGAGCAATTCAAGTACGAGTACGCGTACGAGCACGGTGATCTTGTCCGAGGAGAATAGAATCTTGAGGCCCCGGTTCGAAGCAGAGACGGTCGAGATAATCAAGGCATCTGGCTGCAACTCGAGTCGAAAGGTGCATACATACCTTGTACTCCGTACTCGTACATAGTATACGCCAACCGGCCACGGTCTGGTATCCGAACTGGCGGCTTGATACCTGACGCTCCAGGGACAGGGACACGAACCCGGGATCCGAGGCACGACTGTCAGGGTCAAGGCAACAGGGCGGCGGCGTAAAGCTCATGCCTAGCGCGGCATATAATGAGACCACCCTAGGGACCTGTGCCATTGCCAATAGTGCGAGGAGGGAGTATTACGACTCGGTTGACAGTATGTACAAACGGAATGCAGTCCCGGTAGGAGTAGTCATGATTTGACGCCGAGATCTGCGCGCATATGGCCTGCCTTTGCAGGATCCAGGGTCGAGGCAATAGTTGATCTCTCTCGTTCGAGCGAGGCATCGTCTGTTCCCGTCCCTCAGGCGAGCAGCCATCATCAAATCGAAGCGAGTAAACGACTATCGATACTCCTTACAAGTTTAGGGGAAGCAAGCACAGACGGGATCAGGAGCATGGACGACTCGATAGCGCTGGTACGAGTGGTTGAATGTAAGACGGCCCTGCAGGTATGATGGTATGGCATCATCTCTCGTCAGCCGGACCCGGACTGTTCGGGCGTCGTTTGCAGAACACTGACATGCCTGGTTCAGGCGTCCAGTCGGTTCGAATTTTCGTACTCCGGTACTCCATACTGGGAGTATACTACATACGAGTAGTACTCCGTACGGAGTAGGGAGTCTGTACAAGTACCCCTAGTCAATGGCCCTGCTGCCGGTACCCCGAACAGCATGCACTATGTGCTACTCCGTAGACCAGTTGAGGCATGCGTTCCTCCGTGGGTGCGCGTACAACGCGTGTGCTTATACATTGACTGCCGGCACTCGTCTGCGTTGGCTAGGATCGACCTTCTGGCTGGGCGCGCGAAAAGCGGAGGCCATGGCCATTGATTCCGTCGACATCTCGCCAGTCCCCCCGGTATCCGTATCCGCAGTATGGGGTACTCCCTCCTCAGAGGGCAGACATGGACCAAGAGGTTCTGGGCCGGTCTCTGAAATTGATTGGGCTGAGAGGGGGCCGCCCGTTCACAGTGAGGGCCTCTCTCACGGTTTTGGAGCACCAACGTGTACATATGTTCCTTGGGCGATTCCATCCAATGTCCCTGGCCTAATGCGTGGCGTTGTCATCTGTTTGTTGGAGATGGGGCTTGACAAATGAAAGACTCCGGTCCGCGGGTCATGAATCGTATGGAATAGCCTTACCATACGGAGTACTAGTAGACTCGTCGCACCATGAACTGACATGTCATCGACAATGAATGGCAGCGAGAGACACTTAGTATCGATCTGGGGATGGACGCCATGAGTAGTAATTCGGGTCGCAATGCTTCCAACGACGTGTACATGTGACTACGCCCGGACCCCATATATCTACTCCATACATACAGTAGAGTTGAGTTGAGTACTCCGTGACGTTCCATGTGTGGATCATCACATCAATATACCTCTCCGTACTCCGTACAAGTACCGGGAATTCCGGATCGGTACGAGTCCTACCGAGTAGTAGTAGGTCCGAGGTATGTACTAATGTACGGAAGTGCTCCGTACTCGTACACCAAAAGAATTGATCCTCTCAGACGCTGACAACGGCCCGGCCTTGTTGTGAATCGCGTCGGGCGTGAGACGGGAGGCGCATTTACGGAATCCAGGAAGATTACCTATTTCCTACGGCGTACTTTTCTCCGTACCTATCCTTCGAAGAAAGAGCCCGAGGCAGTGCTTACATCCCGCATTGGCTTGTGTATGGCTCCCAGCCATTTGCGGTCCCGATTCTGCATCCATGGACAAGTACGGAGTACTCCGTATCAGCATCTCCTTCGCGTGAGCGTCTGACCGGGTCAACAATTGCTCCAGTCGGCTTATTCATGCCCTTGTGCATACATACTCCGTGAATATAAGAGGAACGGAGCCCAAGCCGGGACGGAGCACGTACATACTCGTACATGATATGTGCGTGTACTCCGAAAGGCCCAACAGCGTGCATGTACTCCCGGAGCCAGCCATCTCGTTCTTCATATGTATCTGCTTACGACGGAGTACAGCATCAGTACGGAGTACTACGTACATTACAGAGTACTACTCCGTATTTGGGGATGCAGTGGCTCCCCCACCCACTGTTAGTCAGCCCTCCACTTAAGAGATCCAGGACAAGTGCCGGCTCCATGCGACAAGGGCCCCATCTTGGCGTGGAGGCGCTGAGCTAGAGTGAGACAGTGTGCGACACCCCGGCCACGAGAAGGGGTGCCTGGCCATCAACGGATGATGGTAAATTCAAACCTGTATGTATCCCGTACGAGTACTCATATTTCGTACTCCATCTATACCCATCCTTCATCCAACCCCCCCCCCCCCCCCCCTTTCTTCTTTTCTGATGAGTAGTAGATCGATGGCGTCTGAATCGCGGCATCGGTTCGTCCTGCCGTAAATCCTGTACGGGCATGAGGAAGGGCAAGAGTTACATACTCGAACCTGTCACCAGAATTGGCGAGATTCCAGAAGCATGATTGCGGATGACTCGTGAGAACGGGCTTCGAGAAAGCAGAAGATGGTTCCGGGACTAATCAAATGCCTTAATTCTTCCATCCAAAGGGCATTCTCTCTTCGAGAATCGGCCATCCGCTACCATCAAATCCAAAGGCTGCATCGTGATGAAAACCCCTCATGATGTCTCAATAGATCGTTCAGCGCCCTGTTTCGGGCGGCACCAGGAGGCCCATCCGCCGCGGTCAAGAGTCGACGTGTGACAAGTGAGACCGGCATTGCATACCGGGCAAGGGAGTGCCGGAACGTGGCTCTTTTGGGTCATATCTGCGGTGCTGCAACGTCATGTTCATATGTATGTACATACATACACCTGTATCGCAGTACGAGCACTCGTACCGAATTGTCAAGATAGAGAAGCTGGACTGACGGTACAGGCTGCACCCATGGGACAATCGAGAAGAGCGGATGGCATCCCCGTCAACGGAACAAGTATGTACGACTGCTGCCTGCTTCGTGCAAGTCTCTGCTGACGGAGCAGAGGACAGAATGCCAGCAACACCATGTTTCTCGGTTCACATTCGTGCCGATCGTCGCGTCAGACCATTGACTGTCACGAGGCAGACACCTTCCAGATGCAGATGCACCGTGACAGCGGCCATCTTGGGCTGGCGATCGATGGACTGACTAGTATCTAGACTCGTAGCAGGTGCGAGAACGAGTGCATACTCGTAGAGGCACGGATACCCAAACACCAGGAAATCAGACAGACAGAATCAGGGGTACGGTGTGCGAGTGCGAGTACTGAGCCCCGACGATCTTCTGCCTGCTTCCAAGCACACTCACATACGTCAGATCAGGGGCCAGGGAAGAAGGAGGTCATCACAAGGAGGAGGTCCGGTCAAGGCCGATTCTACCGTCTGATAGTCCGCCTCTTCGCAGGAAATGCGCTCATGGGCCGCTATGGCATCATGCGGAGATGGACGGAATCAATAGAGCAACGGGGTAAAATAGTATGACACGCAGGACACGGAGGGCACAGAATCTCGATATTAAATACCCCTCCTCCTCCGTCGAATCTCGGAGGATCATCATAATCAACAACAACAATCACAACAGCTTCAATCAGCTACTCTTACCTTTTCCAATCTCCTCCATCAAACCACTACCCAAATAAAACCCCCTTCCCAACCTTCAAAATGGTCAAGATCACTGCCGTCGCTGCCCTGGCCGTTGCCGGTCTCGCTGCTGCCGCTCCCACCAACAACGCCAACGCCGCCAAGGAGGAGAAGCGCACCAACTCCTACCCTGGCTACATCCTCTCTGAGTCCAACGAGAAGCGCACCAACTCTTACCCGGGCTACATTCTCTCTGAGAACGAGAAGCGCACCAACAGCTACCCCGGCTACATTCTCTCTGAGTCCAACGAGAAGCGCACCAACTCCTACCCTGGCTACATTCTCTCTGAGAACGAGAAGCGCACCAACTCTTACCCGGGCTACATCCTCGCCGAGAATGAGAAGCGTACCAACTCTTACCCGGGCTACATCCTCGCCGAGAATGAGAAGCGTACCAACTCTTACCCGGGCTACATCCTCGCCGAGAATGAGAAGCGTACCAACTCTTACCCGGGCTACATCCTCGCCGAGAATGAGAAGCGTACCAACTCTTACCCCGGCTACATCCTCGCCGAGAATGAGAAGCGTACCAACTCCTACCCGGGCTACATCCTCAACGAGAACGAGAAGGCCAAGCACTAGAGCAGCGTCTCTGGACACAGATGGAACGAATGACGAGTCACGGAAAAGATTTGCAATGACTGTGTTGGCTATGGGTTGTGAGTCTTGATTGGCTTTGATGATGATTCTTCTTGACATTCTTGATGGATGGGAAGTCGCCTTATAGATTGAGGGACTATTTCTAGGCCGGTTACATGTTTGATACTTGGTTTTTTCGCAAATTGATCTCTTTGACGTTACTCCTCCATCTCATTGAAAGTCACACCCTTTTTCGTCTATTCGACCGATTTGATGGAATACCAAGTAAGGGTGGAGCCCGGTGGTCGACCTTGCCGAAGATCCCGGTGAAGCGAAAGCTTGGCGGCAACAGCCGAGACCCACTCCCTCGGCCGGGGCCGGATGGGGCCGATCCCGGCAAGGTCCTGGAGTGTGATTGGTGCAAATCTCATTTCCCCCCGACACATCAATTGAAACTTAGGCAGGAACCACCAAGACGGCGCTTGCGCCATCCTTCCCCCCTTTGGGCCTTGGGGTCTGAGATCTCGAACCATTGACAATATTCAATCATGATTGAGAGTGAGCACCAAATAGTGAATGATCCAGATTGACACCTGATCTGTGTTTGTGATGGCATTGGGGCTGTGGTCTGCCTTCTTTTTTTACCCTTAGAAAAACGGAGAAGATGATGCACGAATATGATGTGACTTTTTGACGGAGACATTCATACTCGTAAGCCAGGTGATTGGAGATGATCTTAGTAACAACTAGCCTTCTGGAATTGTTCTATGAGTAGTCCCTTATTATATGGGTCAAGCATTTAATGTTGGTCTCCTGTTTGTTCATCCTGCGATATCGAGAACTGCACGTGCTCTGTCTCGAGCAACGGAGAGATGTGTGGACGAGCCGACTTACAAACATTTTGAGGTAGGCTTTCCGAGTTCTCCTTGGAATCAAGAAGGGCGTTCATTGAATCATTGCGCAATATGCCGTGCACGAGCGAAGCTGGAGTCTATAGCTGCCACCCTCAACTGTAAGAAGCCGCTTCAATGATGCAGACGTCCAAACCCGTGATGGGCATAAAATGTCTACGATGCTGATGATTTTTGGCTCTTGAAAGAATCAAATCCCGCTGGAGCTACTGGGTATGGATCAAGATGCTGCAGACATCGCTTCATATCAGCGATAAAGGAGACTACCTCCTACAGGACTCGTGCTGCATACTACTCCGTCTTCATTCGCGGGCCCATGCAAGAGAAGAGCGGGATTTTCTCGTCCTCAAACAAGCTACTGTTACGGCGACCAGCCAATTCCTTGATCGCCGCCAGATGCCGCAATAGTCCCCGTACCACTCGATGGCCAGACCAGCAAGGTCAATGACGTGCGTGGGATGAGCGACTTCTACTTGGACGAGTACACATCAACAAGCCCGCTGTCGAGAGGCTGGGCCAAAAGTCTCCGACATGACAAGCGCCAACTCACATCTCGAGCCATAACATGAGAGGGTTGATCTGGCGCTTGACGAGGACTATCACCTTGCCTGAGGGTCTATCGTCAGCTCCTGTCGTCTCGCCCGGACGGACTTCTACATGCGGTAAAGATGCTCCGGGCTGACTACTCCGTACTCGTACAGGGGGAGGACTGTCAGGGTCAGCATACATACGGGCGCAGACTCACTCTGTATACGGAGTATACTACGGATCAATCCTCCTGACGTCGCAGTTGCGGCCTCCTCCCACGCAAGGGGCCTTTCGGGGACGCAGCTGAGCGATTGCTGTCCGGTCGACGATGAATGCTGCTTCGAGCCTGTGTGAGTAATACCGATGCGCGTTCGCTGTCGCACCATGTGGCGATGCAAGTGACATCACGGAGGCAGATCTCATGGAGATCGTTGGTGTCTCAAGAGCTGTCGGACCCTAAAGCATTTCCGGCACTCAAGTACCTGTACTCCGTACTCCGTACTTCAGGAGTACTTAGACGTACCTTGTACGGATCTGTAGTAGTAGTAGTAGACATGGATGAATGCAATACAGGCAGGACCATGCAAGGAATCTGCTTTTGTTTCCAGACAGGGGTTGCAGCAGGATACCTCTAGCTATCTTTGCCAATGTACATACGTAAACTAGTAGTTGGTATTTGCTCTTGGCTTTGGACTTGGCCAACTCAAGCATTGATCCTAGCGTCTCCGCCTCTTGAGCACAGATACTCCGTATCGGCACTCCATATCCGTACTCCGTATTCCGGACCGATATCCGTGTGACAAGATGCCGTTGACACATGCAGCTTGCATGCAGTCATCATGGCCTGGGCAATGCACCATCGCGACCTGTGATATTGGGGAAGCGCAAGAGCCAAGGTCCAGGGCGCATTGCCATATGGCAGCGGCCCAAAGCGCAGCACGGAGCGAACACCCCATATCGTCCAAACGTGCGCTCCGTATGTATGAGCACGGAGTACGAGTACTCGTGCCAACACGCATCACCCTGCCGGCCACCGTCCAAACAAGTCCGCTCGTGGAGTGGCATCAACGGCATGCCGCCTACGAAGCGACCATTCCGCTCCATGGGCATCCCACGCACGGAATACGCCGACCGCGACAATGGACTGACGGTCCATGGCGATCGGCCTTCAGGGACGAGTCGCTGGGCGGTCGGGCACCTACCGGTATGAGTTAGGGCATGTCAACCAGGCCGATCCTCGACCTTTGTGGGACAACATGGCCTAAAAGCGTCATGATCAGACCTGGGGCCCCAACGAGCCTCTCAATGCTCTGCAACCCATCGTTCTTGTTCTCATCATTGTTTGCTTCCTGAGCCGCCATCCTCTTGCTCGTCTACCGGTAGTCGCCTTCCTCGGACTGTTCGCCTATCCACGCAAGCGTTTCGCAGACACTCCCTCACAATGTCAAAGTTCCCGTATGCCCACAATGCCCCATGGCCTTTAATCTCATGATGAAAGTTGGGACGTGATGATACTGACTGCTGAGAACAGCTCATCCGGCCCGGAGCCATTCATGCCGAGTGAGAGCAAGCATGAGTACTCGGAGATAAAGACGAGCGACGAGGAGGATGCGACCTTCCTTGGGGCTCTACCGCTCCCCCGGCCTCGGCCAAAGAGTCGGCTCCGGGCAGCGCTCTCCGTGGGCTTCAAGGCGGTCGTCGTGGCGCTGGCCGTCTACGGCACGGTCGACCTGGGCATATTGGCGGCGGCCCGCATCCGCAGTGCTTCGATCAAGCCGTGCCACTGCGGCAACTCGGTCGCCGAGGCCGTCGCACTGGGCTGCAAGTACGACTCCCTCGCGACGTCGTGGCTGCCGGACCACTGCCGCGACGACGAGATGACGCGGCTCTTCGAGCAGTCCGGGCCGGGCCCCAACGGCGAGTGGGACTACTACGGCTCCATCACGAACCGCAGCCAGACGTACACGCTGCCCGAGGTGCAGCAGCTCGCGGACCAGTCTCACGAGTACAGGACGGTGTACGCGACGACGGCGTGGCACGACAAGCACTGCTTCTTCACGCTGCTGAAGCAGGTCAGGGGCAAGGCCAAGCTGCAGTACACGGGCTTCGTGGACGGCGTGCACCACGCGGAGCACTGCGCGATGCAGATGGCGGAGAGGCACCCTCAAGACCAGGTCATGGTGGTGACGAGCCCCGGGTTCGGCGATCCGGAGCAGAAGGAGATTGACGAGCTGAACAAGATTGAGGAGATCAAGATGAAGGATATGGAGGAGAAGAAGAAGCACAAGCAGGATCACTGAGCCGTCCAGACATGGATCTAGTCCGCAGCGTTTGTTTTGGTGAAATAACATGAATCCCTAGGCACTCGATGATGCCACGCGTACTCATCAATATGTGCCTCTTGATTCCCCCTCAGGGTTAGGGTATTGAAGGGTTAGGGTTTTTTGCGTCCCGTCGAGCCGGAGAAGAACCAAACTCGACACGATTCTTCATCTTCCATTTTCCAAATTCGCTCCATGGACATGACAATCTTTCCAATGGGAAAGCCCCAATTCCACAAGTGGGCGCGCTCCGACTCCCAATCGCGATGACTTCACCAGACTCGCGCCATGTCAGGCCATGGCCATGTAGCGGCAGTGGCGCGAGGCCTGAGCCGCCGGGCGCTTGATCTCGCCACCACCCACTTGAGCAAGCCATGAGGCAATCAATCGATCCAAGATCCGACCCAACACAGATCCAACGAACCCATAGGGTGCATGCAACCGGAGGGTGCACGACTCCCTCACGGAGAAAGGCAAACGACGCATGCACGTGAGATGAACCCCATGCGTGCGGGCGGGAAATAAATGACGCTTGCTCGAGAGCCACCTTCACAGAGATGGACGTCTCTACGAGCCATTCCTACTACTTCCTACGAGAGTCTCATTGATCCATCGCTGTCGCCCCGGACAAGCCCATCTCTTGCCTCACCATCTTCAAATCTTTGTTGTCGAGAGACGGCTCACTGCATCGCAGGCATCATGTCCTCCAGCAAGCGCATCTCCATCTCCATCCAGCCGGTCAACTACGCAGACGTCCACGCCTGCGCCCAGATCACCGCCAATGCCTTCGCCGTCGACCCGCACACGATCGTCAAGAACCTAGGCCAAGAGCCGTACGACATGTACGGCATCATCCGCTCCATGTTTCTCGGCACCCTGCATCGCAGGCGGCAGATCTGGGTCAAGGCCGTGGACGAGGAGACGGGCGAGATCATCGGGCATGCGGGGTGGGCGTTCCCGCGCGCGGACGAGGCGCTGGTCCCCCGGAAGGGCCCCGTGGACGACGAGTCGGCGGCTAAGGACCTGCGAGACAAGACGGGGAACGCCTCGCAGCGGAAGAACGACGGTCCTGTCGAGCACAAGACTGGGGGAGAGAAGAAGAAGAGGGAGGGGGGGGAGGAGGACTCGATCGATCGTCTCAAGGCACTCGAGGACCGCGACATGGAGCACTGGCAGACAAACATCATACCGAAGGACAAGCCCTGCATGCTTATCACGGGGCTCCACGTTCCCATTTCGCACCAGTCGAGAGGGGTGGGTAGCGCCCTGCTGCGGCACGGGAACGCCATCGCGGACAAGCTGGGGCTCACCATCTGGGTGCACTCGTCGCATCAGGCGTACGAGGCGTACAGGAAGGCCGGGTTCGAGGCCGTGCGCGTGCTGGACCTTGACTTGGACGAGTGGGCGCCTCGAGCCCCAATGGACCACGAGGAGGTCATGGGAGTGAAGGGGAGCGGCAAGTGGGGGAGATATATCATCCGATACATGAAGAGGGAGCCGGCGAAGCAGGCTAGCTAGGCATTTGAATTTCGGCAAAGACCTGATCTAGATATCATCCGGCCGCCGAGAAGAGTCTTGCTGCCGAGTGATCCCAGAGGCCTGAATCCATCAAGATTCAATGCATCCGCCACGAATTCGAACTTGGTGAAGTGCCGATAACGGACTTTGTGATGATGACAAACCCATCGTCGGTTGGGGGAAGGAACGACCCCTCGCGATTGCCCCGCGCCTGTTTCGGCTCATCAAGTCCAAAACATCAACTTCAACCTTATCCGACCTCCGTGCCCACGTCGTCGCCATCGTCGACTTCATTCAAGTCAAGCTCTACCTCCTGTTCGCCCAATCAAGAATCCATCCGTGGCCAGCTGTCATGGAGTCGGCAGAGTCTCCTGCTCGCGTCTTCGTCGCCGCCGACGAGGCGATCCGCCTGGTGCGTGAGATCCTCCAGGCCAACGGTGCCTCCGGCGAGGACGCTACAATCGTGGCCAAAGGCCTCGTGGCGGCCGATCTTCGAGTGCGTCTCCCCAAATGACTCCATCGTCATCAAAGCGAGCTTCTGTTTGTTTTTACAAAGGGGAAACCATCGCCCTCATCCATAGGGAGTCGAGTCGCACGGCATCAACCGCATTCCGTCCTACGTCGAGCGCATCCGCCAAGGCGTTCTGAACCCCTCCGCGACGCCTGAGATCACTCATGTCACCCCCGTCGTCGCGCAGGTCGATGGCCGCAACGCGTTTGGCTTCGTCAGCGCCCACGCGGGCATGAAGGCCGCCATCGCCGCCGCGCGTGTCTACGGCATCGGCATGGCGAGCGTCAAGCACTCGAACCACTTCGGCATGAGCGCCTGGCTCGTCCAGCAGGCAATCGACGCGGGCATGATGAGCCTCGTCTTCACCAACTCGTCGCCCGCGCTCCCCGCCTTTGGGGGAAAGAGCAAGCTGCTGGGGGTGTCTCCCATCGCGGCCGGCGCTCCGGGTAAGGAGGCCTCATCCAACTTCATCCTCGACATGGCGCCGTCTGTGGCGGCTCGCGGGAAAATCTACAAGGCGAAGAGGCGGGGCGAGAAGATCCCAGCGGACTGGGCTCTGGATGCCGAGGGCCGGTCGACAGAGGACCCGGCGGCCGCGCTGGGTGGGGTGATGTTGCCCATGGGCGGTCCGAAAGGATCCGGGCTCGCCATAATGATGGACGTCTTCTCTGGCGTGCTCTCCGGGGCGGCCTTTGCAGGAGGTGTCACGAACCCGTACGACCCCTCCAAGCCAGCCGACGTGGGCCACTTCCTGGTCGCCATCAAGCCCGATCTGTTCATGAGCTTGGAGGACTTCCGCGAGAGGATGCAGTATCTCTACGAGAAGGTCGTTGGGTCCGACAAGGCTACTGGGGTGGAGCGCATCTACTTCCCGGGGGAGATTGAGCGACTGAGGCAGGAAGAGCGGGAGAAGACGGGCATCCCGTTCGTCCAAGCCGAGATAGACGCCCTCAATGCGGAAGCGGCGAGAGTGCACGTTGTTCCCCTCCGAGCAACGCAACAATGAGCACGGGCAAGCTCGCTACCACTGAGCTTGGTACAAATATGAAGCACTCGGGCTTCAATCGTTTGCTCAGGCCTGCCAACCAATCGCGACTGACATTCTCAGTGATGAACCTGGTGAACCGAGAGGGTCGCAACCAGAAGACTTCAGCAACTATTTAACAGATCATTGGCGCAGCGTTGAGATCCATCAACCCACGGGCGATCCCATGTCGCCAACCCCGCCATGATTCTGCATGGTGCAATCTATTTGATTAAAAGGTCTAGCGTCAAGCGAGCCCATCGATTGGATTGATCGAGATAAGAATCTGTAGGATTCTATGAACTCGGCGATAAAGGTGCAGAGTCCTCTACCTGTATAGCTGCAAGATTGATTGAAACCCCTCCTTCGGGCAAAAGCCCGAGGAATGCATTGATTCACGCAACGCCGCCGAAAGCCGAGTCTCGGTTGCGGAGACCTGGCAGACAGATCCCCCTCCCCTCGGTTTTCTAGACATTGGGAATTTGAGGCTTCGGACTGGGCGAGTTGATGGCGAGGGGACAGCTGTGAGGAGGAACTGCAACTTCATTTCAGCGACTACCTGTGGACACTTCGAGCATCGCAACGCCAGCTCAACATCGCCATGGCGCTGCCGCGGATGCCTCGCATCCCGACGCCAAAGTTCCTCAAGGGCCTGCCCCCGCAGAGCATCTTCATCATCGGCCTGCTCGTCCTCGTCAACATCCTCATCTGGATCGCCGTCGGCATCGTCCTGCACTTCCACCCGGCGCTCATCTCCACCGCCGCCCTCGCATACTCATTCGGCCTGCGCCATGCGCTCGATGCGGACCACATCTCCGCCATCGACCTCACCACCCGGCGCCTCATCGCGTCGGGCCAGCGGCCCGCCACCGTCGGCACCTTCTTCTCGCTCGGCCACAGCACCATTGTGGTCATCACGTGCGTCGCCGTCGCCGCCACGAGCGGCGCGCTGCGGGACCGCTTCGACGGGTTCCAGCGCGTCGGCAACATCGTTGGCACGAGCGTCAGCGCGGCGTTCCTCATCATCCTGTGCGTGGGCAACGGATGGATTCTGTACAGACTCACCAAGAGGCTGAGGGCCGTGCTGGCGGGCGCGGAGGCGGAGGCGGAGGCGGCGGACGACGGCGCCGACGGGCAGTTCAAGCTCAATGGAGGGGGGCCCCTGGCGAAGGTCTTCACGTTCCTGTTCAAGGCGATTGACCGCCCGTGGAAGATGTACCCCCTCGGCGTGGTCTTTGGGCTGGGCTTCGACACGAGCAGCGAGATCGCGCTCATCGGGATCGCGAGCATCCAAGCCGTCCAGGGGACGAGCATCTGGCTCATCCTCATCTTCCCCATCCTCTTCACTGGTGAGTTAAAGTCACCTTTTTTTTTCAACCTCCCATCTGGCCCTGCACCCAGTCATGCTGAACGTGGAGTCTAAGCGGGCATGTGTCTCCTCGACACAACCGACGGCGCCTTGATGATGGCGCTGTACACGTCCAAGGCCGTCTCGCGCGACCCCGTCGGCATCCTGTACTTCTCCATCGTCCTCACGGGCGTCACTATCCTCGTGTCCGCCTTCATCGGCATCATCCAGGTACTCTCGCTGGTGCAAAACGTCGCCGACCCGCCGGGCTCGTTCTGGGACGGCGTGTCCGCCATCGGAGACCACTTCGACATCATCGGGGGCTCCATCTGCGGGGTCTTCGTCGTTGTCGGTCTTGCGTCCGTGATGGTGTATCCGGTGTGGAGGAGGCGCGTAGAGAAGGGGCGGGTGAGGGGCACGGCGACGGCGAGCATGGAACGGACCGCGTCGGGGCCGGATCCGGAGCAGGGTGGGCTAGCGTACGGCACGATGAAGGATAGCGGTGCGGTCAGGACGAGTCCGATGGGGGAGGATTCAGGACGAAGCGAGCGCTCAAATGGTACAACGGGGGATGATATCCGTGCCGCGCCCAGAGCAGCGGTGGTAGAAGCTCCATAGAGGCAAGACAAGAGCCGTCTGTTGCATTCCCGATCCGACGGCATATCCCAACCAGTATTTCCGAGCCCGACACACGTACTCACTCTCCCTCAAGGGCATGCACTCAGCAGCAAGAAGATCCCATTCTTGCTCAATTATTCCATTGAAATTATTGTACTGTATCAGGAGGTATTGTAATATCCGCGCCAATGCTATCCATCTATATCCCAGAAGAAGAAAAGAGAGACACCTTATAGAGATAGGAGAACTGGAGGCTCAAGCAAAGCCCAAAAGGAGCGAATGAAATAGTAAAAGTCGAAACATGCGAAGAAATCCAAGGCCCGGTCCCTTAAAGCAATGGAACGCCGAACAACCGTTCTGGTAAGAACACCAGAGTCCCCAGTAGAAGAGAGTGACGCAAAGCACAAAATCTGATATCAAAGAGAGAAGAAGCGGAAAGATCAGAGAGAGCTTCTGGTGGACACACGAGTCTTTTCGAAGGGCATCCGTTTTCAGGTGCCCGACCAACCCGATGAAAGGAAAGACTAGAGACAAGAACGACAAAAGAACTCCCCGATATTAATACCCAAGGAGAATAAAAGGGGGGTGGTAAATAGAGGAAAAAGAAAGAAGAACCATTCGAGGATGCCTTCATCCTGTAGGCCTTAGCCGATTATGAGACGGTTTCCGCTTCGCCGTATCCTGGCTGGTCCTGCTCGACTCGATGTTTCTCGGCGCCGGCGCACTCGACCCAGGCTCCTCGGCACCGTCGTCATCTCCTGCGGCCGTCGAGGGAACAGCGTTCGCGGACTCATCCGCCTGTCCCGGCGCGCCCAACGTGTGTATGCTGTCGGGAGCGCCGCCCTCTCCCTCGGACACCTCGCAGACCTTCCATCTCTTTGTGGACGCCTGCATGCCCGCCCAGAGGTCCGTGGGCAAAAACTCGCCGACCTCATTGCGGAAGAGCTCGCGCGACGTGCGGTCCACCTCGAGGATCTTGTCGACGCTCTCCTGGGCCTTGCGCCAGACGGACAGGACCTTAGCCTCGACGGTGCGCCGCCGCTCGACCTCGAGGAGCAAGCCTCCGTATGCGCTCGCGTACCGGTCGTAGAAGTCCCGCATCTCGCGCATCTCGCCGAGCTTCTTGAAGACGGCCTCCTTCTCCAGCGCCCACCTGGTGCGGAAGTCCTCCTCGGCGGCGATGTAGCTATCCAGGCGGGCCTCGACGTCACCGAGCGAGGCGTACGCGTCCAGCATGCAGAGGTAGGCCTTCCTGCTCTGCTGGGCCAGGTCGCCGAGCTCGCCGTACTGGAACTCGACCTCGGAGAGGTGGTCCTGGATCTCGCGCACGACGCCCTCGACGAGCTGCGCGTCCTCGGAGACGACCTGTAGCATGTTGGCGCGCTCCTCGGACGTCTGGGGCTCGAGGTCCGGCGCGGCGGACTCCTGCTCGGTGATGACGCCGGAGATTGAGACGCTCTCGCCACCCTGGGATCGCGTGATCTCGGCGGCCTTTCGGCGGGCCAGGGCCGCGGCGCCCTCGGTGCTGCGGATGGCGGTGACGCACAGGTCAAAGTGCCTGGTCAGAGAGGCGAGGCAGTCGGCCATGCTGGTCGAGTGGCCGTACAGCTGCATCATCTGGAGGCCGATCGCCTGCGTGACGGGGGGGCCGAGGGCGTCGGCAAGGATCTTGTTCAGGCTCTTGATGTCGTTTTCAAGTCGCAGGAGGTCGCCGTCAAAGGATGATTGGATGGCCTGTGTCGGGAGGAACAAATGTCAGCAAATGCCGTCGCGTCAATGGCGGTGTGGACAAAACCAGCGGGATGGTTGCGAAACGGAAAGACACTGAAGAAGGAGATGGGAAACGGGACAGACCTGAAGCTCCTGGATGCTCCTTTTCATGGACTCTCTCATTGACGTCACGCTCCCCTCGTCCACGAAGTCGAGGAGGTTCTTGCGTTCCTCCCCCTTGGCACCGAGCACCCTGTGCACCGCCGTCTCCCTCAGCATCTCCATCGTGCCGGTGAGCTCGCCGTCGACCTCGTCCATGGACCGGACAAGCTTCTTGAAGTCCCGCTTGCCCCAGTCGTAGGTGCGCTGGAGCGCCATGCGGATCTGGGCCAGGAGGCGGATCTGGTCTGCGACGAAGCCGCGCAGGAAGGCCGACTGTGCGGCCATCACGACGGTGTCCTCGTGAGAGAGGCGCGCGGCGGTGATGAGCTCGTCGGCGCGCAAGACGAGCGTCATGGACGACAGCGAGCGCTTCGCGGCGAGCAGGTGGTTCACGAGGGTGTCGACGGAGATGGAGGCGGTGGCGGTGATGGCCTCGCCGCCGTACTTGTGGTGCTGGACGCTGGGCCGCCTGAGCGAGGCCGCGGACGACCCGGGGCTTCGGCGGGACGACATGCTGGGCGAGGTGGCCATGCCGCGGAGAGGAGGGGGGCGAGGAGGGGGGGCGGGAGAGTTGCTCGCGAGCCCGAGAACGGCCGACTGGGGCCTCGTTTTCTCCGCCCTTTGTGTGTGTGTGTGTCTCTTCGTCGGTGGTGATGAACGTATTCACGGGGTTCCCTTCGTTCGGCTGAGGGTATGGCTACATGGTGTGGTAAGTGGGATGATTGCTCGAAGGGAGGTTCCTGGGGAGATTGGGACGGGGGGAAGAAGAAGGAGAGGAAGGAGAAGAACCAGAGGAAAAGAGGATGAAGAGATGACAGGATCTGGTTTCAGGGCGAGCGGCAGACGGAGGGGCCCTCGGACTGGGTGTTTGCGTCGTTGCGGGAGTGATGGTGACTGTTTCGATCCGAGCGGGAGGGAGCTTTGGCGAGCTCTGACCGGGGGCCGGCCGATAAGAAGGGTTCGATAAGGACTGCGGATAAGCTTGACCTGTCTGGGTAAGCTGCGAGCGTCCGCATCCGCATACCAAAGAGGGTAAAAGGCAATGGATCCACGGATGGGCCAGTTGAGGCGCGTCACCGTCATGGATGACGGATCCCCCGTTGGAGCCCCTGGTCCGCGGTGTCATGTGATCAGGCGTGTGACTGCATGATCGACGATTACCTCAGCGCGAAATCTTTGGTCATATGCAGTCGCTTCAAGCGTGGTGTGCAGGGTAGCCTCTCAATCCAGCAGCACGGAGTCGTGCCATTTTTGAACACTTGATATTGATATTCATCACCTCAGTTGTGAAGCAGAGGGATATCAGAAACCATCGCCTGATTCTTGCCTTGAAAATACTCCTCTAAGTCTTTTTGTGCCAACTCTATTTGAACGCCTGATTCGCATACTCGCGCCGATGAATGCACTTCATACCCTTTCTTGCCAGGTCAAGAGCTCCATCGATCCTCAATTCTCACCGTGCACCCCCCCGGCGTTGGCCTGCGCATCGTCCAGATCTAGGGGGCCCTTGACCCCCATCCCGTCCTCGAGCAGCTCTCCCCCTTCCATCACTGTCAACAGCTCCAGCGCCTCATCCTTGGAGTAGACCCGGATGCCCACGATGCAGACCGCATTCCACGGCGCCGGCATCTTTTCCTCCTCCGTGTCGTAATCGTCTCGCGGCTGCGGGGCCGGGTGCGGGAACGAGCGCGGCCGGCGGGTGTAGTCATCGCTGCTGTAGAGCTCCTCCCAGTCCTCCACCGGAGAATCGGACGAGTTGCCATCAGATTCCTCGGCGGCCTTCTGGGCTGGCGCAGTCGTGGACGTGGATGCTGTCGGGGTGACGGTGCCTTTGGGCTCGTCTTGAGATGGGGGAGGCCCGCTCAGCGGAGGCACATCCTGTTGCTCTCCAGTCAGGGGGATGATCTCGGACTTCTCGGTCCGGGGGGTATCCTGCGGCGTATCTTGCGGGGAGCCGCTCGAGTCGGACGCATTCGACCCGTTGTTGAGGGCCATCTTGGCCACCTGGTCAGCCAGAGCAGACTCTCCCGTCTTGCCAGCATTGCCAGCTTCGGCGGCGACAGCCTGCTCTGCCGCCTTCTTCCTCAGCTCCTTCTTGCGCTCCTTCTTTTCATCATTCTTCTTCGATTGCTTCTTATTCACCCCGCGGGTGATGTGGCGCCGCTCCCATTGCCTTCGGCGTTCCTCCTTTCTATGCGAGGAAGCCTTGTTCTGATCCCTCTGCTTCCTGAGCTTGTTGACCTTATCCATGTGGGCCCAGGCCTTGCTGTGAGCTAGGTCGTAGGCATATCCGACGCGGGCAAGCTTCTCATTCTCGACCCGGTCCTTGCATTCGCGCTTGACGACGTCTTCGACTGAGGGCAGATCTTGATCGCGCTGACCCGTCACCTTGAGGTACACGACGTAGTTACCCGCCGGCAGATCAGGGAGCTCCACGGAGACGGACCGTTTCATAAAGTAGTTGCCGTGGGAGCGAACGACATAATCCTCGGCATGAGGGCGCCCCTTGTGGTGAAGCCGGAAATGGAGGCGGAAGCTGTACTGGCCGTGCAGGCCCTTGAAGTATCGACCATCGAGCTGCGAAAGCACCAGGACGAGGGGCGAGTCCTTGGTAAGCTTGATGTGGAACTTCTCGTGGAACTCGGCCTTCCAGGGAACATCGACTCCGATCCATCTCTGGCAGCATCGCCAGTCGGGATCTCGGAAGAGGCGGGTCCTGTCGAAGTGAGTGTACTTGCGGACGAGATCCTCAAAGGATATCCAGAAGACGGAATCGCTGCCGAACTTGTGGCCCAGCTCATCTTGGACCTCGGTCGTCCACTCCTTGGATCCATCGCTCCACGGGCCCTCCCACAGCCCCTTGCGGATCTCTCCCCACGGGTTGCGGAGCTTGACGAGTCTCTGACCAGATTTAAGCGTCCGGGCGTCAACCACAACGTAAGCGTGGGCCTCGCTAATGCCATCACGCTGACCGTAGCCGTGCTCCAGTAGACCGGTCGAGCATCCAAACATGAACTCCTGGTTGACCTTAGACATCTCGTTCTCCCAGAAGGCATCGATGTCCAGGATGTCGGAGGACAGCAGCTCCGTCGTGACGCCGCCGGACAGGTCCTCCAAACCTTCTCCTATCCAACCCCCGGAGAGGGAGGCGTAGTCGCCGTGGGCCTTAGCGTAGGCTTTCTCGAGCAGGGGCACCCAGGTCTCGTTCTGATCCTTGCATTGGGCGAAAAAGAGGGCCTTGGAGCCTGTCTGATATGTCTTCCGATAGACGGTCTCGACGTCTTCCCGGTCGATCTGCTGGAGAAGGTCGCGCTGCATGCTCGGAGAGTCCCAGCACGGCGATTTGAGGTACAACTTGTCGTCAACGATGGAGATGATCCACTCGCCATCTCGGTAGAAGACGAAGCCGTAGATCCCGATTTCTGAGCAGCGGTCAGCACAGCACACAAGATCGTCCATTCTCAAAAGGGGCGCGCCTACTCGTGTCGTATGCAACGCATGTCCGCTGGATGCCATTTTCAACGTTGGACAAGGCCGTGAGACTGGCCATGATCCAGCAATCGCCGAGGCTGCCTTGCTTAACATCGCTGCCGTTGACATCCTTCATGAAGGTCGGCTGCTCGAAGATCTCGTGCACGCGCTTGACGGCCTTTGGTACGGTGGCCTTGGAGCCCAGGAGGGTCGATCGGGTGATTTCGAACTTGTCGCTGCCGATGTAGTTCAAGCAATCTCCCTTTTGGTACTTGAGGTCCCAGTCCTGCATCCACCGTCAGTTCTGGAGAGCGAGAAAACGGCTTGGCAAGGTGTTCTGGTCAGGAGACGCACCAGATCCCAGCCCGGATCACGATATCGCATATTCACACGCCTGCACTCCTGTACGATCTTTTGGACCTTGCGGCGACACTCTTCAGCGGCTTGCTCGTATCCATTGGAGAGGAGCTCATTCGGTCGATCGGAGCTAGACTGGGGAACGACCGGATCGAATGGCAGGACGCAGAGCGCCTTGTGGAATTTTCGATTCGAGAACTTTTTCCAGATGCGGTTGATGGATTGCTGCGGCGGGAGCCGCTTCTTCCTCTTCTTCTTTTGATCTTGCCCATTGCTATTCGTAGCCGGCTGAGCCCGAGGGCGACGAGGGTCGTCGGACTCCTCCGAGGAGCTGTATCCGTGCATTGTCGCAAGTCGTTGATCGAGGGTCGAAGAAGGAAAAAAAGATGAGTAGAGGGGGTTGCAAGGTGGGTCGACGATTTGCCGAGTTGAGATTGTTCTCTCTTAACGACTGATTGAGAAATATTGTTCTGTTTCCTGGTTCAGGTGGAATCGGGTCGACCGTTCGCGAATACGAATTGACATATAAAGGCGAGGGTTGAGGATCGTCTAGTCGTCCCACGCCGGTGGCACTTCTCCTGAAAGAATTTGGGTGGAAAGACTGCGGTGAGTCAATGGGTGAAGCACAAGACTTCCCAAGAAGAATGAGGAGCGAAACCGTCTCTGAAAATCGAGACATAGGGGCTGTCCCGGCACTCTGGCGTTAAATATCAGACCAGAAGCCGAACGACTCCGACCGCGTCGAGGAGACAAATGTCGAATGCGCCGGGGGAAGGGGAGGGGGGTGTCCACCACCGTCCACCGCACACCGACAAGGCCAGGGCGGAATTGATCTTGTGGTGACCGACTCGATCGGACGCATGCGGGAGCCTGATTGGCCGCGAGTTGCAGACTACGGATTCTCCGTAGGCGGTGGTGGCACGCGATCGGTTCGCAGAGCCCCTTGGCTCTACACCCATCCGGCTGTTGAATGTCGGACGTCGGGTTTTGATTGCGGGAAGCCGCTGCGGGCTAAGCTGCGTGGTCCGAATCTTGGCGCATTGAGAGACTCAACATTGAGGCCCCAAGGTTCGAGGTGGCCCCCCCTTTCCTCTGCCCTCAAATGCCTCCACGTTGGACCACGAGTGAACCAAGACAAAGAAAGCTCTCCGATCACCTAGCTTCGTGTCGGAAATGAAGTGTGAATGACTGCATCCCGAAATGCGGCCTAGCATGGGCGGTGATGGCGTATGTATGGTCAACGGGGGTTGGGCCCAACTGTCATCGAGCTGTCAATCCCGCGGTGAAACGTATTGCGTCAACGACCTCTCGACGAAATCGACTTAAAGAGTCTCGATCACTGGGCCAAATTTAGCAGAGCTAGAAAATGGAAATGGAAGCATCGCGCCATTCAACCAACCTGTGACGAGATCCGACAAACTGGTTAGTCCTTGAGCCGCGTTCCCAGCCAGGCTCGTTCTGCATCTTCAGAGATAGGTTGTTACCGGTCAGGGCGCGGGGATCCTGACCAACCCCACAGACTAAAAAGCGTACCTACCGGTAGTGAAGGGCGCCCGCCGGATCTGCCCCCCTGAATATGCGGGGCGCGAGCGGCGACCGCTCTGTCGTGAGCGATGATCGATCCCGACCAGCTTGTGCCGACACCGAGCGGCCTGAATTTTTTTTTGGCCCAAACCCCTCTATGCGATTCAACTGTTTCTGTCGCGTCGAAATGATTTTGTCATTCCAGGTCCGATCGTCATCATTCAGGATCTCGTCATAGAAGCACAGTCTCGTTGAGACTCTCGCGAACCCTTAGTCCTCCTGGACAGAGACCTCGGCAAACCAGCTCGTCACAAGGCCTGGCCTCGGATTTCGTCCCACGCCGTCGGAGATCTGGCAGAAAGGCAGTGGGTGGCAGCAGTCGCACACCCGGCGAAGGCTCGCAGCTGTTTTCCGTACCTGCAGCGCCCCCAGCGCCCAGTCGATAGGGCTGACCAATCTCGACTCCCCCGCGGTGCTGCGGCGCTACCGGTAATCGACAAGCCGTCGAGAAGAGTCCAAGAGTCCATTGGGAGACGTGAGCTAAAAATCTACTCCGAGTATTCGTGAGCGATAGTGGCAAACAAAGGCCGCCCACCCCCCGCATGGCCTACCATTCCCGACCGCCTCACGCCGTGTACGAGTACATAGAAGGCGACGTCCGAGACTGGCACGCGCCGTCGGGCTTGCCATGCAGTCCTTTCTTTTTTTTTTTCCCCTCTTGGCAGATTTCGAAGGACGAGATGGCTCGGGCTTGGGACTGGAGCCTGCGATGCTGGCACGATCTGGATCTGGTGGGTGGGTGCGGCGCTAGAGCAGCGAACGCCGGGGGAGGCACGTGCGCTGCGCCTTGTTGGCGGGGCTGCCGACTTAAGGATTTCGTTTGCCAGACGGAGGATCGCTGTCGTTAATTGAGGTTTGATCTTCTTGCGGCATCGAAATTGAGGCGTTCGTTAGGAAAGACGAGACAAATTACCTATGAGACGGGAAAACGAAAAAAAAAAAAAGAAGACAAAATGGCTCGTTGTGGACTTGGAAAGAGATGATCGGCTGCACCTGCCTCGAATATCCCGGGAGCACTCCGACATCGGAGGCGAATCACAGACGCCTCAATTCATTGAGTCGATTCGCGATGCAATATTAGGCCATCAAAGCCAGAGTCAAAGGAACGACCTGATAACATCGACATTCGCATCTCATATACGAGTACGAGTACACAGAAATCCGAGGAATGCCCCTCCAATGCGGAATCCTTCAAGATCCTTCATGATCGACCTCGCATGAAATGGAGAACAGACCCACTAGCCATACCGGGAGCCATCGGCGCCTTGGCCTCGACCTGATTGGCTTCGACTGCCCGGCATATTCCCACGATCCCCTTCAGGATGTCACATATCAATACCTGTACAAGTAGAGTCCACTTCAAGACTGAGGCATGATTGTTTAGCCATGTAAAAAAAGATTTGTAGGTATCTTAAGAGCTATTGTTCCCTAAGGATACCCAGAGGAACCGCATTCTTCCAGTCATCCATTTCCCGGCCTCAAGTCGATCAGATACGATGGATTTTATCTTGATGAAGGGCACTTTGGTTGACCACTCAGCCGACGCCTCAGTGAATGGCCTCGTGGATCTTGGGGTAGACCCGCCCCATCTCGTTGTACAGCTCCGGATGATCCCTCATCATCACCTGCGGGTCCCACCCGGCAGCCACGAATATCGTATCGATCCCGCTCGACAGCGGCGTCGTGAAGACGTGCGCGATCTGGAAGCCGATGAGGAAAGCGTAGGCCATAACTACCGCCGTGAATCCCCCGGTGTGGTTGTACGCAGGGTCCGTGAAGAGCAGGTACAGGTACGCAAACAGGGCGCAGGCAAACGCGATGAAGAGGGCCCCAAAAGAGAAGACGGGCCCGATGAGGCAGTCGTTGACCAGCGCGTCGATGCCGCGGTCCTTGACCATCCTCCACGTATCCTTGGCGGCCCCGATGTAGCCCTTGCCGTAGAGCGCAATATGGACAAAGGCATATCGGTTGATAAACTGCACCGCCCACTCCATCAGGCTGAGCAGGCAGCCGAGGATGCAAAAGACAATGTCCGCGACGATGGAGCCGAGGCCGCCCTGCGCGGCGCCTTGGTCTCGTATGACCGAGCACACCTGCCGCAGAAACTGGAGGATGGCCACCAAGAGGCTCCCGAGGCTGATGGACCCGAAGCTGTACGTGAGCGCCCGCCTCGCGGCGCCACGGGTCGCGCCTCTTGGCAGGTTGTGGGGGGAGAAGTACCACGAGCCGTACACGCCAGCGACCGTCGTGTGGACCGTGTTCTTGAGCCACTCCGTGATCCAGTACATGGCAAAGGTGACGTATGCCACGAGGCCAATGACCAGGCCGTGGCCGCATCCACTACCGTCGTTGCCGCATTTCGGGTTGTTCCGCGAGGGCTGGTAGGTCACGTATATGGCGACGAGGGTGACGGAGAACCAAGCAGCCATGGCCGTCGCGATCAGTCCCCCGATGAAACTGACGAGATAGACATGGCCGTGTTTCCTGCTGACATCCACGCTGGTCTTGAGCATGAGGGCGGAGAAGGGGATCCTGGGGATCCAGGTCCAAAAGGCAAAGGCGAAGAAGATGGCAAAGACGAGGAAGACTATTCCCGCGCTCCATTGCGCCCTGTAGAGGTAGAAGATGGAGGTGCCCAGTGCCCAAGCGATGTTCAAGATGCCGGTGGCCCAGATGAAGAGCCTCGTGAAGACCCTGGCCATCCATACGTACGCGAGGGACAGGATGAACGCGACAATCAGGCAGCACGCGAAGAGGACAATGGTGTTGCTGTTGAGCGAGAAGTCGTTGCCATGATCGATGCCGCTTCCGGATCTGCCCGTAATGTATCCGCGCAAGACAATGGCAGATATGGCAACGTAGCCGGCGAAGACGAGGATGAGCTGGAGCAAGGTAGATCCGCGTTAGAAGAAATCAATGCGTGTCGAAGGTCTCTTCTGCAACCCTCGGCTCGGTGTCGGACGTACCAAGATGCCAGCCCACGCATCGTGGTACTTTGGCTTTTCGATTCTGAACGCGTCGTCATAGGAGTACTTTTCGTCGCTCGCCTGGGGCGGATTGAAACTATACGGAGGAGGAGCGCCGTAAGCTGCATGGTAGTCGGCCGTCGAGTAGCCTCCGGGATGATGCTGATCGGTATATGGCTGCTGCTGCTGCTGCTGTTGATATGGCTGTAGAGGGTACTCTTCCTCTCGGTAATGCTGCGGCGGTGGCGGCCCTCGCTGGCCGGGCTTGAAAAAGCTGTCGGCCTCACCCATGGCGCGTCGAGTCTGTGTCGTTGTAGGAGGATGGCGATATAGTGGAGCTGCTCGAAGGCAATGATGGATCCAAAGGGGAGGGAAAATGATGGATGGTCTGAAGCGCGACGCGGGCCGGGAGAAAATGCCATTGGAGATCGCAAGGGCGGGCATCCGTGCTCGCGGCTGCGTTTGCGAGGGCGGCACTCATTGATCAATCAATCAATGTCTCAAGTTTCTCGCGTCGCGCCGCTCGGTCACCACTGCGCTCTTGTGTCGCGTGAGCCTGCATCAATGGATTTGGTGATGGCAGGTCACATCCGCTGCGATTGTCGCGCCCCTTCCGCGTCGAACTCGCCCTTCATCGCCATCGACTCTTTTTCCTGCCTTGGTATGTTCTGACGACGTTCTTCTTCTTCTTCTGCTTCTTCCTCTTTTCCTCCTTCTCATCATCCCGCTCTCTCCTTTTTCGAGTTCTCCTTGCCAAGAAATCTCTATCGGGAGGTGCGCCTCTCTCTTCTCCACAGCGTGGCTCAGCCCATTGTGGCAGCTGCAAAGTGCAAAATGGCAGCAAAGTTCTGCATCAAGGCCCGGGCGCAATGCGTTTCTCTCGACGTCAGGGAACAAGGCGGAAATGAGGCCAAAGTCCGTCCGTCTGGAGGAAAGACTCAACGGCTTTCATCTCGTGGATTTCCTTCAAATCGAGCTTGTTTCGGTCAGGTAGGAGGTAAGAGGTATGCAGTCCTGATATCGATTCGGCTGGACCCTTTGCTCCTGCGTCAGTTCCTTCACTGATTCGCACAGGGTTGTTCTGACGTGCCCGATGGAGAGGCCCTGGATGATGATCTGGAAATCATCAATGCAGTTCGATCAGGCACCATGCAATGTGCATAACCCAAGCTCGTCTCCCATGCACTCTGTGTTGCTGCGATTCGGCCTTGTTGCTCGCCGCGCATCCATCACCACCGGCGCTCGGATACTGGTACGGAGTAGAGGGCAACGCCCTCGCATCAGCTCGCATCAGATAAGGAAGGCTAGAGTCAGGCATGCAGGCCCGTGGCGTCAGACATTTTCGCCAAGTCGAGAGAGACAGATCTTGGACTGGAAGCTTTTGCTCCGCGTGCGGGCAATTTCCATCGAGGCACGCATCTCGTCTGACCTGCATGGCCGGTACCGCAACCCTTCCGCGATCCTGGCACGCAATCTGGGAGATGATCCCGCCTGGAGAAGGTCGAAGCTTGCCCGGTCGACACGAAACCGCGAAGGGCAATAATCCGAGGCCTGCCGAGCTCCCCCCCCCTTGCCTGGACAGTGCTCAGCTTCCGACACGTCAACGGAGCGCAACAGAACGCTCTCCTTCTCCTGCCCCCTCTGCCACAAAGCAGAGCCGTCGGTGGCCCGAGCATCTCCACAGTCCGAGGCGACTGGGTTCGTGGGCTCGTGTCATACTCCGTACTCCGGAGTCCGTACTGTAAGCCTTGTTGGCGTCGCAGCTCGAGATCCATGATGCCATCCCAATTCCGGAATTACAGGTACGCCACTGCGGGGGATGCAGGACCGGACTGCACCCTGTAGACGGGGCCCGGGGGGGGGGGGG
>NQYS01000001.1:6458457-6475895 GCA_003055955.1 Escovopsis sp. AC | reverse complement strand
CCCCGCCCCCTGCCCCCCCCCCCCCCCCCCCCTTGGTGTTGACGCGAGCTCCTCTGTCAATCAACAGACGTACAGGTTCCATCTGGCCGGAGGCTACCGGAGCCTGTAATGCTGTGCCGTAATGTCCGCCTTTGACGTTGACGTCTATCTGAGGGCAGATCTCGAGGAGCCATCCGGGGACGAGTCTCCAACTGGCAAGACGAGAGCCAGACTTGTCGGCTAGATCCTCGAGTCTGTATGCGAAGTGAAGCGGCGAGCCGAGGTCTGAGATCACAGAGTTGACGTCGGCGCCGCGGTCGATCAAAGCTTGAACATTTGACCTGAACCACTCCAATTCTGGAGAGAAACCGGCCTTCCATATGAGTTGGAACAGGATAGTGGGTTCGAGCCTCGAGTCCTTGGCAGAGACAGTAACGTTCTGTTCGCTTTCCGTTGAATCGCGCGGTTGCATCGGCCGCGAGACAAATCTGGCGATGTGCTTGAGGAATGGAGTGAAAGCTCGGCGAGATTGCAGAATAGGAAAGAGGGCGCGATACACTTCAGATTCCACGACAAGGCCTCTTTTGAGCAAAAGAGCCATGACCTGTTCCCGCGCCGGCCCCTCCGGCTTCGCGCACGCATAAACGAGCGCATTCCTCCCCTTTGCATCTTGGGCATTGACATCGGCCCCATGATCGAGAAGTTTCCTAACCACTTCCAAAGTGGAATACCGGCAGGCAAGATGCAGCGCAGTCCTGGAAGTAGCATCCGTGGTGTTGAGCTCGACGTTGTGTTCGAGCAAGAAATCGACCAGGGTAGCATTCACTGGGCAGTGACCTCGGCAAGCATATCTTAAGTGCACCTCCTGTCCAGATTGGATTGCTCCGAGTGTTGATGTCGGCGCCTTTTTGAACCAGGAATCTAGCAATGGAGACTGCCGAGCGCGCTGCCTTGGCTTCATCATCGAAAGGTTCTGAAAGGTACCCCCGATCAGCGAAGGATGAGCAAAAGTGCAGAAATGGAATACTGCCAAATTCATCCTGGGCGTTGATATTGATGCCACTGCCGAGCAGCAATGTCATGCGGCGAAGGATGACGCTTTCGGCCTGCCTAGATGGAATAGGCCGTTGCCATGAAGAACCTGTCGGAAAACTGGCGCACAAACAGTGAAGAAGGTTGGGGTTCTTTTTCAGATCCGCGCCCCAGGATAGGAGTAATTCAAAGACCCGGCAGTCCAGCCTCTCCACTGCTGGAATGAGCGTGATGTTACTGATGTCGGCGCCCTTTTTGAGAAGCAGTTCTACCGTTTGCTCATCCGCATCTTCTGTTGCTCTGAGAAAGACGCAATCGAGTTCCACCTGGGTTTCAAAGTCGGCTCCGCGGTTGATCAGGTCCTTCATCAGGGACCACTCTTCAACATCAACCGCGACTTGGACAGCTGTTTGAGGCATGCGGTCAAGACACCGAGCGTTGATGTCGGCCCCGTGATCGAGCAACAAGGCCACAACTTCTGCGCTTCGACCTATCGCAGCGGGAGCAAGCGCTTCACCCAATTCGACTGTCATCCAGTTTCTCTCCATCTGTAGATTGATCAAAAACTCGCACAAGGCTATATTTCCCGAAAAATCTGCGTGCTGGAGTGTCAAGATGAGGTCCTCTGGCGTGAAGCCGTCTGGAGTGCTCCCCAGGATGTCTAGTATAAGCGCTTGCGTAAGATTGAGGTGGCCGTCTTGCGCAGCAGAAAAAAAAACGGCTTCGCATTATGCTCTTCCGCGCATAGAGAAGCTTGACATTCCAAGTAATCACCAAGACTTTCCAAAGCAACGCTGTTGGGAGCCATCACAAGTCGTATATCCCGTAAAAGTCTATCCGACCAAAGATCGCATGGAACCAACTCAATGTGCTCTGAAAAACACTTCTTGGCATAGTCTTCAAGAGATGTATCGCCACGTCCTTTTCTCTTCTTCTTGAGCAGGGAGGTGAGGCATGATTCGGCAATTCGGAGATGAGATTCGTCTGCTGAAAAGGCAAAGTAACGCACCGAGTTTTCGGCGATTCGAGTAGATGTCAAATACTCCTTCACCGAAACGTGGGCCAGGCGGACCACACCACGACCTTCCATCACTACCAGGGTGGAAAGATAATTGAGCACAAGGTTTGGGCAAAAAAGTGCCCGTCTTTCGTTTTGGACATCCGTCTGATCTGGATTGAAGCTGAAAATCGCGGCGAGGTGACCGTTATACAAGGGCGTCAGCGAGAAAGCGAGCCACTGCAACATGTTTTTGATCTGGTTTTGAAATCTTGAATCCACGGCCTTGAGTATTCTATCATACGTCGAGTCCAGCCCAGTTGGAAGTGATTGGAGAGCTTGTTTTATTTGATCCTGGGAAAAGAGACCTTGGAGGGCGTCGAGTTGATGGTGAACATATTGAAACCTTGGGTGCTAATGAGCTCATAGCCATCCAGAGCGTCAATGAATTACTCACATTCCATCTGCCTTCTCAATCAATGACTTTCTAGCTATTGTTTTGATGTCTTTCGGCCAGTGGGGTGGGAGTCTCGAGTCGATGTAAAGGGTGAGGTCGTAATTCAAACGCCACCGATGATGTTCTAGATCCACCTCAACCCGGAGCGGCGAGTAAAGGAACGGCCTGATGGCAGCGTCTATATCAGGCTCCTTGCGGCTTGTACAAAGCAGATGAAGGCAGTCGGGCATGTTGTTGGCGATGCTCTTCAGCGCCGTTAACAGCCTCTCTCGCGCCCTGCCCGATATTGGGCATTCATCCAGGGCATCAAGCACGATGTAGGTGGGCGTGAAACCTTGCATAGACGCAATGAGGGCTTCTTGCAATTTCGAAGTCTCTGGACGAGCACCCTTGACCATGAGCTGCTTGAATGCTTCAACTTTCGCGGGAACAATCGGTCGGTTCGCGCAAATTTGCCTGATGAGTGACGCGAGCATGGCATCCGAATCTTGTTTCCCGACGTCGCTGAAGCTGAAGAAGAAGTAGGCAAAAGCCATTCGAAAAACTCCATTTTTTTTTCGGTATGTATTTTCGCAATCTCTTGTTGTAGATCAGTGACACCTTCGTTGATGCGCGACCAAGACGTCAAAGCCTCCTGGTGTCGATCACCCGCCGCCCTGTTGTTCATTTTGAAGCCATGCCTTGGAGATTGAGTCGAGACGCTCTTCTTTCTCGACGATTATGTTCAGCATAGCATCCCAGTCATCTCATTTGACTATTTCGAGTCCGAAGCGAGAGATGGTTTTCTTCGAGTAATAACAATAAGCTGTGGCTTGAAACTTGAGAATCTCTTTGTAGAGTGCTCCCAGAGCACTTGTATAAGCCTCGTGAGTCTGTCGGAAAACCTCTTGTATAGAAGATCGCCGTCCATCCGGAGACTCATAAGTTTTCTCGTAGTACTCTTCTTTCACGCGGCCGAGAACAATCTGATGCGATATGTGCTCCAACCCTTTAGCAAGAGAGGCAGTCTGGGCTGAGGGGTTCAGAAGCATGAGGCCATGTGTCTGAATACTGGATGTGTCATTGTATTGAAAATCGCGTAAACTCACCGGCAGCAACAGCCTAATACCAGCCCAAGCCATCGAGGCATATGGATTCGCGCTTACCGCGCCGGTGATGTAGTCATTCGCCCAGCCCACGATCTTGTCAAAGGGTACAAGGGCTGCTACAGGCACGTCAACTCCGCCAAATCTGAGCTTCCACGCCTTGGCCTGGACCTCGGTGATTTTCTTCACCAAAAGGGCATGCATCAAGTCTCTTTGATTGGCATTTGATTTTGATTCCAACCCCAGGCTGTCGGCGACTTCGTTGCGCAGCTGCTCTTCGTATTTTCCGACGAGATTGCCATCTTCCTCTCTCAAGGCCTCGTAAGCCACGTTCCACAGCTCCCGGATAAGGGTGTCTGCAAGTGTCGGCTGAGAAGCAAGCACTGTTGATGATACCGACGCATCGTGCGAAACCTGCAGACGTCAGAGATGCACTCAGCCCGGGTCCGATTCTGTTGAAGAAACTCACCAAAGCTGGTTCCTCGCTGCCCGCCTCCCGCGGAGCCACGATGCGGTGCGACTCCTGGTGGCATGTCTGGCCGGATGCGACTGGCTCGAGGAGTGGGTGGATTGCAGATTCAGGCTCCTCGTCTCCCTCTTGCTCCTCTTGCTTGTTATGATTGTCGTGATTGTCGTGATTGTCGTGATTGTCGTGCTCGACGTGCTTCACGTTCTCGTCGAGTCTCTTCTCTTCTCGCCTGCTTGAAGACAACGAGCGCAGCCTCGAGCTAAGCACGTCGAACTTCACTTTCAGCTTTTCAATTTTGCGTCCCATCTTGCTTCCAGTCACTCGATCGACACAGAGGGCTCGGGGCGCGTTGCTCGAAATGCGATACAGAAATCAAGAAGAATGTTCTTTTTTGCCTGGCTATGAGCTATGACTTCACAAGTGGAAGAAAACTCCCAAAGAGATTCAGAAGACCTGGATGCCTTGTGTCTTTTGGGTACCGTTCCTCACCGTCGGGCTCTTGGCCTGGCATTCCCCGGACAAGGCTACAGCACCTCCAGACACTCAGGCCTCAGCTGCAGCCTCTCTCGACGAGTGAGAAGTCCTCGCAAGCAGCAGCATCATGCATGCAAGACGACAATCTCGACGGGTCAAACTGACGAACAGAGGGTCCTCACCCAGCCAATCAAAGCGTGGTTTCGGTGTTCGTCTGAGACCACAGAACTTGAGGAAGAAAAAGATGGCGCGCAGGTCGTGCCGTCGCGAAGAAGCATCAGCTGCATGCTAATGTATGGTGAGAGGAAGAAGTTTGGAGTCTTCCGGCTTCTGGCGTAGGCAGAAGAATGTCCACGACCGTCTCGGACTCGCGCCTTCCCTTGCTTGGGCTCGCATAGATGCATACCTACCCGCTTATTGCAATATGTAAGTGAACAAAGGGAAGGAGCGTTCTCATCGTCCCAGGAGGGAGACAAAGCGGTCTTCTTGATTCTGGTAGTATCAGATTCCGCATACTTTAGAGCTTTCCAAAATGGCTGAATGAGGTGAGTGTCTAGAGTTTGCAAATATTGGCCATTAAAGAAGAGTGAGACTTACCATCTACTAGTAAAAACTTCTCGGGCACGCTGTCGACGACATGGTCAACTTGATGGTATCAGGGTGTCGGAAAATGCATGTTGTTACCGACGATGGGGAGGATGGCATCGGCGTTGATGGAGTAATAGGATCTCCATTCTGTTACGTTGCCTCAGGAGAATGCAGTGTCATTATGCTACTCGTGGAAAGAGAATGCTAGAGCTAGGCAGGTAGTAGGAATAGCCAAATTAGAAAAAAGTCCCCCTCATGATTGCATCCCCTCACGCCACCAGCTTCGGCCCCCTGTACTTGAATGGCGTCTTCTTCTTCTGCGCCATCGTCGCCGTCTTCGCCTCGGTCCGCTTCGGGAAGTCCTCGAGAGACAGCGCATACGTAGCCACAGAGTGGGCAATCAACTGTCCAAAGTCAGCCGGGCATGGTCATGATCTAGGATTTCAAGGAGAGGCACTGACCTTTGTGTTGACTTCGAACGCGGTGGTGTTGACATTGCCAACGTCGTCGCACAGCTGGTGGTAGCACGGATCGTACCAAGCACCGGCGACACCGCCAAATACCTTGGCCTCCTCCTCCGTCTTGATGCCCTCGGCTCCCGTCGCGATGCCACTGGCCGGGATGCCGTGCTCGATGAAGCCGACGTAGTCGCTTCTGCCGTCGAACTCGATGAACGTGTAGTTGAGTCCTTGCTTCGTGTACCAGTCAATGTAGAGGTCGCGCAGAGCCTGGGACCCAGCCGGGTTCTCCTTGTCGCGGCTGTCGTAGATCTGATAGGCGAAATTGGGGGAGGCCATCTATGAATGAAGAGTTAGGTCCTACTGTCTTACTTCGGAATGTCAAGCCATCCTTACCATGTCGTAGTCCATGAACAACCGAATCTTGAGGTTCTCCTCCTCTGATAGGTGGTTGGCGTACCAGTTGGAGCCGAGGAGACCCTCCTCTTCAGCCGCCCACCAGGCGAATCTGTACAATGTCTCAGTCAGCATCAGGTCCAACACGCCAAGAAAAAAAAGATTCTGGAGCTCATACCGGACAGCATTGTTGACCTTGTACTTGGTCAACTGAGTAGCCACCTCGAGGAGCGAGATGGTGCCAGATCCGTCATCGTTGATGCCAGGCCCCTCTCCGACCGAGTCGGAGTGCGCACCGAGGGCAACAACATTGTTGGGGTCGCCCCCGCTCGTCTGGGCAATGACATTTGTGGTGTTGATCTTCTTGAGCTCCGCGTCGATGTAAGCCGTGGCCGGGATCGTCTCGCCATGACTCAGGCGGTTGGCAATGGCCTTGCCCGCCACGCCGGGGATGCCAAACGTCGCAACGTGCTCCGGGATCGGGTCGCCCAGCGTCCCATTAAGTCCGTCATCATCGGTGTTATAGATGATGGCGGCGACGGCACCCGCCTTGCCTGCGTTGCTGGACTTGTCGCCGAAAGGGCAGTTGCCGCGCAAGATCAGGGCGATGTTGCCCTTGACCTGGGCGGGGAAATCAGTGGACTGGCAGCCCTGGTTGGCGATGAGGACTAGGTCACCGGTGACGGGCTCGTTGTCCTTGGTGGCGGGCGTGAGGCCCATCGGGGTGGCGGACTTGAGGACCTCATCGCCGACAGTGAGCCGTGACTCGTGCACGGAGCCGGAGGTGACGGGGAACTCCTGCGTGGAGACCTTGTAGTAGTTGCCCAAGTGCTTGAGCTCGTCGAGGACGTATTTCACCGTCGCCTTGTGGCCTTCAAAGGGGATACTCAGGTCAGCACACAGTCATATAATATCCACCTCCATCTCGAATGACTCACCAGCCGAGCCGATAACTCTGGTGGGGTGGTTGTAGTCGTGTTCCGACTTCTCCGCGATCTGGTAGAGCTTCTCGGCGCGCTTCATGAGGGCGTCGATCTTGATGGACGCCTGGAGGGTCTCGCTGTCGACGATTGGCTTCGTGACATCGGCCGTGACGCCGCCCACGGCAGTCTGAGCCGGCTCACGGCTGCTGGGAGCGCTGAGAGGGGTCTGCTGGCCGAGGATGGAGCACGCCAGACCGGCCGCGATGGCAAGACGACTGAGGACAGCCATTGCGGGGGCAGGGGGGGGGGGTTAAGAATACAGGTGATTAGACGGCCTTCCTAGGTGAGGAAGAGAGTTCGCGGGTAGTACTAAGGAGCAATCAAGATGGAGATGAAGATGGAGATGGAGAGACGAGGATGGTCCAGCTGTCGCCCCGTTGAAATAGAAATAGAAATGCTCACAGTCTCCCGCCGAGTCGCCAGCCAAGCCGGGCGATAAGACCTCCCCGAGCTGTTGTTGGGTTGCACCTTCCGCCGGACGGGCCAGTCAGCCCCGCGGCGGTAAACAGAAGGCGCGAGCCCCTGGGACCTGCCTTAGTCGCTTCCCACCCGCCGCATTATGTCATCAATCCATTCAGCCCCCCTGCAATCGGCTCAAGTCCCCATGAGTCCTCCGGGCAATACTCCGTACTACATAGTACTAATTCATTCCCTTCCCAAGACATTGGGATTTAACCAAAGACCTTGGATCAATTCAAATCCACGCGATGCAAAGGTCTGAGATCTTCCTCTGCTGATCCTCATGCGTGACGCCCGCAATTCCAGCCCGCCATGTGAGAATCGCTAGCCGTGAGGAGCAAACGACCCCCGAGCCCGAGTCTCGGTCACGCGACCCCCTTAAGTACAACTACCAGATCTCAGCCACTCCCAGCGACTCATAATAGGAACATTCCTAAGGGAAAGAAGTACCGCTACCTCCGCCGATCTGTCACTCCCCTTCATCCAATCAGCCGAGGCCACACTCGCTCGCCCCAGCAACCGAGACATCAGCCAGAATCCGGCATCCCTTCAAACAGACTCCGGTCCTTCATCCAGTTCACACGGCATCATCACGGCCAAGATCTTCGATTCCACATGCTTCGAGTATACGGAGTATTGGATTGAGTGCAACATATCGCGACTCAACAGAGCTGGCCGAAGCTGACCGAGCAGGACTTGGTGCATAATCACAATCCTCAGCCTCGGCTCCCGAGCGTCGCACAACGGCACCGCCGAGAAGCCCATTGATTGATTGCTTGATTTACTCCGTATTTATTCATTCATTGATTGATTGATTGATTGATTGATTGATTGATTGATTGATTGATTGATTGATAGGTTGATAGGTTGATTGTTGATTAAGTCTCATTGACAGGGCATTTCCATTATTCATCCAGCGAATGCACAAATCATCCAGCTCACTTGGCGCCTCGTCCCGCCGCCATCTTCATACATATCATCGTCGTTCCATTACAAGCCAATCGACTCGCTTAGCCTGCTGCTCAGGCGTCGCATCCTCCCACTCCTCCGCACCCCGGCGGAGCTGCTACTTTCGCCGATACCTTCCGGCTTTGGCCTCACGGCGACGGCCTTGTGAGATTTCCGTACGCCCCTCCTGCCCCTCTCGGGCGCGTCCGACTCGTCCGAATCCTTTGCTCCCTCGTGCAGGAGCTTCCGTCCCCGGGCCCTTCGCTCGTCGTTCGGGTCGAGAAACCGGTGTATCGTCCTGTGGTCGAGGACTCTCTCTTCCTTGTCCGCGTGGCTGGCCTTGTCCGTCTTGGGCCATGCGTAACCATACAGCTTAGAGTGGCGCTCGCATCGGGGACATGACGATCTCGTGAAATAGGCGTTCTGCTGGACAAAGTGATTGGTGCAGTTGGTGCACTGGATCCAGGCCATGTCGGGCTCGGACAGGAGCAACGGGGTGAGCTGATAATCGCCACGGGTGCGGGCCCTGGCGGGAGGCGTCGAGTGTTTGATGAAGACTCGCCGCTGGTACTTGCGCGTCGGCCGCGGAAGAAGAACCTCGGGCACAATTTCTCGATCCTTCTCGACCACCTCGATGCTCGGCGTGATGGTGATCTCGGGCTCGCGCCTCCTCTGCTGGAAGGGTCCGTTGAGGATATTTGCGAGCGACATGGCGGATCTCGTAATGGCAGCTGCGTCGAGCGGGGGCGCCGAGGCGGGTGGTTTCGGGACTGAAATGGGCGGAGATACCTGGCCATTCAGGCTCTGCGGCGAGAATGGCTCGATGGATCGTGTTGCGAGGTTGATTGATGTTGTCGGAGCATCTACGGAAACCTTGGGCGGCGTCTGCATCGAGGGCTCCGACTCCGGCTCCGGCTCCGGCTCCGGCTCCGACTCCTGACCCGGCTCCTGCTCCTGCCCCTGCCCCTGCTCTGGCTCGGGGGTCTCCTTTTCGGGGGAGGTGGCGTCGGTCTCATGTGCGTTCCCGCTTTGAGAATTGGTCTCGGTGGTGACTGAGCTATCCCTGCTGCCGTTCCCTGTGGGATTCTTCGACAATGAGGGAGGCATCGTCCGACTAGGACCCGGCATCTTCTTGACTTTCTTGGCTGGCGTGATGGGTGGTGTCGCCATGTGATCGCCATTTCGCTTCTGACTGGTGTGCGACGCGGCCTCTGGCGTCGAAGATGCAGCTCTAGAAGACTCTGTTGCGTCGTTGCTGAGCTTCGTCTTGCCCTTGGTCTTGAAGACTCTTGGCCGCACGTCCGGAGTCACGGAAGGGGTCCTCAAAGAGCCGATACTATCTTCCCTCCGCCTCCGTCTCAGGGAGTAGCTCTCCTTGTGCTCCTGGCGGCTCTCCCTCGCGATCGCCGCGCCCTCCTCCGGCTCCCAGCCGTTCCTCAGCTCATTCTCGCACGTCAGGCAGAGGCACTCGCAGTTGTCGTCTCCGAAGTAGCTGTCGCCGTAGGTGACGGTGATTTCCTCGCCGACTTCGATGGGCCTCGATGCCACGATCTCGATCTCGGAGTGGCTCGTGGTGATGAGCTTCGCGTTGGCCTGGCAGTCGTGGTTGGCGAACCTGGCGGGTCCCATGAAGAGGCTGGTGCACTTGTTCCTGGAGCTCACGACGATGCTGAAGTCCTTCTTTCGCGACGAGATCTCCTTCTCCTCGTCGGGCGTGATGACGACCTGGATGCCGGAGAGGTACTTGATGGTCTCGTTGCGCCTGATGTGCCTGCGCGCCGTGACGCAGGCCTCGTGGGTGACGATGGTGTATCGATTGGTGGAGCTGACTTCCCAGGGGCAGTCGGGCAGGTACATGCGCAGATAGCGTCGCAGGTGGCTGTGGAAGTCATCCCTCTCCTTGTTTGTCCTGAGGCCGCCGCTGAACCTCTTGATGCCATCCGTCTCCAGCAGGCGCTTCTCCCCAGCCTCGAGATCCTTTCGCACAATGACCTCATCCTGGATGATCTTGGCCACCTCCTCTTCCCGCACGCCGCGAGAAGGGTGATACGACGGGCGGTTCTTGGGCACAGTAGTCCAGTAGTAAACCTAGATATAGAGAAAGAGAGAGAGAGACACGGGAGGTGAGAGAGAGATATGTTCAGTCAACGTGGTTCGGAGACGGGACTCAAGGGATGTTTCCATGAGAGCTCGGATTACTGACGTGGTCGACGAGCGCATCGGTTAGAATGTCGTCATATGCTGAAAGCTGTGCGAGCGAAAGGGGCCGCTTCTTAGCGGCGGCGCTCTTTGAGGAGGACGTCATCGCCCGCGGATGAGCCCGTTAAGACGAGGAGCCGCCCGTTTTGCGAGGTGAGGGACGGGATGAGCCGGCTGGCGAGGCGGTGGGATCGACGAGGCCTTTAGACGGGATCTGCCTTCTCTCCAGCCGGCCAGCCAGCACACGGTCGCGAGGCAGGCTCCAGAGGTGAGATGCCTATGAGACGAGACGTGGAAGGAGGAAGGCCGCCGGGGAAGGCCAGGTGTTGAGAATGACGCGCGAGAGCGAGTGAGAGAGAGAAAGAGAGAGAGAGAGGGAGGGAGGGGGAGAGAGAGCGGAGAAAAAAAACAGGGTCTCGAAATCGTCTTACTTGATGAGCCAAGGAAGAAAGCTTCCCATGTCCGACGGGCGCACGCAAAAAAATCGACGGGCAAGCAAGGCCAGGCGGTGGTGTTTGAGGAACAATCTCGCTAGACGTGACGGTTTGAGATGGCGAAAGGGAGGATGAGCGATGGCCTCAGTCGGAGGAGGTGGTAGTAAATACCAAGTATGGTATGGACGGATGGACGGATTGAGTGGTGGTAATTTGAGGAGGGAGGGAGGATCAAAGGGACTGCCAGACGCAGCAGTGCCAACCCATATACCTCGCGTTCTTGCCGAAAAGTGAAGCACTGCAGGTACTAAAATGAGGCTACTCGAGTCCCGGGTAGGCCTCTCTGGAATGTGAAGCCAATGCTGGATTGAGTGTTACCAACTTCTGTACCAATGGATATTCAAGCAAAGCGCTTCAGTCCGGCTTTGACTGACCCCGAAGTGAATATGAGCATCTCAATACGACCAGGCAGATGAGGCTTTTGACGAGGCCAAGTCTTGGGTGGTCCAGCAGAGAGAGCCAGACTCGGAGTCCCTGCAGACGAGAAGCACGACGCAGGTCGAGGCGCAGTGACGGGCAGTCATCACTGTTCTCGTACCTTCTATTAGCGCACGAGTGCGAGCGGTACAAGTTTGTACGGAGTACGGAATACTCCAGACTCCAAACCTCATATACAGGTGTACGGAGTACAACCTGTGGACAGCAAACATGGATTGATCCCTGCCTCGAGCTCACGAGACGCTCAGCCCTTGGCCTCTTTGTCTTCAATCATCAAGTTGTTCTCAGCCATCGCCCCCACTGCATCCCCGTGCCCTTTTCTCCTCGCTGTCTGCCCGGGCCGCAAGGCGCGATGACGCTCCCGTCTCGTTCTAGCGGCAGCGGCGCAGAGCAACAAGTTCCATGATGAGGCTATATCGCGCCGCCGAGGATTAGCCGAGAGGTCATCGGCACTTCCTCGCCCATGGCACGTGACCTCCATGTCGGCGCTCGAGAAATCGCAAAACACCACATCCGAAGATGGCATCACGAAGAGGCCGCCCCGCGACGTCCGACCCCGAAGCCCACACTGCCATCGAGCGTGGCCCCAACCCTCCGGCGCCATGATTCAGCTCAAGGTCCGTCGCAATTGCCATATCGTCCTATTCATAAGATGCTGATTCCCGCAGACGATGCTCAACTGCATCGACAACTCGGGCGCAGCCCTTGTCGAATGCGCCCTCGTCGTCGGCCAAAAGCGCCACGCCCGGATCGGTGCGCCCTCCCCATTCTCAACCTAGTCCTCATCCGCATCGCGATACACGCCCCATCTTCGGACCTGTCTGACCGCAATTATCAGGTGACCGCATCGTCGTCGTCGTCCAGGAGCAGCGCGGCTCCTCGTCCTCCGGCATGGCCGGCATCTCCGCCGCCGCAAAGGTCAAGCGCGGCGACATCCGCCACGCCGTCGTCGTGCGCACAAAGTACCCGATGCAGCGCCGCGACGGCACCGTCATCCGCTTCGACGACAACGCTTGCGTCCTGCTCAACAAGGCCGGCGAGCCCGTGGGCACCCGCATCAACGGCGTCGTCGGCGCCGAGCTCAAGCGGAAGAAGTGGAGCAAGATCCTCTCCATGGCGCCCATGCAGGCGTGAGGGCGGCAGAGCCGTGCTTTGTTCGGACCGCCTGTCGGAACGCACACACATTGTACAATTACGAAATATCCCATGTCATTCGGACCGGCGTTTATAGAATCCATACATACATACATAAGATCCATCACAAGACAATCGGCAAGGCTTCCACCATCAGCCACCGATGCAGGTCGACACTGGTTGGATGCGAGACAAAAAGTTTGGTCAATTAATCATTGTGCGCGGGGCACTTTTTCTTTCCTCTCCAACCGCTATACGCCAAATCTAGTACCAAACCAACATCCGACCAGCCGTTTCTTTCCGTGGATCATCAGGTACGATCCGTAGAAACTAATGTCATCGAAAAATCGCTCCCAAACGCCCAGTCTATGGATCATACGACAAACCCGGGGAACCCAAAAAACAACGCAGAAGGAATTTAGGGGGAGGGGAAGAAAAGCGAGCGAAGGAATAAAAAACTAAAATATACAATCAAGCTCAGCCGGCCTGAGACTAATCGAAGATGTGACCGCAACTGCAGCAGACGTAGAAAAGTTTCTGTCGCATGTCAGTCCCCCACGGCCTGTCCGGGTCTTGGGAGGATAGGGGCGCTGCTATGATGTTGACATACCATGCCCGTCTCAGCGCTACGCTCCTGAGATTGGAAGAAGACAGCCTCCTTGTGAGAGCATCTCGGACACGTCTTGTTTGACCGTGGGAGCTAAAACATGAGAACAAGCGCGGTCAGCCAGCAGGTATTCGTGGGTTGGGAGAGACTGGTATTCCAGAGCAGGAAAGCAAGCCAAGTCCGGGTCCATATCACACCAGCCAGCAACAGCACTTGTAAACACAAAGATCGGGGGAGCCCGTGCGAGGATGTCATGGAACTGATTCCATGAGAGTGCGCAAAGAAGAATGCGCTGCCCTTGCTTCCGATCGGCGTCGTCGTCGTCGTCGATGGCTCAGCGGAGACCGGCCGCGAAGAGGATGGCGTTTTTTTTTTCCCTTCAGAGGTCGACGATCATAGCGCCATCTTCACAAAAGATTTCGCTGGTCGCCTCGACTTCATCGAGACTGGGTCGAGTGTCGTCGGTCTCGCTCGTGTCGTTGCCGTCGGCGTCCTCCATCAACTCCTCGTCGTACTCGGCAAAGGGATCCGCATTTCCCCAGGGCAGAACAAATTGGCACAGGCCCATGCTGTCCATTCTTTCATCGCCGCCGGAAACAAGATAGAGTTCGGAGGCGGCTTGCCCGCACGTGGAACAACATATGATGGTGCTGCAACCAAGGCACAGAACGGGCAAAACTTGACTAACCGTGGGATCAGATCCGACGTCCTGGGTGACGCCAGCGGTCTCGCCCGAGGAGTTGTTGAGAACGTTGCGGAAGACGCAGGTCGAGTGGGCGTCTTCCGTGTATTGACAGGTCCGGCAGGTGAACTGCAGCTTATGGGCCTCCTCGTCCTCCTTTGGGTACAGCATGTTGGAGCATTCTGAGCAGAAGCGGAAGGTGATCTGCTCGAGCTTCTTTGGAGCGGACAGGTCGTCGGAGGTGGTTGACTGAGGAGTCGCCATCGCGTCGATAGAGTATCCAAAGGTCGTCGTGCTCGAGAAAATCGTTTCAAAGGTGGGAGCCAGCGATTCGATCGGATGCGAAAAAGGAGGAGGGTGGCGGCGGTGATGGGGGAAGAAGGGGAGACGTTGCGTGACGTGGTGGTGCAGTGCGGGTGGAAATTTTGGGTCGCGGCGACGGCTCAGAAAGCAGGGAGCAGGCCTCTGTGGCCCAGAGAATGAGTCAGCCCGGGGCAAGGCGTCCAGGCGACAAGTGACGCAAGGCAGGCGGATCAGCGGGCCTGAAGCTGATGGAAGTCGGCGGTGCGGGTTGGGCGGGAAAAGCCACCAGCGCAAGCTCGCCAGAAATTGTGGGTGGCTCGAGCCGTGGCTGGGGGTAGAAGCGCTGCACTCCGTACAGAGGTAGTACGGAGTACCTAGGTAGTAGATCTCCCCGTGGGAAGTCGTCGGTAGCTCGCTTTCGACCGTTGCAGATCGCGTGTCGAAGAATGGATAGGGCCGGTGACTGAAAGGATCGAGCAACACTTGAGTGTGCCTCGAAGCTGTGTATATTGACTTCTGGATGCGGGATACCGGTATTCTGTTGCTGTTCTTTCTTTCGAGGGGGATTTATTCCACGGTGTTGTGCGCAGGTAACGTAAAGGCTGAAAGTAGGAGCCGGGGCGTCAGCGTCGCTGAGAGAGGTAGGTATTTCAACGGCGAAGAACGCAGCGTAGAAATGAAGGGACGAGCTCACGAATGGTTGAGGCAAAGCCGACAAGACGTCGAGCGCGTGCGAATGTGAAGACGGTCGAGTCCAAAAGGTGCTTTCGTTGGAGTTGAGTGAAGGAAGAAAGACACGATGGGTGACTGTCCGATGAGACTCGGGAGTAGAGGAGTACGGAGTATTCCGTAGTAGGTCCTTGCTTGGATTAAATTAATATTCGTACCTTGAACTTTATAGAGAAAGGAGAGGAAAGGGAAGGCCGGAAAGTGCGTGTCGGGGAGGGCAAGTCCGCTGCCTGCCTACGGAGAGAAGGCGCGAGTACTCCGTACTGCCACCTCCTTCCCTGGTAGTGCAGGTAGGTCCTTCCACAGGTCTGATTTCAATTACGAGACGGATCCTGCGCACAAGGAAAGTGCGGGTGATACTGTAATCCACGCACCTCACGCACCTGCCGAGCTGCCCTTTGTTACAGGTATGAACACACAAGACCTGCCCGTATCACCTGCCGCCTTCATGGAATCGTCATGGCACCTTCCGATACCAGCGTCTGTACTTCCAGAAAGGGCAAACTCTGTTGCGTCTCGGGGGTATCTCAGGGTACCTCCAAGGTCCTACATTCCAATGACCGTCAGAGGGAGTCCGACCATCATGATTCCAATGATAAGGTACTATACTACCTCTAGACTCAGCAGCCTGAGAGGGCGTACTCCGTGACGTCTACCGGAAAGTGCCGAGTCGAAGGAGGGCAACTGCCTTTCGCGGTGGGGATTGCCGTCTGATCTCCAGAGGACCTCTTTCCATTCTACTCCGTATTCCTTTCAATACTCCGCACGAGACTGACTGTAACATGGGCGAAAATGGATTTATTACTCCAATTCTTATAACTCCGCGCAGAGCGCCGCCTCCATTTAGTACTAATTCTTTAGCAACTTGTCCGTAAAAAAAGGGTGCTTACACTGCTAATGCAGTGGCATTCTGTGTGCAGGAGTCTATAATTAGGATTTGTCACCGATTTTGGTTCATGTACGGAGTAGAGGTGTTGCTCCCTTGGTACGGAATACTCCGTACAAGTCTATAACGCCTTGATTCGCGTGAACTTTGTGCAGAATTCTATAAGCATTCTCGTCATTATTCCGTTCTTGTGCTTAGTATAAGTTCCTGTACATATAGAAGCATGCGCAATATCATTCGTGGGAGACTGAGGAATCTAATCGGTGCATTTCGGTTGAAAAGGGGGACATGAGTACTCCGTACGAGGACGAGTAGAACTTGACCCGAGGCCTTGCCTGCCACAGTATGCGCGATGATGGATGTGCATGGTCTTTCCCCTACCATGGAGAGATCATCTCGTACCTTCCTCACGCGAGACTCCTTGTATTTGACCGCGTGATTTCCCAGGACAAGTACGGGGTATAAGAGGTATTAGTACTGTGCGGTGTGTCGATCGTGCGATCTAGTACTCCGTACCAAAGGGCAACCTCTTTTCGCGATCACACCATTCTACCTCTGTTGAAGATCTTCAAGTTCTTGCACAGTGACGTCAGCATAGAAGGAGTTTGTCCTCCTCTCCCTTTTTCCACGATGCTTTTACTTCGTACGGGCAATGGCAGTAACGTAAGTTTTCTACCGAAAATAGAGCAGCAACTCTAATTCAATTCCTCTGTACTAGAAATTCTTACGAAGTGGCTCTTGATCACCTCGAACGAAGCCTCGAGTGGCTTCTCTTCTCCACACCCAGTGGCAAGTCAGTAGGAGAGGTTGCTAGTAGTAGACATAGCACTGCTTCTGCGACCAAGCAATGGTCCACTTGACAGGAACTCAAACCTGCAGTCCCCATTCCGCTTTTGGTAGAGCTTCGATCGACTCGATCTCATTGTAATATGAACAGGTATCACGCCTGTGAGTTTCTGTCCTTGTACATACGGAGTAGGTTTGGGCTGTCTTCGCAGCAGATCTGGCGTCTCGTGAGCGTCTCGTGACGATGATGGCCCGAGTCCGTCTGGCGAATTCGCACTGGATAGTACCTGTATGCCTCGGCCCCCATATTCGGAGCACAGGTGCCATGTCAGTGCCACGACTCCTTCATCGAAGTTCCGAGTCACAACACGTCAATGGTTCGAGTTCCAAGATTCCAGTCTTGCAGCCAATTGACCTCTTCCCTCTCCATGCATCCATTGCACCTTCCTCGACTTTCATGGAGTTCCTGCGTTGCGCAGCTCGTGTGCCGATGCTCCGCCCTCGGGATCAATTTGAAGCAGGCGCGGGGGGGCGCTTTCCCCGGGCTGAGCCTTCCCCCAGCAACGCCAACTTGCAGGTACCTCTCGTACTGAATTTGGTGGGCGATACGGAGTACATCTACTACAACTCGTACGAGCACTAGTACGGAGTAAAACCCCCCCGCCTTCCCAATTGCCTGAGCCGCCGCGTGCATGCGGGCAAGACCACTTGCCCTGCGCGGAGCCAATAGAACCCTCCTCCAGCCCCGAAACCGAGGCCGTCTCGACCAATTAGCCGGGACCTGCCCACTGAGACGAGTCCATGATTGATGGACCGATCCCCGCAAAGTGGGGAGGCAGGATGCAATGGAGGGGG
>NQYS01000001.1:6393139-6448222 GCA_003055955.1 Escovopsis sp. AC | reverse complement strand
CCGCCCGGGGGAAGGGGCTCACTTTCAGGGTAAGGGTCCTCCCCCCCCCGGGTCCTTGTCTTTTATCCAAACTTGAGTGTTTAAAAGAAAAGGGCCCCGGGGGTTTGGGGGGGGGGGTTCCCCCCCCCCCCCCCCTCCTTTCCTTTCTCGTTCGTAGCCTTCCAGGCAACAGCACGTTTGGCATACCAAGGGGATCAAAATGTAAGCAGCATAAGTTGTTGCCAAGGACAGCACATAGAGGGCGCCCATCTCGAGATGCAGCGCTGGGATAGACTCTCCCGAGCTGAGGATTTGGGATGTCGTACAATCAAAGGCGGGGGCTTGGAAGAACACAGGTAGATTGAAAGGATCCGAAGGTTTGTAGAGGGCGGTTCAAGAAGGCTATGGAAGACGCAGAGGACGAGGGAGGGTTGCAACCTGCATCCAACGAATTGTTGGTTCCAGAAGGAGACTGGACGCAGCACGAGGCTCGATTTAGGGTGTGTTGATCCCGAGTGCTGCTGCGTCAAGCGTCAAGGCCATGTGCTCCGTGCCAGGTCTTCCACAGGCAGTGACACAGCATTGCATGATTGAATGATTGAATGCTTTCTGCTCCTCCCCCTCTGGGCTGCCTTCTCCTTTTCGTTTCAAGATGGACGATTGCGGCCAGTGGACTTGATCTTGGTGTGAACCTATCACGGTTAGCCCGGCTCGTCGTACGAGTGTGAGGAGTAGAAGACACGGCGTGGCACAGTTGAAGCCTGATGGGGACGGTGATGTGCAAAGCTCCGAGGTGACGTGCCCTCCAATCTGCTCCCGACAAGACGGCGACGGGGTGATCCGAGCGTGTTCACCGAGGCAGAATCATGCGCCCTGGGGCCTTGCAGTGATCGATGAATCGATGGATGGAGGGATAAATGTCGACGCATCGGAATCTCGAGCCGGTGCAGAGGTTGAAACTCCAGAGGATCCTACGAAGGAACATGAACATGAACATGAACATGAACATGAAGCATCAATGATTGATCAATGTGCGAGCATGGACGGCAGACGGAGAGCGACACACTGTGCGGCGCAAGCGAAGGCCCGAAGGACCGCCAGGGGTGCATCCATGATTCATTCGCAGTCCCATCGAGGGGTGTCTCTATCAAGGCGGGCATTGAATGGACTTGGCAACTTGAACTTGGAAGCTCCGACTCCATCAATGGAACGCGACTGAGTGCCCGGACGCAGTTGCCGTTCAAGCCCTGCGCCCCGCCAAGAACCCGCAGCCTCCAACGTGTTGAGACACTGTGTGAGTTACGGAGTCATGGGTAGAAGGATCAAGACCCAGAGTGAATTCAAACTGGAAGCCATCGTCCGACTTGAATGATTGAAGTGAATGGATCAATGGACTTCCATCCTCCTGCCAAGGACCTCCGATCCACGTGCGGGCGTCGGGCCTGCGAGTAAGCACGCGGGAGAGGCCGAGCTCGAGAGCACCGGCGCGGCGCCATCGGCGATCGGCGCTACGGGCTCCCTGGCGCTGGCGTGGCGAATGATGGATCAATCAATCCAATGCACGGTGATCAAATATGGAGCAGTTTGGACAATCCAGATGTTCCAGGTTGACACGCAGAGCGGATCCTGGCGCCTGCCCCTCGCAGGGTTTCCCCTCTTTCCGGCCGTGGCCTGTCACGAAGCCGCACTGTGTGCCGCCGACTCCGCTCGCGAGGAAGGAGTCGACTTACAGGTACAGGTACCTGCTCTCCCAGGTACTCATTGATGTTGTCAGGTAGTAATACTCCGCACTCCGTACTCTACCTCCGTCATATCGGGAGGCCGGGCAGCACGTCGCCCGTCCTTCGCCGGGACAGCATTGATCGAACTAGGCATCAGGCCTCACGTCTCAGGTCCCAGGCCCCGTCGCGGCCGGAGAGAGGCTGGTTGGTCATGCGACAGCGCCCTGACATGGACGGTGGGATGGTCTGCAGCTTTTGTATGTACAATCTAGAGGGTCGTGCGTGCATGTAGCTGCATTACTGTGTCCAGTATGCATCCAACGTGACATCTACATAAGAATGTCAAGTGCCAAGGGCATCTTGGGTTGGCCTAGTGTATGGCTTGATGGTCGTGCAGAGGATGGCGGAGGGTGGACGCGGAGGGCAAGTCATGCAGAGGGCAGAGAAGATCGGTGTGGCAGAGATCTCCCTCCCCGTACGGTCCAGGAGATCATCGTGTAAGGCAAGAATGCTTCTGGTAGCCATGCCTGAGGTGCGAGGTCTACCAAGTTGTTCATCACCTGTTCTAAAGCATGAGCAGCGAGTTTCCCTAGAAACAGACATGCAACCAAGTCGCCCCACTTCCCGAAAATCAACATGACTCTTTTCGTAGTTTCAACGAGACAAAAATATACTGCCGTCTCTCATCACGGTCGCTGTGTCCAGGGGTGTTGGCTGGAATACACCCCGTCCAATGAGGACCTCGATACCGTATCCTGCTTCGTCTCAATCTTGGTATGCCGGCAAATTCCCCCCCTCTCCTGTCCGGAACTGAGACTGTATCCGATTTCCCCCTTCTCCTTGGACGGGTCCAGCATCGTGAGCCCAGTCTGGCTGTGCTGATCAGTATCCCTGTTGGGCTCCTGTGGTTTCGAGCCGTCGCTGCTCTCGGAGGAGCCGAAGCCTTTGTAGGAGCTTCCGCGGAAGGACTTGAGGATGCGCGAACCGATCCAGCTGTCCGAGAATGCCTTGGGTAGCGCAGTTACACCTAAAATTGTCAGTGGTCGGCCCGTGAATAACGGAATTATGGAATGAAGAGGGAAATGAGGCTTGGCTTACTGAAAACCACCAAGACGCATGTTGTTTCGGCAAACCCCCAGAGGTAAAGGGCAGCAAACCCGTAGTTCGTGTCCCCGTTCTGGTCGACATAGGGGAGCACGGTGTTGGACCAGACCCGGCCCGCCGCGCAGACAATGGTCCTGATCATCAGTCAACTATTGAAAGGGATGACTTCAACAGGCTTCAAAAAGCAAAGGACCACATACAGGATACCGACGGAGAAGATGACAGACACTCCAATCTTCTTACTCCGCGTCATTTGAAGCCGCCAAATGACCCTTTGCGGCAGCAGAAGAATAAGCAGGTCCAGAGCGAGGTTGAAATACGCAGTCGTCACGTCGAGGACCTTCTTGTCAATGCATTTGCCGGGCCGCCAGGGCTTCCACGTCTTGTCGAGGGGAATGCACCCCAGACCCTCGGCGATGGCCCCGGACGAGTAGAGTAGTATGTTGAGTGTCATCATGGTGGTGCACAGCCAGAAGAAGAGGTTCCTCGTGCCAGTCGGGACAAAAATGTGCACTGCATATCATGGTCAACAGATGCTGTGCATGGAGGACGACGCGCCGGGCGGTACGCACTCCATTCGCAAAGGATGGCAGACTTGGCAAACACCATGCATATCGAGTAGATGAAGGGTAGAGTCACCGCAATCTGGATCCTCCTAGTCAGTAATATACGAACACCAGAAGTAAACACGGAGAATCTTACATAGACTGCCGTCTGGAAGTTTCGGAAGCTGATGTCCCACTGATGTACGAAGTAGCCGCCGTAATGAAGCTGTGCGAAGAAGGCCCAAATCATGCCAATATAGGCCGCCTGCTCATTCAAACGGTCAGCCATTCATTCAGATGCCATCACTATCAATGAACAGTGCAGGAGATCTCTAAAAGGGTATGCGAACAAATGCGGCAAGTCCCAAGTCTAGTTCACGCCATCGTCAGCATTCATAGTCAATTGATCAACGTCATGACCTGTGTCAGACGGATGAGAGCCTCACAATCCTCTATTCTTGGACTTCTTATCACAACAAAGCGTGAATAGACCCGTATTGGGACCAAGATGCAGACGAAGACAATGCACACAGCACCGATCGCTACCGCGGTGTGGTTCTGGTTTGGAGGGTTCTCGAGGTTCGGCGTCGTGCCGTTGGGGGGCACCATGGCCGGTCCATCTAGGACGGCTTGCTGCTGCTCGGGTGTGAGATGCGGGAAGTTGAGTATCACGTCCATGATGTCAATCTCGGTACCGTCGACGCGAGGTCAGTGCCGATGCGGGTGCCAGAGCCGCTGTCTGCCGCGCGCTTGACGACTCGGTGCCGTTTGACGTGAGCCCAGCTGGTGTAAGGAAAAAGAATCAAGGCTCTTGATTCAGGCAGAGAAGGAGATTTTGAAATTTCGAAAACGGCAGATGGATGATGGATGATCGGATAGAACGGGATCGATGAGTTGATGGATCCTTCAGAGCCGGAGGGTAATCACGAGCTCAAGTACTCTGGTGCGTAAAACCTCCGAAATCTGCCACTCATCTATTCCTGGCGACTTCTCTCAATTCCACGGATCAATTTCAGAAGGTCTCGGAAGGATCAGCCAAATGTACCTGCACAAGGCGGTCGCCCATAGCAAACCATGTTCGAGACATGGATGTCCGTTTCCTCGCATGCAAGCCAGGCGGACTGTGAGACAAGCCCACACCGAAAGCGTCGAAGAAAGACGGAGAGACAGAGACGGAGACGAGGGAACGGCGCATTGGCGAGTCGTATGTACCGGGAGCAAGGCAGATCAGAAGGGCGAGCCAGACATGAACCAAAGGTCCCCAGGCTCGTAAATCGTTGGAGGGTTGCACGGTATGACCACTAGAACGGCGAGTCTGGGCAGGATTGGCGCAGTCTCGTCCTTCGCCCGCCTCTGCAGGCCCTGGAAACACGCAGAGACGGTCCGCAGTTGGGTGGGATCTGCAGGCTGGGTCTATGAAAAGAAGCAATCGGCCCTGCCCTTCTGCCACCGACCCATGGTGATAGCCTATGTCCCGAGCTCGTCATGGTAGATTGAACCCCATGATGGATTCTACTGGAGCGTCAGTAATTGATCAATGCCCCAAAGTGTACATCCCCGATGTAATAAAGAGGGGGAGAAGAGGCCGGTGCAACATGCAGAATGCGACCATTCTTGTCCGTATTCGCCGTTCAGCCCCGAGGCCGTGGCATCCACCAACCTGTGATTCCAACCACCGACTGCGTGGAGGGCTATCGACGCCAAGTCTGTGATGGCAATATCTTCGACTCGTATATTGGGAGCTGAGGTAGAAAAATGAAATGAAAGAGGCTCATCAGAAAAGGCAGAATCAATGCAACCAAAGAGACGTTTTCAGAGTGCTTCGAGAGAAGCTGGGGAGAGGCGACGAACCTGATGGACCCCCGTGTGAAGTCTGAGAAACGCACTGTATAATCGGACCAGAGACTTGGAGGCTACGGAGAGATACCGGTAGTGCCCGCGTCTAGCGCGCCTTTAGCACCGCAGACGAGCTCTGGCCAGGTCCCTGGAGGTACCTGCTAGGAGCCCTAAACGTGGAGCCCAGGATGCCAGAGCTGCCCGCTCTCATTGGCTTGGGCCGCAAACGAGCTCGGGATCTGCACTAATCAGCGCCTTCCGAACATGGCGTCGATGCGCCAGTCGGTTCTCCAAAGGCAGGAGCAGGAGGGCCTCCGTCAACGAGAGAAGCTGCGATCAACAACAGCGTGGGAAGGCGGCACTGGCAACGCCCCGTTTCCGGGATCACGGGTCAGTCTGCAGTGCAGGACCGCACTGTGCGATCTGTCAACAGTCCTGAGTTGAGGAATGGCAGGTACTAGTAGTACTTAACTACATCTACGTACAAACTGCCGTCGAGAAACACCGATAGATCAAAGTAAGGCGAGGGTGTTCTCATCAATTTGGGATTTTAAGATCATTTGGCTTCTTGATAGATGATTGACCATCTGCCTAAAGTTGTACGAAATGGCCGTCCATCAGTAAATTGCCTTTGGCTGTTGCACCAACGCACATGAGACAGTTGAATGTAATAGATTGATGGATTGATGTCTGTTGGCACTGTGCTCCAGCATTTGGCAGCAGCGTCATCGCCTCCTTCGAACGGAGCGGCAGTAGCGCCCCTGCATTCTCTCCTCCAAACACGCCCCGTCCTCGGACTCCAGGATTGATTCGCTGGAATCGAATCCCTACCGGCACGAATCTTGGGATCTGCCCTTATGCTTCTCAACCTTGCATCCACTAGTGGTTGAAGTTTGGTAAGTTCCGAGGCCTGCGTTCAGTGGGGTGAAAGATTGATCAATTGGACGGCCCCGGTCTGGATCAAGGGGGGTGCCAGTTAATGGAGATGCAGCAACGGACATATCGCGTCTACCTGTACTCGTAGAAATTCCAATGGCAGGCACGAGATGGACATGTAGGTTGAGGCCTGGAATAACAAAGTGAACACCTGCCTTCAACAACTTGTCAGGCAACACTCTCTTGGGCAGCTCTTTCTCATTGTGTCTCTTGACGTATCGAAATGATTTCCCCCCCCCTCAAATATCGGGATCGTGCCTGCCCTTTTATTGAAGCAGCCGCTAGCCTAGTGCGACTTCCAAGAAACACAGACTTAGACACAGAAGGCTGGAAAATAAATAACAAAAACAAGAGGGGCAGAATTGGCTTCAATCCTTCTTTGTCCATCATCACGTCTGCCTACACTCAACACCAAGTCCAGTCTCTCGACGGAATGGATCAAGTCTCTCCAGCGGATTCGAGTCCGCATCGAAACGCCGCAGGAGAATTGACACAAGAAAAAGAACATCGAAAGAATATCGCAGCGGAACCGAACGAGCCCTCCGCGTCAGCCAAACACGATGATCCGGAAGCCAAGGCTTCCGATAGCGAAGGCCCTGACAATGACAAGGAAGATGGCTACCTCAAAGGGTATCAGTTCTGGATCGTCAGTTTCTTGATCGCCCTGATGCTCTTCCTAGTCCAGACGGAGATTTCCATCGTGACGACCTCGCTCGTCGCAATCACCCATGACCTTGGCGGATTCGAGACTGCCAGCTGGATCATGTCGAGCTATCTCCTCGGCTACGTTGGTGAGTTCTCCGGCGTCGCTATGGCACCCAGCCGCCCAGACTTGTCTCCTTTCTGACACATTTATGCACAAGGCGTCGTCGTCATCATCACCAAGCTTAGCGACATCTTCGGCCGCAAACCCGCCTACATGCTCTCCATATTCATCTTCACGGTCTTCTCAGGCGGGTGCGCTGCGGCTCAGACAATGCCACAACTGTAAGTCGGGCCGTTTAATCGCACACGAAGGGGGGTTAGGAGAAGTCCTTTGCTCATACCCGAGCCCGAGCAGTATCATTATGCGCGCTTTCCAGGGCGTTGGGGGCGGTGGTAGTTATGCTCTGAGCACCGTGCTCATCATTGAAATTGTTCCTCCGAGAAAATATGGCAAACTCGTCGCGTACACCGGTATTGCCATCGTCCTGGCCATGGTTCTCGGCCCAATCATCGGCGGAGGCATCAGCTCTCGCACAACTTGGAGGTGGATCTTCCTCTTCAATGTCCCCGTCGGAGCCGTCGGTCTCGCTCTTGCATTCATTGGAATACCCGACGGCTTCCCTAATCAGAACCGACCAAACTCGGCCGGCCCGTCTGAGAAACCTTTTGCTCGTTTGGATCTCCTGGGCTGCGTGTTGCTCCTCTTGGCGACCATGTCATTTACCTCGGCCTTCCAAGAGGCTGGTTCGAGGTTTTCCTGGGATTCTGCCTATGTCATTTCCCTCTTGGTCGTCTCGGTCGTCATCTGGGCCGCACTCCTTACTTGGGAACGCGCCACGACGCTCGCGAACAAGGTCCGTGAGCCTGTTCTGCCGTGGCGGTTTCTCACAAGCAGGGCCATGGTGGGAATCTTGCTGTGAGTCTTACACGGGTTACCTTTCCCCCTCGTCCTAGACTGACCGTCACTCAACAGCGAAATCTTGCTGCTCGGTGGACCTCTGACCGTGACCACACTTCAACTGCCACAGCGATTCCAGCTCGTCAATGGACTGTCGTCAATCAAGGCCAGCGCCATACTTGTCCCCTTTGGGGCTGCAGTCCCCTTCGGAACAATCGCGACTGCCAACCTCAGCAAGGCCAAGGTGCCCTTTCTTTTTATCATCGTCGCCGGTTCGCTTCTCCAGGTCATTGGCTTTGCTCTTCTCGGCACTCTTGAGGCGTCTGCCCACGTCCCGCGGGGAGTTTACGGCTACCAGGTCCTCGCCGGTCTGGGCTGTGGGCTCTGCTTTCAAGCCGGGTTCCTCGCCATTCCCTTCACTGCCGAGAAGCGTGATCAGGCCGTGGGCTTGGGGACAGCGACGCAGTCCCGAGCCATGGGGAGCGCCATCATGGTTGCGGTCACGACTTCGGTGTTCAACGGGTATGTCTTACATCGGCTCAGGTCATTGGGGATCTCTGATCCTGCAAGTCTTTCTCAAGCATCGAGTTTGGTCGCGGCTGGTATGACCGCGGAGGTGGAGCAACTGGCGAGGCAGATCCTCTCAAGGGGCTACAATCGACAGATGTATGTGCTGTGTGCCTGCGGAGCAGCCCAGGTGCCTGCAGCATTCCTCATGTGGAGGAAGAAGCAGATCAAGGCTATGTAGGCCTGCCACCATCTCATCACCATTTTCACTCGACGTATTTACCCTCCTCTCTCAGCTCGCTATTCTTTCATTTACAGGCATTTCCCCTGGTTTCCAACTATCGTCTCTGGTCGGCTGATATTTGAACGACATACATAATACACTTATTTTCCCTTGATTTTCCTTATATATCATACTAAACATTGTCTATAAAGCCCTGCCCATCTCCGTTGTTCGTTCGATCACCCGAAGGGCCGCAGCCAGAAAGTCATCGGATCGAGAACCCGGGATGTCGTGACCGAGATCATGGATCAACACCTGCCGTGTACTTTCATCGCACAAATCCGCTATTCGCTGTGACACCCCAGGCGCCACATCATCGTTGACAGACCAAATATGGGCGGTCGGAATTTGGATCAGCGCTCCGCGGGGATCTGGGTCGAGGAAGCGCAGAACACTGGGCTGAGAATTTAGAAAGTCCGGGTCAAGAGCCGCCAAGGCGCAGAAGAAGATGGCACATTTGAAGTGGGCATAAGGCCGTCGCGCATCCTCGGCCAACATGGTCATGGCTATGCTTGCACCCTCCGAAAACCCCATGAGGCCGTCAAAGGGGCCCTGGAACTCTATAAAGTCTCGAAGCTCCGCAAAGAAGGCCCGGTAGACGTGGGGGTCTGCGCCCAGGGGAACGAATGCAAAACGGTCGCTCTCCCGAGAGGCTGTGATGGAACCGATGCCTTCAGGATTCAGCAAGATTGAATGAGTGGCTGTGGGATGAGATGGGTTGCGGATGAGGGACGGGCGACAAACCGGGGACGACATCCGCGGCAACGTGGCCGTCTATGTAGACGAAGTCGTTGTCCTGGCCAATGGCATCGCATATCTTTGCTACGATATCTCGTCTCAGCCTTACCCTTTGTCTGGTCCATACATGTTGAAGAAGGCTGTGTCCTCTTTCGTGTTACCTGTTTGATCCTTGAAGATCTGGGAATGAGTGTCAGCATGGAGCCTTTCCGCAGATCATTCTGAAAGAAAGGGGAGATGAAGGAGAAAAAGAAGAAGGACAAGAAGGACACGAAATGTGGCACTCACAGCGGCGTTGGTTCCCCTGCCATGAAGACAGAGAAAACGCATCGTTTGGTCCCGGGATGATTCAACTTCACCAATAATCAGCTTTCATGTGGGAAGAAATGGACAGGGCCGGGTTCCCAAAACATCTCGATGGGTGGCAGATCCGATGCCTCCAAGGCTCATTATTTGGGGATATCATATTAATACGACCTCGGGGAGGGATCACGCATCAAGGGCAGGGGTCAGTGATGATCCTCTGTCTCTCTTCTAGCCTCCTTCACAGCCACCCCCAACACGTCTCCTCTGGTCCTCGGAACACAGACATACATACATAGGCGACTCGATCTCGGCTCCCCGGGGACCCTGGATGGAATGGCAGTGCTATGTTAAGTTGGATGCGACATGAGAACCAACAGTTGATCCATCCATCCGTCCCCACCGTCACATGGCTGCCGGAATCCCTCTGCGCGCAGAGACGGAGAGTCGTCTCGGTACGACTCCAGGACGTGCTCTGATTGGGCTCATGCAGGCGATGGTGCACAATTAGCCTATAATCATGGGCATCGCATCTTCCCAAAGACTTGGAGAAGACCGTGGAGGCCACTATCTTGGCGGTGAGTACTCCGTATACCTCCGAACAGGAACGATTGTTGTTTGATTGGAAGCACGGCCATCGCCTGACAACCAAGGTTCTGACCGAGGACGGCAGTTCTTTTTATCCCGGTCCTTGGATCTATCCGTTCCCGGCACATCGTTCTCATGCCGACGGATCCATGTGATAGTTCAAGAATGGGCCATGCTTGAGAGGGGGAAACGAGTGGGGAACCGTTGATGCGAGACCCGGCCCGACTTCAGCTGCCAGAACTTTGACCACTCTCCCCACCCCCCCCCCCCTCCCTCCTTTCCCTTCCTTTCTCCCCCTGGCATATGGACAGGATCGAGTCCTCATGATCCTTCGCCAGGCACTGTCTTGCGCAGCATAATCTCCCAACGTACATACACTGATATGTATATGCGCGCGCAATGGGCCGGGCGCTGCGTGGCGTTGTGGTGTTACGAGGACAGCCCTGTTGCAACCGCATCCATGGGGTTGATTCAACTCTTGTGTGTTCCAGATTGAAGGCTGATTGACCCAGTTCCCATCACGCAAGGCAGGGCGGGGGTTTCATCCTGCGAGTGCAAAACGGTCCCACGCCCACGCGCCTTGCGCCCACACTCCACATGGGAAGCAAAGCCACGGCTATCCGGGTGGAGAAGGTCAACATCCGGACAGGCAGCTAGACCGCTGGGGCGGGCCATGTCGGAATGGGTAAACTCCATCATTGTTTGATTCCGCATGCCTCGTGTTCGCCGTTTACGAAAGGCGGAGAGGGGCCGAGGTGCGGCATTGGCGGGCTGAGACACGAGGATGCCAGAAGGACGGATGGACGGATGGACGACTCCGCTCTGACTGAAGGAAGGGCAACGATGCCGCGCGGCGTGCAAGGCTTTCCCCTGGGCGCTGGGCCGAAAGCCCAAAGTGGTCATTGGGACCGACACTCGATATCGTTTCGAGACATTATGGCCCCCTTTGCAAGATGATCCGGCACCGTATCGGACGATCGTACGTACAATAGGTAGGCAGCCATGCTGAGCGGCTAACAAGGCTGAGAATCCAGCATTTCGATTGCTGTATTTCAGATGCTTGACCAACACCAATGGATGGTGAAAGAAGACCTGAGTTCATAAAGGAACGATACGGGTCAAGACACGAGGACTTTGCAAGAAGCTCAAGAAACTCAAGAGAACAGCAACATCGATCACAGCATGGATCCCGTTGCCGTCGTTGGCTTTTCTTTCAAACTGCCCCAGGACGCTGTAGATGAGTCTAGCTTCTGGGATGTTCTACAGGACAGGCGGAGTCTAATGACAACATGGCCCGAAGACCGCGGCTGCGTCGACTCATTCCATGACAATGGCTCCAAGAAGCTCAACACTCTCCACGGTCGAGGCGCTCACTTCGTCAAGGAAGATCCCGCCGTGTTTGACGCGCCCTTCTTCTCCATCACATCAAAGGAGGCGGCCTCCATGGACCCCCAGCAGCGCTGGGTGCTCGAGACAGCCTACCATGCTTTCGAGAACGCGGGCATTCCAATCGAGAGCCTCAAGGGCTCGAGGACAGCAGTGTTCGGGTGCTCCATGTCGGACGACTACTCTCGAATCTCGGGCAAGGATCCGGATGCTGCTCCACGCATGGCTGCCACGGGCATCGCGCCGTCCATCCTGTCAAACAGAGTCAGCTGGTATTTCCACCTCAGAGGCCCGAGCATGCAGATCGAAACGGCCTGCTCCAGCAGCATGATAGGCTTGGACCAGGCCTGCCAGTCTATTCGCAATGGTGATGCCACGGCGGTGAGTCTCGCTGACGCTCGATGCCTGTGAGAGGGTTGCAAAGGACTGATTCAGTGAGAACACCTAGGCGCTGGTCTTTGGTTGCAATGTGCTTCTCAGCCCCGAAAGCTCACTGTTTCTTTCAAACATGAACTTCCTCTCCCCTGACAGTCTATGCTACAGCTTCGATCACCGGGCAAACGGCTACTCCCGGGGCGAGGGTATCGTGGCCATTGTGATCAAACCGCTCGCCGACGCTGTGAGGGATGGCGACGTGATTCGGGCTGTCATCCGAGGCACCGGCTCGAACCAAGATGGAAGAACCCCGACAATGACGCAGCCGAGCGCTGAGGCTCAGGAGATCTTGATACGGCATGTCTACCAGAAAGCTGGCCTGAGTCTCGATGACACACGATACGTCGAGGCGCACGGGACGGGAACACCGACGGGGGACCCCATCGAGATGAGAGCAATTGGCAGGATCTTCAGGACACATCGTTCGAAAGACAGTCCACTCTTTGTCGGCTCCGTAAAATCCAATCTCGGCCACCTAGAAGGCGCCAGCGGATTGGCGGGCATCGTCAAGACGATCCTGGCGCTGGAAAAGGGGGCGATCCCGCCGAATGCGCTCTTCGAGAAGATGAACCCGGACATCGATGCCGAGTTCTACAACGTCGAGGTTCCCACAAAAAAGACGGTCTGGCCAACGACGGGGCTGCGCCGTGCGTCCGTAAACTCCTTCGGATTCGGTGGTTCGAATGCCCACGTCATTCTCGATGATGCGCTGCACTACCTCCAAAGCCGCGGCCTCGTCGGCCACCACAACTGCACCGTCTTCTCATCCAGCTCAGGCTCTCCCGCCGTGAACGGCACGACCTACTCGACGGGCGAGCTGGTCATGAACAAGGACTTTGCGGGCTATGAAACATCGAGATCCGGCCAATCCTTCTCCCCGAGACTGCTTGTGTGGACGGCGGCCGACTCGGACGCGTTGGACCGCGTCCTGCGCTCTTATCAGCCCTTTTGCAAAGCTCACATCTCCGGCAGTCCGCGCAAGCTCGACCAGCTGTCTTATACCTTGGCGAGGCGCAGAACGCATTTGCCATGGCGTGCATTCTCAATTGTCGATGCGGCCAGTGCGGAAGATGGCCAAATGCCCATGCCCAGGGACAAGCCCGTCAGGGCATCCAGCGCAAGCCTCGGCATTGCGTTCGTATTCACAGGCCAGGGAGCGCAGTATGCGCGCATGGGTCTCGATCTCTTGCGATACCCCGTCTTCGCGGAGACTCTGAGACGGGCCGACGCTGTCCTTACCGGTTTAGGATGCCACTGGTCTCTGTTCGACGCGCTCAATGATCAAGAGAGGATCAACAGGCCCGAGTTCAGCCAGCCACTGTGTACGGCATTGCAGCTCGCGCTCGTTGAGCTCCTCAAGACCTTCAACATCGTCCCGGCTGCCGTCGTGGGGCACTCATCGGGGGAGATCGCCGCCGCGTACGCCATTGGCGCTCTTTCGTTCGAAGCGGCCTGCAAGGTGGCCTATTATCGGGGACAGGTTGTGTGCAAGCTGAAAGCAGCGAGCTCGTCGACTCCGGGAGCCATGATGTCCGTCAACCTGGCCGATTCCGAGATCAGGTCATATATGACGAAGATCGGGAACATCAACCCCGAGACAGTTCATGTCGCATGCATCAACAGTCCCCTGAACTGCACGCTTTCCGCCTCGGAGGAAGTCATCGACGAGATCAAGAGGCATCTCGATGCCGATGGGATCTTCGCGGCCAAGCTAAAGTCCGGCGTTGCATATCACTCTCCAGCAATGGAAAGCGTGGCAGCCGAGTATGAGCATCTCCTGGCCTCCTTGGCTTCAGGCCCTCTCCAACGAAGAGTGTCGATGATCTCTTCGATCACGGGGCAGATAGTAACACCGAAGCTGCTCTCCAGTGCGAAATACTGGGTAGACAACCTCGTATCGCCCGTTCGGTTTGCAGACGCGCTCGACAATCTTGCAAAGGGGGCGGCGCTCAAGGTGGGCGTGGCCAATATCACGGATGTCATCGAGATCGGTCCCCACGCAGCCCTCCGTCGGCCGGTGCTCGACACATTAGCCAAGGCACATGAAGGCAAGACGGCCGCAAACGAGAGCACGATGCGGTATCACAGCTCTCTGCAGCGCTCAAAGTCTGCGCTGAGCACGGTCCTGGCCTTGTTGGGGAGTCTCTTCTGTCACGGTCACTCGGTCTCGATCGCGGCCGGCAATGGACACGACACGGGCACGACCCCGCCGCCCTTGGTCGATTGCCCCAAGTATCCTTTCGATCACTCTCGCAGGTATTGGACCGAATCGAGACTGAGCAAGGACTTCAGGCTGCGAAGACACCATGCCGGCCATCTCCTGGGCAAGCCCGCGTCTGACTGGAACCCTCTGCGACCAAGCTTCAGGAACTGGCTGAGCATCGAGGCCATTCCCTGGCTTGCAGATCACACCATCAGCGACACGATCATAGCTCCTGGTGCTGGAAGCGTGGTCATGGCCATCGAGGCTGTCAGACATCTCTATACGGGAAGTCTCCCCGTATCGGGATACATGATCAAGGAGGCTCACTTCGTGCAACCGATCCCCGTGGCTCGTGAGGTCCATACCGCCACGGAGACTGCTCTTTATGTCCGGCCCTTGCGGCAGCAAAATGAGAAAGAAGCGACCTGTTTCGAGATTGGGATCTTCGCCTACAAGGGCGAGAGGTGGACCGAGTGCTTCCGAGCGGATGTCCAGATTCAATTTGAAGAGAAGATCGAGCCCCAGGTCGACCGGGGGCTTGAGAAGCAAGCAGAGTGGGAACGCATCTTGGGCTTATCAAAGAAGTCTCAAGGGTCATGCTCCGATGGAATCGATTCAGGGGCCTTTTATCGCTTCCTTCGCGGCCACGGTCTTGACTACGGACCCGCATTCAGCCTTCTCCAAGACGTGCATTGGAACAGAGATGACATGTCGACGGCTCGCATCGAGGCCAACCCGTCGGTGCATCAGGCCGGCGAGAGTCCCGTGCATCCCGCCGTTCTGGATGCCGCCGTGCATCTCATCCTTGCCCAGGTATCAGAGGGCATGTCCGGACCGATGCCGACGCTCGTCCCGCAGCGGCTCTCGAATGCCTGGATATCGGCGAAAGCTTGGGCTTTGTCAGGGCCTTCTGTGCGATTGACGTCTGTCGTGCGAGAGAACACCATTCTTGGCATCAAGGGCTCCGTGTATGCCGTTGCAGAAGACGGCTCGGCATTGTGCGCCATCGAGAACATGGAGATGGTGCCGGTGTCCCAGAACGCGGCGCCCGAGGAGCGGCATGACAGCGACCTGCTCTACACCATCGAGTGGAAGCCGGACATCAGCGCTCTCGGCAGCGGCGACCTTCAGACCCTCTGTGATGCAGAGCCTGTTGGAGAGGGCCGATGTACGCCAGCAGAGTACGAGAAGCTCGACCTCGCCATCAGCAAGGCGGCAGTCCATGCCCTCCAAGCCGTTTCGGACGCGGGCGTCGATCTCTCTACCCTGCCGAGCCATCTGCAGAGGTTTGCTGCCATGTTGAAGCACCGGTATGGGGGAGAGGAGAGGCTCAGCAAAGGAAGTCGTGAGGACATCATGGCGCTCCTGGAAGAATGCGAGGCCACGCAGCCGGCGTGGAAGCTGTTTACCGACGTTGGCCGTCATCTGGAGTACATCCTGCGCGGCGAGACCAACCCCCTGGATCTCTTCTTCGCATCCAGCAGCGCAACGGCGGCATTCTACGCCTCAGTCTTTGACGAACTGTGCGATGCCCGGTTCAAGGCCTTCATTGACCTGGCGTCTCATCAAAATCCCGGCCTCCGTATCCTCGAGGTCGGCGCCGGGACCGGCGGCATGACGCGGCACGTGCTGGCGGCCTTGAAGGCGTTTGAGCAACGAACGGGAGCCTCGAGGTTCAGCGAGTACACTTACACCGACCTTTCCCCTGCCTTCTTCGAGGAGTCGCGCATCGAACTGGCCGAGTTCTCCGAGAGAATGGTGTACAAGAAGCTTGATATCGAAAAGGACCCGCGCGACGAGGGTTTCGAGTGCGCAGCGTACGATATGGTCATTGCTGGCTCGGTGCTGCACGCGACTTCCGACTTGTCCAAGACACTGGCTCACTGTCGTTCGCTCCTCAAGCCCGGTGGGCATCTCATCTCCCTGGAGATCACGGCTCCTGACAGCGCCTGGGCGAACGTCGGGTTCGGATCGCTTCCGGGATGGTGGCTCGCTGTCGAGGACTGGCGCCAGAACGGACCGCTGGTCACGGAGGAGCAATGGCATGCGCTGGCGCAGGAGACGGGATTCTCGGGACTCGATCTTTCGCTGGGATACGACACCTGCGTGAAGCTCATGGTGGCGACGGCCGTCGAGGAGGCATCTACTCCAGATGCAGACCGGCTGGTCCTCTTGGTAGGAACAAGTCAAGGCACGCAGGGGGCAATGATCCAGGAGCTCTGCCAGGATTATCAATGCCGGGTGGTGCATCTGGATGAGGCGGACCACACGACGTGGGCCCCTGACGAGGTGGTGGTGTCACTGCTCGAGGTGGATGCTCCGCGCCTGGCGACTCTCGGCGAACAGGAATTCCTGACGCTTCAGCGGCTGATGCAGAGAACGCAGCATCTCTTGTGGGTTGTGGCGCCCAGTCCCGACGCTCGCGAGACGAGTCCACACTACGGCGTGGCGCTGGGCTTTCTGCGCACCATCATCTCCGAAGAGCCGTCCAAGCACATTGTGTCTCTCTCCATTGGATTCAACGAGAGAGGTTTCAAGTGGACGCCGCGGGTCTATACCGGCTACGTCGAGAAGTTGCTTCGGAAGTGCTTCGTTGCGGAGAAGCCTTCTCCGGAGGTCGAGTTCGTCGTTCGGGGTGGCCACCTGAACATCGGCCGCTTGTCCCACGAAGCGCGAATCGAGGATGATAGAAAGTCTAGAGTCAAGCCGAGCCTGAGGAACGAGTCCTGGGAGTCGGAACAGGCACTGATGCTCTCGGTCGGGACGGCCGGCATGCTGGATACGCTCCGCTTCGTCGAGGACCCGCAGCAGGAGGAGGCTCTTGGGCCTGAAGAGGTCGAGATCGAGGCAAAGGCTTGGCCCGTTTCATTCCGCGATCTCTTCATCGCGTTGGGACGTCTCAGCGAGCAAGACCTGGGATACGAATGCGCCGGCGTCGTGAGCCGCGCGGGGAGCCGAGCGGGCTTCCAGCCGGGGGATCGGGTATGCATGTTCGTCCTCGGCTGCATGCGATCGCACCCGCGAACGACGGCCGACAACGTGTACAGGATCCCCGACTCTCTGTCGTTTGAGGAGGCGGGCGCCGCGTTCAACCCTGGGATGACGGCCTACCACGCGCTCGTCAACGTCGCGCGCATCCAGGCAGGGGAGAAGGTGCTCATCCACTCGGCCGCCGGGAGCACCGGGCAGATGGCGCTCTGGATCGCCAAGCGCGCCGGGGCCGAGATCTTCGCGACGGTCGGCTACGACGACAAGAAGCAGCTGCTGATGGACGTCTTCGGCATCCCCGCGGACCACATCTTCTACAGCCGCAACACCTCGTTTGCGCGGGGCATCAAGCGCATGACGGGCGGGTACGGCGTCGACGTGGTCCTCAACTCGCTCTCTGGCGAGGGGCTGCGGGCGTCCTGGGAATGCATCGCGCCGTACGGGCGCTTCCTCGAGATCGGCAAGATGGACATTGGCTCGAACGCGTCCCTGCCGATGGGGAGCTTCGCCAAGAACGTCTCGTTCTGCGCCATCGACCTGCACCACATCATCGAGGGGAACGCGAGGCTCACTTCGAGCCTCATCCGGGCCGTGATGGATATGCTGGCCAAGGGGGAGGCGGCCTCTCCGGCGCCGTTGCATCCATTCCCGGTGTCGCAGGTCGAGCAGGCATTCCGGTTCATGCAGAGCGGGAAGAACACTGGACGGATCATACTGACGGCGAGTCCTGGCGACGTGGTTCCCGTAAGTGATACGTTGTCGATTCTAACGTCTTGCATTGGCTAACACATTTCTTTTTCCTTTCTTTTTTTTTTTCAGAAATTCGTGAGAAAGAAGAGCAGTTGGACGTTTGACGCCGACGCATCCTATCTGGTGGCCGGTGGGTTTGGAGGTCTCGGCCGAGCCATCCTGCGATGGATGGCCAAGAAGGGCGCCAGGAACTTGATTGTCCCGTCTCGATCAGGCCCGTCGTCCCAGGCCGCCAAGGATCTCATCATGGAGCTCGAGGGCGGCGGCGCAAGGGTTGTTGCGCTCCCGTGCAACGTCGGGTCGGCGACGGACCTGGAGGCCCTGCTCCGGCGCTGCGCCGACATGCCGCCCATCAGGGGCTGCATCAACTCGGCCATGTCGCTCAACGACGCCGTCTACGAGGGCATGACGCACGCGCAGTGGGAGGCGACGATCCGGTCCAAGGTCGACTCGTCGTGGAACCTGCACGAGCAGCTGCCGGCGTCCCTGGACTTCTTCGTCCTGCTGGCCTCGCTGTCGGGCATCTACGGCAGCCTGGCGCAGTCCAACTACGCGGCCGGGTGCACGTTCCAGGACGCGCTGGCGCGGCACCGCGCGCGCCTCGGCCGGGGCGGGACGTCTGTGAGCTTGGACCTGGGCTGGATGCGCGACATCGGCATCGTCTCGGAGCGAGAGGACTACCAGCGCAACCGCGGGCACGCGCGGGACATGAACCCCGTCGACGGCGCGGACCTGCTGGCCCTGCTCGAGCACTACTGCGACCCGGGCCTGCGGCGCGGCCTCGGCGGAGAGGACGACAGCCAGCTGCTCGTCGGCGCCGTGACCCCTCTCGACCTGGCCAGGGCCGAGACTCCACAGACCGCCACCGCCGCCGGGTTTGAGGCGCGGCCCCTATTCGCCGGGTTCGCTGTCGCGGCCGCCGCCGTCACGAGCGGGAGGAGCGGCCGGAAGCGGCCGGCGCACGACGAGCAGCAGCCGTCCGAGGACAACGCGTCCGCGCTCTTCCGGCAGGCGGGCGGGCCCAAGGAGCGCGCGGCGGTGGTGGTGGGCGCGCTGGCGCGGCGGCTCGCGCGGGCGCTGAGCATCTCGCCGGGGGATGTGGACGCGATGAGGCCGCTGTCGGACTACGGCGTGGACTCGCTGATGGCGGTGGAGCTGCGCAACTGGATCAAGCGGGACTTTGAGGCGGCGGTGGCCGTGTTCGACATCATGGGCGGGAACATCTCGATCGGGGCGGTGGGCGCGCTGGTCGTCGACAGGGCCAAAGATGCCTAGCTCGGAGAGCACTCATTATCTGTTCATCTCCTTTTCATTTTTGCTTGGATGGTTCCAGTCTTAGAGGAGGACGAGAATTCACTAGACGTTCTCATTACAGTCGTACTTCTTGGACCATGCAGTCCGAGCCGTCACACAGATTTGAAAGACCATGCTCCCTGCGATCTCAGCATGGATTTGTGCTTCTTCCGATCCTGCACGCTCTGTATGTACACTGTCCACTCTGCACAACCCGTGCGACCATCCCAGACTGTCTCTTGCATGATCCTTGTCAGCAAGCCGAGGGGCGGCACCGAGTACGATATCCCGAATCCAGGACCCAGACCTCAGGTACCTTTCGCGGCGCACCGTCGTAGGGGGGGGGGGGGGGGGGGGGTAATCTGTACGGGCCATTCCGTAGCCAAGACGTCGATTGGCGTTCAAAGAATCAACAAGTCCCGGTGCGACTCGGCATGGCGGCTCCCGGGGATACACACGTCCTAGACTTTCAGGGGTAATCATCTCTTTCATCCTGCCGTCTGCCATCTGCCATCTGCAATCTGTATCACTAGAAGCTCACAACAGAACGATGAGCCATGGGAACAGTATTGAGGACCCTCATTCTGAAACGTATCGAGGGCCATGAGATCTGAATCTCTATGGGGATCATGTTGGCCTAAAAGGCGCATGCCTGTCATGCTTTTGGTACAAATCACATACGACGCCGCGAGCCACTCTATAATTGACTCTCCAACGCAGTTTGTACATCCGATTATTCGTCCCCTGCGTGTTTGGCATCCACCGAATTCTGAACCCAAATGTAAACAAAACGCCTGAACCATGCTCCGCTAGTGTCGATTGCTTTTGAAGAAGAAGTGGAGTGAAGTGGGAGAAAGATGCGGCAAAAAAATAAATAGTAATCAAAATGGAAGGTTCTGTCATGCAAGTTGGCTTGTCACGGGCTCATTTCAGCCTCCTGCTGATGCGGTATCGGAGAGGGTTCTTGAACACCTTTGTTGACACCTTTTCGTTGCTCGAATCGCTGCCGCCGCTCGGTAATCCAGAGGCACCCGCGTCCGGGGCAAACAACTCGCCGTCCGGCCCGTTTCCCGCGCTGTCGGTGCTGTCGCGGTGATTGATGGTGTCCTCCACGGGCCTGTCCAGGATCGCTCGCAGCATTTTGCTGTTGCCCTGTCCAGACTGCATGAGCTCGACCAGGTCGCGGCTCACCCGTCGCGCAAAGTCGAATGTGTAAAAAGTCTGGCCCTCCCTCAGTTCGGGCGTCAGGACCGGGAGAGGAACCATGGAGAGGATGGGGATGTCGCCCAGGCTGTACCCGGACAAGACGGACCACTGTGGCGGATTGGAGACGGGATGGGTATCGACGGCCCCGGATGCGGAGGAGATTGACGTGAGAGAGGTGGACGACGGTGTTCTGTCTGCGGGTAGTCTCGGGGCGTTCTGTGCGACGGGCGCGTGGCTCGGGATGGTGACTCTGGCCATGGCCTTGATGCCGTATGTGTCTCGCAGTCTGCGTAAGCGGGCAGCCAGGTCGCTGTTGGAGCTGAGGAGTCGTGTCATGCGGCGCTCGAGACCCACTCGGCAGTTCTGGGCATCCGACTCTCCGGGGCTAGATATCGAGAATGGTCTGCATTAGGGCCTCGGCCGGAAAGATGGCTGGGCAGGGGTTGGGGGTTGGGTGTGTGCAGGGAGGGGTGCTTTTTTTTTGGTAGAAGAAGGGGGGGGTTTGTGTGAGGAGCTTACCACTTGAAGATGGTCATCATCATGGTCATGGATAGGTTGTGCCAGTGCAGTCTCGTACAGAGAGCCGTGAGCTTTTGCGCGTGGGCCGCGCGGGACTCGGCCTCGGCCTCGCCGCGCCCGTCCGAGGCGGTGGTATCTGATGTATGTGACTGGGTCTGCCTCTGCTCATGCGATTCGATGGCGACTTGCAGATCGGATATGGCGAGGACGGTATCGGTCAGGGTGACGATGAGATTATCGACGCTGATCCAGGCGGAGCGCTCTGGGAAGGGCAGCTGGCCTGCCTCGAGAAGGGAGAATGTCTTGTAGAGGATGTGAGCAGCGGAGCGACACTGCTTGACCTCCTGGAGGGCTCTGTGGAGGATGGCCGTCTCGCGCATGGGGGCGAGGTTCTTCTCGTCGAGGTAGTCGATGGCCTTTCCGCCGACGGCGAGGAGGCCGATGATGGCCGTCGTGACGCATAGTTGCTCCGCGACGGGCGCGCCAGGGACGGCGTAGGAAGAGGTGTAGGGGCTGTTCATGACGATGATGATAGGGATGCCGCTACCGCTGCCGCTGCCGCTGCCGCTGCCGTTGTCGCTTTCGCGGTCGCTTTCGCGGTCGCTTTCGCTGTCGCGGCCGGTGCGCGTGTGCGGGTCGCGAAAAGGGCGTCTAGGTTGTTACGTCGAGCTCTGATTGAGCCCATGAGCTGGTGACTGAGCAAGAATGAGGCCGACAGGGGCAGGCCGGGTGGCGGACGGCTGACGGCCGTATGGTGGAAGGCAGCGAAGCAATGATGGAGGCTGGTACGGAGTATCGAATATGTACGGAGAACTCCGTAGACGAGGTTGAGTTTGACGGGATAGGAATTGGGGTGGTCCGTATCCAAATAGAAGTTGAGCGCGTATTGAGAGGGATTGAGGAGTCGAGTCGAGTCGAGTCGAGTCGATGATGCTCGGATGGGGGCTGCTGGCGAGTTGTCGATTGGAGCTCGCCTGGCACTCTGTGGCCCGTGGTATGTATGTACGGAGGGGTATGTATGCATGTATTAAAGGAGCGGGTTGGATGTTGAAGATTGAAATACTGCCCGGTACTCGTACAGGTAGTCCGTGTAGATGGATCTGCATGGGCCGATGCAGGCTGACGGGGCGATATTTGGCCGGGATCGGGATCCGTGCTGAGTGCGTGGAGACTCGAGATGGATGGTGGATGGAGATGGTGAAGATTCCAAAGAATTGATTGATGAATTAATCGGAGGGAATCGAGGAAAAGGAAATGGTTTCGAAGAAAAAAAAAAAAAAAAAAAAAAAAAAACAAGGCACAGGCGGAAAGGGGTTTAGCCTGGCAGGCGCGACCCCGCATCATGCGCACCTGCCCGTGCATGATGGGCTGGTCGGCCATGCCTTCCGCCGTCCTTGGCGGACACCTGGAAGCAGCGATCACGAATGAACGTTCTTTCCTGATACGGGCCCTACTATGTCCGCTCCTTCTCATTGAATTGATCAGGTACCTTCAAAGTACCCACTACAGAACACCAGGCAGTGATGATTCTAAACCTCAAAAGGGTACCAATTCGTGCTGCTATCAAATGGATCAATGCCTCTTCCCAAGCATCGAGTCGTCAATCCTATCGCACCAACGCTCGGTAGACCCGACGTGGTCCTAGACAAAAGGCCCCTCGCGCGATGCACGCCGCACCTGCACGAGTGCATGCTCAAGCACAGCTCGGCCTGGAGACGGCAGACGGCAGACGGCAGACGACAGTCGACTTACCCCTTGTAACGACAAACGACAGACGGCAAGCACGGCACTCAAGTCTCGGCCAGGCCCAGCGCGTGCCCCTCGCCAATTGGGCCATCGTGACCCGCCTCGGGAATCGGCACAGGCGCCACTCCAGGCCAGCATTAGTAGTACTACATACTCCGTAAGTAGACTGGCCAGTATGTATCAGGTTGTATCATGTATCCGGTGCAACTCGATCCGTACGGAGTACCTGGCAGTAAGAACTTGATAGGAGCTGCGGAGTACGGAGTACTATTCGATCACCAGACTTGAAGCTGTTGACATTCAGCGAAAGTTCCTCTTCTTGTACATTCATGTACTCCGTACTCCGTACTCCGTACTCCGTAGTACTTACTCCGTATAGTAGTAATAGAGCACCTCACCCTCATCCTCGACGCCGATACCCTGGACTCCAGTGAAGCTCATCGAGATGCTGCCTCCCAGCCTCACGCCGCCGTACTCCGTACATACGGGTACATTTTGGGTACATTTCTCCGAGCGCCCGACACGGCCGTCCGTCTCGACGCCGCACAGTCGCCCACACTGTCGTATACATGTACGGAGAACATGCGGAGTACGGAGTACGCGAGGGCTGGTCATGCAGCCATGGACGCAGCGATGGGTCTGACAGCCAGGCACGCCGCCGGCCTGTGGCCTTGTGGGATCGTCATGGCCCGGCACTCGTCGGCCCGGGATGCAGTCAACACGGATAAGATATGCCGACAGAGTACGGAGTAGTACTTCAGTCCAACGGGCTGAACTCGGCAAGGTTTCTACAATTCGTCAAATCCTGAATCAACCCGGCCGCGGAGAGTCGCCGGACTCCGGCCGGAGTGCGAAAGTCCCAAACTTCCACGCTCCAGATGCATCAATCGATGGATGGAGCATTGAATCTGACTGGCTCCGTAGCTTGACAAACACTGCGTCTCTTCGATATTGGCTGCGCACAAAAGACAAATTCGCACTGTACCTGGGTCGAAATCCAAAAGGCCAATCGCTCGAGACGTCCTCATCGCAACCAACATTCTTTTAAAAGCAAAGCCGAGATCCGGACTGCTCGCAACGGCGTCTCACAAAAGATATTGAAAATCAGCGCATTAGAGGTATCTACATATCGTCATTCCGTGTCCAGTCCAGAATGCTCCGTACCTCTTGAAGCTTCATTTGGCAAGATCCAGGAATGCTTACATAAGCCCCTGCCTCGTCAACGCTTCCAAGAGGCAGGAGTGCTCGGTCCCCTCGACAGCCCTCTTTCCAAGTCTTCAGAGCATCCAATGCTACAGCTGATAATTCCGTGATAGCCTCACTCTCATCTGGCCATCATCATCTCTCAGTCAACCTCTTGGAGTATCTAGTACGTACATATTTGAAAGACTTCGACATCTCCATCATCCCATCAACTCCACTCGTTCGGCCTCCTCCCGCTGCGCACCAGGATATACTTGTCGATGAACCCCTCCATCTCGCTCCTCAGATCCTCAAACCGCCCCCAGAACAGCGAGTACAGCACCTCCAGCACCTCCCCGTCCCCGCTCGCCCGCCCCGTGCTCTCCAGCTCGTCCATCACAACCCACACCAGCGCCCCGAACATGGCCTCCACCCTACTCTGCCCCGCCGCCGCCCCCGCCGCCCCCGCCGCCCCGTGCCGCCCCTCCCTCACCAGCCGCACGAACTGCGCCCGGCCCTCGCACCGCATGCAGCTCTCCGCGTGCTGCCCGCCCTCCGGCACCGTCAGCGGAATGCTCGCCGATGGGGCCGAATAGGGAGACAAGCCCGGGGACAAGGATGAGAATGTGGATGTGGATGTGGGCACGCTGCACATGCGCGCCTGCAGCCGGCAGCGCGTGCACTCCATCCGCGCCCGGCACGTCGGGCAGCTCTGCGGCACCAACTTCCCCCGCTGCGCCGCGTACGCCCTCACCAGGCACCCCCGGCAGAAGACGTGTCCGCACGCAATCACCACGGCCGGCCGGCCCCGTCCTTGACCCTCTGCCGCAGCCCCCGCCTCCGCCCCCGCCCCCGCCGCTGACGACGACCGGAGGCCCGCGACGTCCAGGTGCTCGAGGCAGATCGGGCACACGACCGCCATCTCGCCCGTTCTCTGGGCGTGCAGCGCGCGCCGGATCTGCGGCCAGTACGACGACGACGGGGAGCACGCGGCGCTGGCCGCGGCGGGCTCGCACTCCCTCGCGGCCGCACCCCCCGCCGTGGCTCGGGCTCGTTGCGCACGCACTCGACACGCATTGCCGCCTCCGGGCTCCGGCGACGCCGTGCCCTCCGAGGACTCGGGCTTAGGCGACGCGCGGGGGGTCCTCGCGCGACGAGCCCGCGCCCCCTGGGCGATCCCCAGCCTCACCCGCCTATTCCGCTGCGTCGGCATTCGGCCCGCGATGCCGTGAGATCTCGGGAGGTGGGTCTGGCGAAAGGAGGGTCTAGACGAGGTCCTGGGAGCATCAACGGCGGCTGCTTGGTTCATTCCGAATCGTGGGCGCAGTGAGTGGTCTTGTAAAACAAACACATCGAGATGTTTTCCGGCATAAACACGGTTTCGAAGGATGTTCCCAGCTCATATATATCCCTCCCCGCGGTGCGCAATCTCATGAGGGAACGAAAGGAAGAGACTTTCAGGATCAATCTGCGCACCATCCGGCCTCAAAGGAGGGGGGCATACCCAGGGACTGAAAGCCATCGAGACAGGATGTGGATATAAACTTTCGAATCCTCATCAAAGGCCATGAGTGAAGCATGGACTGAACAGCAGCAGGATCCTTACGGACAAAGACCCCGACGATTCACCGTTGTCAAGGGCCTCTGTTTGCACTCAAGGGGACAAACGGCAACGGAACATGAATGCTTTGTGAACCATATTCTACAGATTCATACGTACGTATCCTGCGCCTCAAGGTTTTGAATGCGCGAAGCATCTTCTAATTCACAGGCCCCCTATTTATCGAGCACTCGAGCTCTCACGAGACCGTGACTCCATCTTTTGCTTCACATGGCGATGGACGTTGTCGTATCCCTCACCAGCGAGAAGATGCCGGTGAATGCAGAGACTCGACGTGTTGAATACCCCCATGCGATCCCATTCACGATGCGCGGCCAGAGACCACAGCTTCGGTCCCGACTGATGTCTCTTCGCCGCCGACTGTCTTGCGTCCAGATTCCTCAGAACCCAAATCATCTCCATCTCCATCTTGATCTCCATCTCCATCCTCCACGAAGCGATTCCTTTCGACGGCAACTTCAACTGAACTCCCGCCCCCAGTCATCATCGGGTCCAAGCCCGACGCAGCATAAATCAAACTCCATGTGCCCCATCGAATTGCGTTTTGTTGCCCATTCTATCCGGCCTGACGTCCAACTGTGAGGGTAAAACTTTCTCCGATTGCCCCAAATTCATCGAAAGAAGCCCACGCAGCCTGCGGCCTCTCCCTCCCAAAGAAAGACGCGCAGATAGTCTCAAAGTGCACCAATCAGATCCCGCGAAATAGGCGCGCAGGGGCGCGCGCGCGCGCTCATGTCAAAACACCCATCGTGTTCGTACACCGCCTCCACTCCCGCAGGGAACGACGATGTTTCTGTAAACTCCCATTCCGGAAGACCAAAGACGAGAAAAAAACAAAGGACGTGCTGAAACAGGCTCAGTGCGTGTGCGATATGTTCGACGGCGAAGCGGGAGGAAAGAGTCGGGTATCGTTCGGGGAGGGGATGTATTCGGGGTCTTGTTCGCTTAGAAGGCGGCGACGCCGCTGTGTCGGGCGCGTTTGCGCGTGCTGCTGGTCGCGGGATGCATCTTCTCGGACTTTTCCCTCTTGAGCTTCTCGTCCAACACCCGGGCTGCGCGACGTGGTCAGCATCTTGATGATCCAGAATAATTTGCTTGCCCCGAGAGCAAGGCGGGAAAGGAAGAGGGCGGAGGCACGTACTGAGGACGTCGTAACCGAACTGGGGAAACTCGAGGCACAGCGCCTTGAACTCGTCCTCGGCCTCGGAGCGCAGGGTGTGGGAGCGCGTGGCCCAGAAGCTGGCGACGGGCGCGCGGATGGTGGTGTCGTCGAGCGCGGTGTAGGCGTAGACGTAGCGGGCGTACTGGATCTCTCCCTTGATGGAGGAGTTGATGCAGTGGATCTTGGAGACGGCGAGGGTCTTGAGGCTGGCGACGCCGAACTTCTCAGCGAGCGTGTAGACGCGCGCGTGCTTGAGCAGCTGGTCGCCCTGCTCGTCCAGCTCGGGCAGGCTGGGGTCCGTCTCGAGGACGCGCTGGCCCGCGAGCTTGCGCGGGAAGTACTCGCCCGTGTAGAGGTACTCGAGGAAGCACCCGACGGCGTCGACGTCCTCGTCGGGGAGGCTGATTTCTCTGGGCTGTGGGCGGGGGTCCACGCGCGTCAGTCTCTTCTCTCACACTCTTGATCTCGGCCCAAGCCACGAAAACGCGCCGTTACCGGGGAGGGCTTGTCAAGGATCGTGGTGATTCTCCAGTGCTTCAATGCTTCATGTCGGCAAATGGAGGGCGGCTCAACTCACGCCGCTGTCGTCGAAGCCTCGGCACGCCTCCTCGAACCAGGGGCTCCTCACGAGCAGGGACTGGTGGGCAGAGAGGGTTATGGGCTCGTCCCTTCCTATCAACAACGTGACCATTGGGCTCATGAGGTGGCTGATGAAGGTGGTGCGCGCCTCGGCAGGCTGGTCGTCGACCTCCTGCGCCGCGACCTCAACCTCGAACTCGACATTCCTCTCATTCCCGCCGCCCTCGGCGTTCTCGTCCATCTCAACGTCGGCGTCGAGGCCCTCCGCAAGCAGCTGCTCGGATTCTTCATGGCTCATCTTAGGAAGAGGAACTGCGGGGCCGGAACTCGCTAGATTTGATGGAAGAGTTCCCTTAAGTTCCTCCAAAAAGAAAAATAAGGACTAAGAATGAAGGGAATGAAGATATAATGAGAAGATAATGAGGATTGAGTCGTGGCGGTTCATTCCGTGAGGGAGGACAGGACAGGACAGGACAGATGATGCCGACACGGAAGTAAACAATTGCAGGGAATGGCAGATCCGCGGATAAAGCCTTATGCGCGACTCGGGTGCATAAAAATAAGGTGGACTGAACTGAACTCAATTGAAGTGATCAGTGCACAAAAGAAAAGCACAAAGTGCATGTGGCTTGACGCTACATCGTGAGAATCACTGGAAAGAGAAAAAAAAGGGGGCGCGACGCGGCGATTGAGATGCGGGCGGCCACGTGATCGTACCAGCCTCATTCCGGCGCCCCAATTGATGACTAAGCCCCGATTGCTCCTCCTCGAGGCATGAAGCCTGAAAAAACTCCAAGGTTGGCGTCGCGAACAGAGGTTTCCTCTCACGCTCGCCCACCTCGCTACAGGGCATCTCGCGCAGGGAAACGCCCTGAAGACCGGGAGGATGAGGAACGCCGACCGACATTAGCGCAGGCTCGTGCCCATCCGGTCCAAGGTATGACCTGGCTGCGAGGACGCGAAAACGACCGATCACAGGCTGAAGAGAGGGCCGGACTTTGAGTGACGGGCCAAGCATCAGAAGTGGCCGTTTCCGGCTATTCGACGTCCACTACCAGGCCCGGGACGAGCTCGATGCGGGACGGGCTGCTTTCGGTCCCTGACAGCGTGAGCACGATCCTGATCCTGACCCTGGCCTTGTCCTCCCCAGACGCCGCACACACGGACACCGTGTGCCTCTCCCCCGCGCTCGCCGCGCTCGTCCCCGATCCAGCCGGCACGCTGAATCTCCAGACCCGCTCCGCGCTGGCAGCCTGGTGGATCGCGTCGAGGACCTTCCCGCAGGCATCCACCTCCTCCCTCTCCTGGAGCCCCGACACCCGCAGGCGCGACACGCCCCGCACGCCCGACGGATGGCCCGTGGCGCCTGGGTTGTTCTCGTACGGCACTCTCAGATCCCGCGGCGTCCGGTCCAGGCACCAGAACGGCAGGCTCCCCGGGCCAATTTCCCTCCCGTGAGCATCCCGCGCCGCGCCGATGGACCACCGCAGGACGGTCCCGTCAGGCCTGGTCCTCCCGCCGGGGACGGGGTCAGCGTAGTCGACCCCCGCCGCGGCGTCGCGGACCCTCTGCTGCACGGCGCTGAAGTCCTCCTCGCGAGCGAGTGTGTAGGCCCAGTCGACGACCGTGTTTTCCGTGGACCTGCCCCAGCGGTGCTTCCCGCGGGCGTCGGGGTCTATGCCGTCGCGGAAGGCGATGAGCTCGATGTAGACGCCGTCGGGGAACAGGATGAGCTTGTTGCTCGTCAGGCCGCCGGCGTGCTCGCCGCCGGGGCTGACGACCAAGTGGTCCTTGAGTCGCTCGGGGATGGCGAGCAGCGTGGCGTGCGACACCAGGACGACGATGTGGTCCAAGACCGGCTGTGTGGATGACTCTGCCACCATCACGGGGAGATCTTTCGAGAGATCCGTAAGTAAGACAGCGGAGCTTGTTCCGATCAAGTGTTGCCTGCCACGGTCATGAGGCGAAGTGAAGTCAAGCTTGGATAATGACGCCATGCGGGGAACGACCGAATTACTACCTAACCGAGCACCAGCCTTGACTAATCGGCCCATCTCTCCATGTTTCGAGTTCAGAAGATGCAAACAAAGCCACCAAGCTTGTCGATGTCCTCTTCTTATTTCAAGAATTCCTGCTCCATGCCATGGAGAGGATGCGTCAGAAAACCTGAAATGCAATGCAATTCTCCTTCATCGCATCCTAATGCCATCCCACGATCACGTGATCCCCTCAACGTCAACTCTTCGCGATGCCTTCACTTCCATCTCGAAGGACACAACGATGCCTCACCATGATTGACTTCGCTCTTCTATAGACTACCAAAGATCTTCTTTCAATTTGATTCCGTCTTCAAGACATCAAGCCTGTTCATTGATCTTTTCCGCATACTTTGCAGACACAGCAGCGCCCAGCACCCTCAGGGACCCGGAGCCCATAATCTCCAGCACGCTCATCGCCAGCCCGGACACCTGCTTAATCCACCTGCGCAGCTCAATCGCCATCAGCGAGTCGAGCCCGACCTGCGCCAGCGTCAGCCGGATGTCCACCTCCTCGTCCGGCTTGAGCATCAGGTCGTGGATCTTCTTCCCGACCTCGCGCGCCACAAAGTCGATGCCCTCGCCGCTCAGCAGAGACCCCGCGCCTTCGCCCTCGTCCGTGACACGCTCCAGGAACGCCTTCAGCGCGTTTGAGTCCGACGCGCTCGCCTTCTCGCCGGCGCCGGCGTCCTCGCCGCCGGCGCGGATGTTGTGATACATGCCCATGCGGCGGTTGTGGCGCCAGCTTGTGCGGTTGCCCGCGTCCGCCAGGTCGACCTCGGACCGCAGGCCCATGAGCACCTGCCCCCTGTTCATCCAATTGGTCACGGGATCGACTCCCGGGGCGGCACTGCTGCTGCTGCTGCTGCCCGATGATATGGGCGTTGAGTTGGTCAGGCCGAGCTCCAGGAAATCGAGGAACTCGCGCTCGCCGAGCAGGTAGATGCCCTGGGCCTTCATGTTCTTCCTGGCACGCGGGTTCTCCGCGACGTAGCCGACCCCGTCGACGGGGCAGATGTTGAGCACCGACGCCGGCAGGCCCAGCGAGTGCCGGTATTGGCAGAACGCCTCCAGGAAGGTTCCCGACGCGAGGTAGTTGCCCTGCCCGGGCTGGTCCACGGCGCTGAGGATTGAGCTCGTGAGCCAGAAGAAATCCAGCTGCTGGCCCTGCAGGGCGTTGTGAAGGTTCCACGTGCCGTCGACCTTGGGGCGGATGGCATCTGTCCACTCGCCAAATGTCATCTCGAGAAGCGGTGCATCCTGTCCCTCATGTTAGCTGACGCTCCTCGGAAATTATGCAAGACCGTTTCTCCGATGCTTACCTTGAGGACCATGGCGAGCTGGAAGACTCCCTTGATCGGCTTCCCTGAAGCCACAACGGCCTTGTCCACGTCGGCGACGGATTCGACGCTGCCTGCCACGGCATGGACCGTGCAGCCCATCATCTCGAGCTCCTCAAACAGCGCCTTGCTCTCCTCGCTGACGCCAGCGCTGCGGGAAAGGAAGGTCAGATCCCGCGCACCGCGCTCCACCAACCATGTTGCAATGGAACGGCCAAGGCCTCCCGTACCGCCCACGAGGACGTACGTCACCTCGGAGTCGAGTGTGATCGCCTCCTTCGAGGCAGAAGCGGCAGTAGTCTCCGAAATCTCCTTCGTGAGGTCGAACGGATGGTAGCGGCCGATGCAGATGGTCCCATTGTCCACCACGAACTCCCTGTCCGCGTGCAGATCGTCCTCATCCTGACTCGCGCGGATCTTGTCGAACACATCCTGCACCAGCCCCTCGAAGCGCGGCTCCTCAGCGTCTATCTCGAGCGTGAACAGCGGAAGCGACAACTCGGTCCGGACTGTCCTCGCCACGCCGAGGGTCTGTGCCGAGCGGGGGTCTTTGCACTTAACCTGGAAAGGGCGGGTCAGCCAGAGGATCCTTTCGCTGCTCAGATGGCGCAGCAGCTCCTGGAACGCGGCGAAGCTCGTTTCTGTCATGTCACTGTCGAAGAAGCAGCTCTCCAGGCCGAGACTCGAGATGATGGGCCGGCGATTATCGGGGACCTGCTCGCCCAGCTTGCATGTCTTGACGGCCCAGCCCTCCTTCGTCAGTGATGACTCAAGGCGCTTTGCAATGCCCGTCCCAGGGTCCTGGCAGAGCAGGGTCACGGCCCGATCGCCGTCCCGCGCTTTGTCGAGGCTGCGGCTGGGCCGTGAGATGATGGTGGCGGCCAATCGGTATGGGACGTCCTGGTCGGCGACCGCGGCATCGACGCCCGTGAAGCCCGCCGCCTTGAGGTCGACGTCCCAGCGCTCGGGCTGGACGTAGGGCTCCCACTTCCTCCCGTCGGCCTCCCCGAGCCACCACCCGACGAAGTTGCCGAAGATGTAGTTGGGGGACTGGATGAGGGAGCACAGCTCGGTGAGCAGCAAGAACCCGTCGGGCTTCAGGAGCGGCTCCAGGTTCGAGAGGGTGACTTTCAGAGACTCGGTCGCGTGGACGACGTTGGGGGCGAGGATGATGTCGTAGGACGCGGGCTGGAACCCCTGGGCGATGCCGTCCTGCGAGATGTCAAACGTCTGGAACTCCATGTTGGGGGCATAGGCGAAACGCTCGCGGGCCTGCGGGAAGAAGCCGGCCGAGACATCGGTAAAGGTGTACTTGGAGTAAGGCGGGAGGGTGTTCTGCGCCAGGGCATCCCGGAGCGTCAGCTCCGTGGTGCCTCCCGTGCCCGCGCCGACCTCGAGGATGCGAAGGTTGGGGCGGTTGCTGGCCAAGAGGCGCACGAAGTCGCCGTAGCTGAAGCTGACGGAGTCGTAGAGCTCCTGCAGCACGTCGTCCCTCAGCAGCAGCTCCAGTGTGTCGACCTCGCCCGTGAAGATGCGGTCCGCGTTGTCGCACACGCGCTTGATGCCGACCGAGTAGGAGTGCTTGCCGGGGAGCTCCATGATCCGCGCAAACGTCTCGTCGATGAGCTTCCGGCGCTGCTCGCGAGGCAGGCGCACGTACTCGGCGTCGTCGTCGACCAGCTCATACTTGCCGGCCGCCGCCTTGCCGATCTGCAGCGCGAGCCACTCCCGATACTTGCCGAGATGAGCATGACACGGCTCGACGCCGGCGACCATGTCTGCCGATTCAAGCACGCACAGGAGCGTGAGCTGCTCCTCGAGCTTGATCTCGAGCTGGCTGCGCTGGGGCTTTCCGAAGAGCTTGGTGGAGTCGACAAAGTCGAAGTCTGGAAGCCATTGAAGGCGGGCGGCGGCATGGATATCGGTCTGCGTGGTTTCCACCCCAAGAGGCGCAAGTTGAAGCCCGGACATGTGGACCGCGACCCGGCTATCCGAGGTCAGGCACTCGACCCCGTTGGAGAAATCCCTTGCCTGGGCCACCATGTCGGCCGATCCCCTCGAGATCTCGATGTTCTCGACCACGACGGGGATCTGGAGCTGGTTGAGGTTTCGGCACAGTCCTTTGATGTCAGCCACGATGAGGAGCTGGATGCAGGCGTCGATAGTTGTCGGGTGCAGCAGGAAGGGCGCGTCGGCCTCAGCAGCCATTACCCGAGCCTCGGCGACATGGTCCGTTGCAGAGGTCTTCAAGTCATCCAGACGACGGAACTCGGGCCCAAAGACGATCCCCATGCGGGACATGGCCTCGTAGAACCTCGGGCTCGCCAACTTCCTCGGCAGTTTCTGCTGGCCCGGAATCCAAGACGGCGCTGCCGGCTCCTCGACCGCCGAGATCTCGCCCACGCAGTGCATCAACCAGGAGTCGCCGTGGCTCGAGCCGATGGAGAACTCGTACCAAGTCGACCCCTCGCCCCCTGACTTGCGAGGATACAGGACCGTTACCAGCTCCACCGGCTTGGAGTCCGTCATGACGAGGGCCTTGCGGGCCTCGACGTTGCGCAGGCGGTATCCCTTGTCGGCGCCGGCCGTCTGTCTGATCGCTTCACCGGCCATGGAGATGTAGCCCGCCAATGGGAAGACAACATCCTGTCGGACCTTGTGGTCCGCGATCCAGGGGACATCCTCGAGGTTGAGCATGTTGCGCCACGTGGGCGCGAAGTCGGGGGACTCGACGGACCGCGCTCCCAGGAGGCAGTGGTGCGGGAAGCGACGGCTGCGCCAGGCGCTGGACAGGCGGCTCTCGTACCAGTAGGTCGAGGTGTGGTCCCAGGGATACGTGGGCAGCCCGAACACGGCTTTGCGGATGTTCGGGAAGAAAGCCTTCCAGTCGATGGGTATGGCCTCCTGGAAGAGCTTGCCCACGGCCGTCAAGAGATTGGCGGCGCCGTCCTGGTTCCGCACCTGAGTCGCAATGTAATTGCACGGCTTCGACGCTGCGGCGCAGATGTCGCGGAGGGGGCCGGCGAGGGTAGAGTGAGGGCCGAGCTCCAGGAAGAGGTTGTCCTTGGTGGCTTCAAGCCCGAGTAGGCTCGCCACGGCAGAGTTGAAACGGACGGGGGAGGTGAGGTTGTCGACCCAGTACTGGGGGGCGAATGAGCCCGACTCGGTCACGACCTGACAGGTGACGCTGGAGATGAAGAGGGCTTCGGGCGCGCGCTGACGTGAAGCGTTGGCGGCGTGGATGTTCTCATCCTGGAGCAGCTGCAGGTAGTCCAGTCCCAGGGGCTGCATCTGGTGAGAGTGGTACGCCATCTCGACCTTGAGGAGGCGGGCGAAGACATCCGGCATTTCAGCCTTCAGGGTCATCACCACAACCTCGAGGGCCTCCCTGTCACCGGAGATGGTCGTGCTGCTGGGACTGTTCTCGCAGGCGACGCAGACACCGGGCCGGAGGAATCTGGAGGCGTCGGCGGCCGACAAGCCCACCGCGGCCATTGCGCCGGAGCGGCCGCCGCTCCTGGTCACATACCCACGATAGTATGCCGCAGCGAGGGCGTATTCCAGGCTAATCCTCCCGGCGGCGTAGGCTGCTGCGATCTCACCGCTGGAGTGCCCGACGACCGCGGCCGGCCTGACGCCGCCCCTGGCCAGCTCCTGATACAGCGCGATCTGGAGCGCGGTGCAGAGCGGCTGCGCCAGCTCAGCGCAGTTGACCTGGCTGACGTCGGCGGGCTTCTGGAGCTCCTCGATGATAGACCACGAAGGGGGGATCCTGAATCCTTGGAGTATCTGGTCCATGGCCGCCAGGCTCTTGCGGAACCTGTCATTTGTGAGAATGAGCTGCTTGCCCATCTCGGGCCACTGTGCGCCTTGCCCGCTGAAGACCATGGTGATTGGAGTCGAAGAGGAGGAAGAAGAAGAAGAGCCCGCGATCGGCGCCTTTGAGAGGCCGGAGACCTCCACCAACGCGGCGTCTTTGACAATGGCAAAGGCGCGGTGGGGGAGATGCTCGCGCCGGAGGGCCAGGGTGTAGGCGATCTCGGCGACGGCCTCAGGCCGCTGCGGGACGTACGCCCTGTAGGCGTCGATTTGGCGCTTGAGAGATGCCTGGCTGTTGGCGGAGAAGACGAGGAGCTCGGGCTTTGGCGTCGCCGGGGCAGCGGGCAGCGCAGGGCGGTTGCGCGCGCGGCCGAGGTACTGCGAGAGGGACTCGATGACGGCGTGGGCGTTGGAGCCCCCGATGCCGAAGGAGTTGATGCTGACCCTCTCGGCCCTGTCGGATGGGAAAGGGGTAGGCGTGACGGGCACAACAAGCTTCTTCTCGGCGAAGGGGATCTTGGGGTTGGGCGTGGTGAACTTGATGTTGGGGGGGATGGTCTGGTGCTCGAGCGCCAGGATGCCCTTGATCAAGCTGGTCAGGCCGGAGCAGCCCTCCGAGTGGCCGACGTTGGGCTTGACGGACGTGATGTAGACGCCGCGCTCGCCGAACACGTTGCCGACGGCCCTGGTCTCTATGGGGTCGCCCGCGGCGGTGCCGGTGCCGTGGCACTCGACAAAGGCCGTCTGGCGCGGGTCGAGGCCGGCCATGGCGTACACCTGGCGCATGAGGGCCTCGTGGGCCTCGGAGCTGGGACTCATGATGCCCATGCTCCTTCCGTCGCTGTTGGACGCGGTGCCTCTGACGACGGCGCGGACCGGGTTCCCGTCGCGGATGGCGTCGTCGAGGCGCTTGACGTAGATGGCCGCGATGCCCTCTGCGCGCGCGAAGCCGTCAGCCGCGGCGTCGAACGTCTTGCACGAGGCGCTGGGGGAGAGGATGCCCTCCGCGAAGAAGTTGGACGTCAGGGTGGGCGCGAGGATGAGACTCGTGCCGGCGACGACGGCGCCGGCGATGTCGCCGGCCTGGAGGGCCCTGCAGGCCTCGTGGAGGGCGACAAGGGAGGCGGAGCAGGCCGATTTCACGACGACGCTGGGGCCCCTGAGGTCGAACTCGTATGAGACCCTGTTGGCGAGCATCATGTCGCTGTAGCCGAGGACGTTGTAGCTGCGGGTGTGCTGGGGCTCGCGGAGGCTCATCTCCATCCAGTCGTGGCCGAAGTTGCCGACGTAGCAGCCGACGTTCTGGCCGCGGTGGTCGCGCTCGCCGGCGTCGTCGAGGCACTCGCGCGTGACCTCGAGGAGCTGCCGCTGCTGCGGGTCGCACTTCTCCAGCTCGGCCTTGGTCATGGAGAAGAAGGAGGCGTCGAGGCTGGCGAGGTCCTCGTCGAGGAAGTACCCGTGCTGCGTGCGGATGGCGTCCTTGCTGTCGAGCGAGGCGTCGAAGCCGAGTATGTTGTACCGGCTGGCGGGGATGGGCATCCTCGCGTCCCTCCCGTTGACGAGGAGGTCCCAGAAGGAGTCGCCATCCCGGACCCCGCCGGGAAGACGCAATCCGAACCCGCAGATTGCTATGGGGGATGAAGAGCGGGATGGGGATGTGGATGGCGACGTGCGGGAGAGGCTGCCCTCGTCGGGGGGGGAGATGTATCCTGAGGAAAGGGGGGATGAGGAGCGGGAAGAGGCCTGCTCCTCCGCGGCCGCCGAGATGTCGAGCTTCGTTGAACAAGTCATGACGGTGATGATAGATGATGATGATGGATATCTTGATGGATTTGAAATGTTGAATTGCAGGGTTTTGAGGGTTGGTGAGACTCTGAGAACGAGACAACGCTTCGAGAGAAGCAGCGAGGACTTATATAGATGACTTCTTCAATCAATGTCTACGATCTGATGTCCACAGTCTCATCAGTATATCGATCAATGCTTCACCCATCTTGCTATCCGGGGTGGGAGAACCTGCCTCTGACCAAGTCTCGCCCAATGCAGCCGCTTGCGCTTTGATTCCGTTCACTCTGCTCCATGTTTCTGTCTGTTCGTCGGGTCTCTTCTGCAAAGACCACCAGCTTGTTGATTCAAGGGGATCGCCAGTCCCAGCTCCTCCTCCGCACAGGCTCGCGCCGGCTCCGTGCTCTATGCCCCATATGCCCTCCTTTGCAGATCTATTGTTTCCACCCAAAGCCTTGATCCTGAGTCTGTGGAGGATCAGACTCCCCGACATGTTCGCCCGTTCCCAAACAAGCAGGCGCTCAAGACGAGCCGGAGAAAGGGTATCTTGCGACGCCTCGATATAGCTGCTTGCAGGGGCGTTTTTCCGGAATAGAGATCTCAAAGAGCGTGGAGGTGCATGCAGATGACATACACGACGCTGATACATTCCGGCTCTCGCGAGAAAAAAAAGAAAGGGGGGGGGGGGTGTTGGACGGATATCCTATCACCTAAAGAACGCTTTTGGCAGGTCGCCGGCCGGGGAGCACGCGGAACTTCTCTTCCGCGTCACTGAATCTGCAGCTGGCAATCTCGTCGGCTTTCCGTGGCCATGTCGGCCCCATATCTTTCGGGCGCGCTGAGGACTGGAGGATCGCGAGGCCTGCTTGTGTGAAGGATTATGACTTCATTCCGGCATGTGAAAGATTCATGGGTGAGGCATCTTATCCGTGCGGTTTATGGGTCTTCACCGGGAATGAGGGGTCCGCATAGAGGGAGCGATCCTTCATGAAGGCTGAGCAGCCCCTTGTAATTCCGTTATGCCAGGCCTCCTGGATCTAGTATCGTAGAGACGCAGCAGTCGCGCGTGGTTTTGAAGCGGACAAACGAGGCATATCTCGAGATGATCAGGGTCTTTTGGGAGATCCCGATGGGACTGTCGTATCGGCGATATTGCCTCTGCGAAGACGCTTGAGATCGGAATATAAACGAACGGCCGGACGTATACCCAGACCGAAGGGGGGCAGCCACTTTGCACGCACGTGGCGAGTGTGTTCAATCTTCCGTCCGTTGCGTCGACGACAGTCGCCGGGTCGGTTTTAGCACTTTCGAATGTTGATCTCCAAACAGAGTGGTGATTCAAGGGTTCGGCAGATGCTATCCCGGATACCCCTGACCGCTGTCGACGCTTCCCTGACTCTCGGACTCTCCGAAACGGGAGGACTGTCTTCAAGAGGCCATTGAGTGCGAGAGCGAGGGCTTCCGAATGTCGTCTCACTAGTCCATTCTCAACAGAGCGAACAATATCGCTCAGAATGCATCAGTATCTAGAGGCCAGGTCAGAATGTCCAGCTGAGAAATATGCCATCCTACAAGCCATGATGGCCTGACGCCTGCATATAGCAATAGACTGCAATCCATGCATACACGTACTGGTAGACAAAGAACAAATGGCATACTGAGATGGTCTTGGGCTCGCCGTCGTAGCCGGAGCTTGTAGCAGATAGATTGCATCTCTCTTGTGGTCTCCCCCCTCATCCCTTCTTCACTCTCAAGTCTCACCCCTCTCCCTTTCCAAATCATAGCCCACAAGGCTAGTGACAAGTCCAGGGTCCGATCCATCGTCAGCCGTCGATCGACGCCCGCCGATCTCAAGGAAATTTCCACCATTCACCGCTTCCTTGCATACCACTCCCGCGAGTCTCGGTCGTATCGTTGGATAGAATGTGTCCCGTCGTTGACGGCGTAACCTTGATGTCGAGTATAAAGCTTCCTAGCCTGGCTATCCAAGGCTTCAGCGTAAGCACCACCAAGCACCACCACCACGAAGTTGTTCGTATTCACTGTTTGTCCATCTTCTCTGCATCGTCAAGATGTCCCCCAGCAAGAATGAGTACACGGTCGCCGGCATCGACATGAGCGACCTCTTCCCGGAGCCGTTCCCTGATGACGCCCAGACGGTCCACCTCGAGACCATCTCTTTGGCCAAGTTGCTTGCCAACGATGAGGCCGAGGTACAGAGAGTCTACCTCAACTGCAAGGAGCCTGGCTTCTTCCAGCTAGACCTCACCGACGACAGCGAGGGTGTGGAATTGCTCCGCGATGCGGTGGACTGCGCGCGGGTCATCCGCGAGGTCCTTCCCACCAAGACTGTGCCTGAGAAGAAACTGTACAAGCAGCGAGACAGGAAGGGCGTCTACAGCATGGGGTGAGTCAGACCCTGCCTTGAAAGCTGTGCAGCCCTGAAACCCCTGCACGCGCATCAAGGGTCAGAAAGGAGGAGGACAAGGGGAAGAGGGTGTGTGTGTAATGCTGACTGTCCTGTCAGTTATCAAACGTTTGACCTGCTGCCGGATGGGACACCCAAATACAACGAGACTGTCAACGTGAGTGCAATTGATGCATTCCCATTTCGATGGTGTCGACTCCAGCCGAGGCTGAGGGACACACTTCATCCCCCTGTTCTTTTCATTCACCTTTCCCATTCCCTTTCCCATTCCCTTTAGCTGATGGCTGTGTGGCGTGGGATTTAGTTTCCCATGACCGAAATGCTTGGCTTCGGAGATGCCTCGATCCTGCAGCTCCCTGACTGGCTGAGCCCGCACACCGAGCTGTACCAGCGGGCCATGCGGCGGGGAAACAAGATCGCCAACATTGTCCTGGCGGCGCTGGAGCTAGGCCTTCAAGTGCCGGCGGGCTCCATCACCAACGCGCACCGCATCGAGGACCCGTCGGACGACTTCCTTCGCCTGCTGCGCTACCCCGGGCAGGACCCCAACGGTCCGCGCGACGACCTGCGCTTCCCTGCGCACAAGGACTTCACGTCGCTGGGCATCCTCTTCACATGGGTCGGTGGCCTGCAGCTCCCCTCCTCGGCTACAGTGACCAAGGACACGACGGCGCCCGGGCAGATTGCGACGGGACCCCTGGACATCCCCGAGGAGGCGTGGCGCTGGGTCAAGCCCGTGCCGGGGACGGCCATTGTCAACGTGGGCCTCGCGCTCGAGGTGCTGACCAACAAGGCGCTCACGGCGGGCCTGCACCGGGTGGTCAGGCCTCCCGGCAAGCAAATGGCGCACGACCGCTACAGCGTGCTGGTCGGGACGCGCATGGCCCACACGTACCCCATGCGACCCCCACCGAGCCCGCTGATCAGCACCGTGGTGGCTCCGGAGTATAAGGAGTTTGTCGAGATGACGAGCCAGGAGTGGGGCAACGCGAGGGTCAAGGACTTTGACAAGTGGGTGGCCGAACGAACGAAGCGACAGGAGGCGCTCTTCGTGAGCTGAAGCCTGCGGTCCGCTCAGCATTGGTGTTTTGAAAATCTCCGAGTCGCTCGCCTTCTGTACCCCAGAGAGCAGCGTATGTATGTACCTACCTGGCACTTACTAGACGACGATCACACACGAATGAGGCATGTCGATTTCACAGCCATCGAGGCATCGCGTATCCCTGTATAGAGGCAGTGTGCTTCGGAGATAATCATCAATTGATGCCATGGATGGGGCATGGATGCCATGCTCAGGCAGGTCGGCCCGCGTCCCGCCTGAGGTGTCGTTGCCGTATCACGCCACGCCCGGGCTAATAACGGCAATGGAGCGGGACGGGAATCCGTGCGCCAGGTGCCAAGGCATCATCGCGGGATCGCAAAGCTTGGCTCCGGGCGATGTTTGACTCGGATGGATGCAGGCGGAGAAATACGATGAAGTGTTAAATTGGGAAAAGGGATTCAAAAATATCAATATATCGAGAGGTCGGCGATGGTGAGACACGCCTCCGCCTACCTGGATTGCGCCTGCATCGCCGAAGGATCGCGTGCTTGCCGTTCTTGCCTTGGACTTTAACGGTACCTACAGAAAGTACTCCGTCCCTCCTCGCCCGAGGAAGCAGCCAATAGGAAGCGACCCTTGCTTAGCGCGCCTTCTGCTTTTAGCCTGTAAGTGCGCCTAGAAGGAGGGAAGGAAGGCGCTTGAAGCGGGGGTGCAGATCCTAAAGGCAGTGGGGCGGGTGCGCCACCGTCTCGCACTAACACGGGATCTACGAGATAGCGCGCCGTTTGTGGTAGGAGGATACCATCTTGGAGGGCGGAGTATGGCATCCGGCACTCGGGGGCGGACTCAGTCTGCGCCTGCCTCGTCTGGTTCATCCATCTTTAATTCGGAAGGCACGGCCAGATTCGATTCTCGCGATTGGACGGTTAAGCGATTCCCCTATCCTCGATCTCTAATTGGCTCGATAGATGTTGAACAAAGGACTATGGCTTTAGAAAAAAAAAAAAAAAAAGACGAACTCCTCCTGGGCAAATTGAGGGCATCACCACGGGACGATGCGCATCTCGCCCTGCTCAAACTCCCACTGCATGCCTCCGTCGTATTTGCCCTCGTCGTCACCCAGCAGCTGCACGATGCTCTCCGCCCCCTCCAGCGGATCCTTGCCCACCGAGACAAAGTTGGAAAAGGCCGTTTTCAGCAGGCCCGGGTTCGAGATGAAGAACCGGATCCGCGCTCCCAGCGCCGCGTCGCGCTCGTTCTCCTCCACCTGCAGGTGCGCCGTCAGCCCATTCATGCCCACCTTGCTCGCGCCGTACGGGGGCACTCGGCCCATCTTGCGCGGCGAGAGCACGTTGGTGATGCTGCCCAGGCCCGACGTCACGTTGATCACCTTGGGCCCCAGCCGGGACCGGTGCAGCAGCGGCGTGAAGGCGAACGTGAGCACCGCCACCGACGTGATGTGGACGTTCATGTAGTCGTTGTACGTCGCCCGCATCGCCGCCAGCTCCGTATCCTTGTGTCCGAGCTTGACGTATCCGGCATTGTTCACGAGGACTAGTATGTGCTTTCTCATCAGCTTTCTGACGATTCTCAGGGTTGAGTACCGTATTTCGACAGTACAAATCAAGAAATGGAATCAAAATTACCATCGAGTCGGCCGTATTGGGCCTCGACGTATTTGACGGCAGCGGCAATGTCTTCATCGTTGGTCACCTCTAGCTGCACCAGATCGATCTTCGCAGTCACGCCCGCCTCGCGAAGCTGGGCTATGGCGGCGTTGCCCTTCTCGACGCTGCGGGCGCACAGAATGTACACGTTATGCGGGTACCGCAGGCCGCTGGACTGGATGACTGAGAGCCCGAGCCCCTGGTTCGCCCCCGTGACCAGCACAATCTTGGACGACGACTCGACGGTCATGGTGAGTCTCGGGATTTTTGAACAATACAAAACGATAGAATGATATGCTGCAGAAACCAAACAAGTGCTGACGCTGATGGAAGTTGCTGCCAGATGGCCCCGATGATTGAATGATCTGGTTCGCGAAGAATGAGACGAACAGCGGCAGCAAGATGGCCGACTCCCAGCTGCTTAAAAGATATCGCAATCCGTCGATCACACTAGCCATTCACGGTACCTCCAGGCTCCTTGCCGCGAACCCCTGTTGGCCTGCCGGAGTTTAGGACCAACAGGCCAAACTCCGAGTTGAAGTGGACCAACAGCTTGAATCATGTCCGCGGGGGCTGCTTAACAGAAGGCAAGCCGACCCTTTTGCTCAAGAAAAAAAAGATAACGAGGAAAAGCGATAGACAAAAACTGGAAGGAAGAAAGAAACATCTCTAGCTCTAGGCTTCAACAGTGCCTTCTCAACCGAGCGACTCAACCAAGAATTCCTTTCAGTGCCATCGACCAGGACTTGGGGTTGCATTCTGACCTGCAGCATGGCACTGACAAGCAGACCTCGGTGGATTCTATAGGTAGAGGTCCTCTCTCAAGCATTCCTTTCGACCGGGAGTCTCGATCTCAGTGTCGGTTGTTAACCATCAGGCACAGGCACCGGTCTCGACAGGATAGATACTTATATTGCATGAGGATGAACCACAAGCTCTCCTATTTCCAAACTTCACAGCTCTGAAACTCCTCAACATTGCCGTCGAGATGCCCTCTCCCCGCATATCCGTCTCGGCGGCGTACCTCTCCGTTGTGGGGGGCATTGCCGCCCTCTTCTGCAGCGTAGGCTTCTTCATCGCCTTCGGTATCTTCCAGGGCTATTACAAAGACGAGATCATGCGGGACAAGAGCGACTTCGACATCTCCTGGATTGGTTCAGTCCTCGTTTTCCTGCTCTACATCTCCGCCCCCGGATGCGGTGTCTTGGTAGACGTCTTCGGGCCTCGAGTAAGCCCCTTCTCCACCTCACGACTCTTTGATTGCCTTCTCGCCCTGTACCCAAATTCTCATTGCTGACCCGGTAGACAGGCCATGCTCGTGGGCGGCTCGGTTGGGGTCCTCCTGTCCATCTTCCTGACCTCCCTCTGCACCCAGTACTACCAGTTCTTCCTCTGCCAGGCCGTCCTCCTGGGGATCAGCATGGCCTTCATCACATGGCCCCCTATGGCCGTCGTCTCACGTCATCTGCCCCATCGCCGCGGCCTCGCCCTCGGCATCGTCACGGGGGGCTCCTCCATCGGCGGCGTCATCTGGCCCATCATGATTGACCAGCTGCTGTACAAGCGAGAGCTGGGCTTCCCCTGGACGATGCGCGTCGTGGGCTTCACCATGATGCCCATCCTGTTGATCGCATGCCTGACCATCACGGAGCCCAAGACCAAGCCGCAGGTCCCTCAGGGCGCCAGCCTGGCGGGCAATGCTGATTCAGGTGCTAGTGGCGGCCAGTCCGACGGCAGGGAGGAGGAGAAGGAGAAGGAGAAGGAGCCGCCATCGCTGCTCAGGAATCCCGTCTTCGTCTTCCTCTGCCTCGGCTTCGGCCTCGGCTTCTTCGGCGTCTTCAACCCGTTCTTCTACATCTCGTCTTACGCCGCCGCGCACGGCGTCTCGCCGGAGACCTCGTTCTACATGATCTCCATCATCAACGCGGCGTCCCTGCTCGGCCGCGTCGTTCCGGGCTATCTTGCCGATCGCTTTGGGCACTACAACGTCATCATCTGCTCCCTACTGTCGTCGGGCATCATCTCCTTCTGCTGGACCGCCGTGACCAGCCTGTCAGGCCTCATCGTCTGGTCCTTGGTCTACGGCTTTTTCGCAGGCGTAAGTATCCGACCTCCTCGGAAATGATGCGGGGATTTATTTTGCGTGCTCAAATGCTGACGACTATCAGGCCATCTTGAGCCTTCCAGGCGCCTGCGTGGGCAAGATCGCCACACCGCGGAATCAAGGCAGAGCAATCGGCTTCCTTCAGGGCACCTCCGCCATGACGTGAGAAGATCCTTCTCCCCCTTTGAAGCAACAATTCTCGCCAGTCCTGAAACTGACCATCGGCCTGCAGGGTCCTGTTCGGGTCGCCGATCGGCGGGCAGCTGCTCGGCAAATACGGCTACCTCCCGCTATCCATGTTCACGGGCGCAACACTCTCAGCGGGCGCCGTCTGCCTAATAGCTGCCAGGCTCAAGCTCGACAGCAGCCTGCTCGCTTCCGTGTAAACCCCCATCCGCCCCCCTCCACCCCTTCCAGGAACTCGCAAATCCCCACGTCGCAATCAGAGGCCTGGAATGGCATGCAAGAAGAGATGCGGTAGATTGAGGTGCAGCATTTGGCGTATGAGTAAGTGCGTGTCTCAGGATTCGCCATGCATCTCAATGGATAAGACCCATTTTTCACGCCCGATGGCATATCACGAAACTAGTATAGAAACAGAAAGTCCGTGGGATCCTATTCCCCCGATGCACATCACCCCCCGCCCCATGCTGGCTCTTGACGTAGTGCGTTTCTCCTCGCGACGTCCCCCATGCATCATGTCCAAGGCATTCCCACACTCTGCTCTTATGTGCGATCCGGTGCGACTTGCAGGATTGTCCGAGGACGATGCGGAACGACAAGCCAGGGCCCCAGATCAAGCCTTCGATAGACCATTGCTCAGGCCGGCTGTGCCGTATACATAGCTTCACAACCTGTCCAAATCCGGTATCCCCCTCCTCCCAGACCTCTTCTGTATGATCCTTCGGCAGGTACTCGTATATACGAGTACGGATAGGCAGCCAGAGCTCCCTCGTCCAAGGCCCAGCTCTATGCCATCCTGCACAGTCGCACTCATCTATGTATCTGGCAGGGTTTTGCAGGCACGCTCGTATCATGTGAAGCCAGACGAGAGATGTCCCATGACACAAGAGACATCTGTTCTTCACAAATCGCACTCTGCAACGAGGTCGCTAAATAAGACTCGTCGGCCTCCTTTTCGAAACGCCTTCTGGAAATCTCACGTGAAACAACGCGGCCCGCCCCCTGCAAGCCTCTCCCGTTCCGCGCCGGACTAACCCAACCAACCGCAACGGGCCAATGTCTCAACGGGCGTCTGATACGCATGGCCCTAGCGCTGCCGGTCCTCATATTCCGTTGCAGATCAGGGTGTCTGTCCGGTTCGGTACGAGTTTATTCGTAAATACACGCCTCCGTGCAATAAAGTAGGGATCGCCTCAGCTGTGGTCCGCGAGACGACCCCCCGTCGACCTCTCGAGCGCTCGGGCGTCGGCGCAACTACGAGCACGGCCGCAAGTAGCTACGAGTATCTGCCTCGGAGGATGGCGATGTCGGTCTCGTGTGTCTCCGCTCTCTCATTTGGTGAGAGCGCTTCCACGAATGGGATTCCGGCGCATTGTATTGATGATGCCAGCGAGGGCTGAGTCTGGAATCAGGATCGCCGCGCCCCCCCCCCCCCCTCCCCCTCTGTGATATCAAGTGAGGGAATGAGTTTCCCTAGAAGGGCAATTGCGAATGGCCGGAATGCCGAATATCCGCGACGAAAGGATTCGCGCTTGACCGGGCGTCTAAATTCAGTCAATAGCTTGTAGCCAGCTTCAGGGCCGCTGCTTGGATCAGAGGACGATGGTCTTTGAATAGCTCGGTGCGGCGGTTGTCGACACGAGGGGTCCCGTCATCGTGGTATGTGCTGAGGCAGAGTATAAGAGTCACTGGGAGAAGAACAGCATGACTCTGAGATCTGAGATCCAGTCTCAACTCAGCCCGCCCGTCTTTCATACCTTTTGTCTTTCCTTCTTCACCAAGTCACTCCAAAAGCAATGGTCCGCACGACAGTGGCCTCGGCGGCTCTGTGCGCCGGCGTCTGCCGCGCCGCTGCCTCTCCCTCCTGCGGCATCACGCACGGCCACTTGGGCATCTCCTCGACCTCGCAGATCTTCCTGCCGAGCAGCCCCGACTGGGCCGCTCAAACGCTGCGTTGGTCCTCGTTCGATGCTCCCACGTACAGCGCGTCAGTCAGGCCGTCCACCGAGGCCGACGTCCAAGCCATCGTGAGTTCATACCATCCGGAAGAGCCTTTGTGTCTTGATTTCCCTCTTCCCTCTCGCCTTTGCACAAGCGGTTGACTGATAAGGGGTTTTGAACAACCAGGTGGAATTCGCGACGAAATGTGAGATTCCCTTCATGGCAAGTTCAGGCCAGCATGGTTTCTCGACAACGTTTGGGGGGATGCAGGGCGGCATCGAGATCGACATGTCCGCCTTCCGCAACGTTTCCGTCGATGCGGCCAACAACCTCCTTACAGTCGGTGGCGGCGCGCGCTTCCTCGATGTCTTCGACCCCGTCTTCAACGCGGGCAAAGAGATCAGTAGGTCTATCTTCCCCCACAGATACGGCGTGCCGAGGTCCTGAGGTATTGACGGCCATAGGCACCGGATCCGGCGCCTGCGTGGGCATGATCTCGCCCGCCCTGGGCGGAGGCGTCGGGCGTCTGAGCGGCACCCACGGCGTGCTATCCGACCAGCTCTCCAGTCTGCGCGTGGTCACGGCCAACGGCAGCATTGTAACCGCCTCGGACGACGAGAACCCCGACCTCTTCTGGGCCATGCGCGGCGCCGGCAACAACTTTGGCATCGTGACCGAGGCGGTCTACCGGGTCATGGACCAGGCGAGCCGGAACGTGATCAACATGGACTATGCGTTCACGGTCAATGACACGGGTGCTATCATCGATTATCTGTCCTCGTTTGGGGTAGACTTGCCTGCTGAGCTGTCGTTCATTGTCGAGGCAATGTACAACGAGGCTGTATACGGCGGTGTAAGTGAACACTGGGCTCCCACTTCTCGCTCATCTGTAGCTTGGAAAGGAAAGAGAAGACGTATTGACGAGGCTTACAGTTTGGCATCAACGTCAACGCCGTCTACGTCGGGCCTCAGGACGAAGCGGAGGCCCTGCTCGCCCCGCTCCTCGATGCCGCCACGCCCTTCAAGACGAACATCACCTCTGTGGCTCAGAACCAAATGGTCTATTCCTCCAATTTTGGCGGGCAGGCCAATGCGCAGGTCGCGTGCGGCGGCAAGGGCGGCAACCACAGCGTGTTCGGCGGCGCGCTGTACTCGTACGACAAGCCGACGTTTGTGGCCTTTATGGGGGCGTACGAACAGCTCATCACGGGCAACGAGGACCTTCGCGGTAGCGTCTTCTTCATCGAGCACTTCAGCAACGTGGCGGTCCAGAAGGCGGATGCCAGCCTGTCGTCCTATCCCTGGAGGAACATAACCGCTCACTTGTATGGTCCCCCGTCTTTTTCTTGTCTTGACTCACCCGCTTACTGGTTATTGGAAAGAAAACGTGTATGAGCAGGTGCTGACTGGAATGTAGGCTGTTCAACTACGCCTGGACACAGACGGAGAACGCAGCCATCGTCGATGCCTTTGGCAAGAAGTGGCGCAGCGCCGTGCAGAAAGTCGACGGCTTCGACAAGCCGGAGCTGTATGTCAACTATGGCCACGGCGACGAGGCCCCCGAGATGCTTTACAGCGAGGAGAACCTCCCGAAGCTGAAGGCGCTCAAGAGCAAGTGGGATCCGACCAACCAGTTCCGCTTCAACAACAACCTCATGGGCTGACTTGCATGATCCGCGCATTGATGGACTTTGAGCCTTCCCTGTACTTTTTCCCTTTGATTCGGTATATAATGCTTTTGTTTGCTGTTTCATACTTCCTCATTAGATATAGAGATAGAGCTGGCGACCTGGAGAATGTCGACTTGCCTTGAAATGCTTGGAGCTCGGTGATCTCCATGTTTCTCGGGAGGTCAGTTCATGCCATCATTCCTGTGAAGAGTTTTGCTGATGTGATGACTCCTATCGTCGCCTGTTGGCGAGGAATCCATTGCGGGATCGGCCCTGGCCTTATGTCCAAGTCCCGTGCATTGCAGAGCCCCGAGTCCCTCTTTCGACTGACAGGAGGAGACGTTGCTGGGGCGATGATGGAAATGAGGGGAGATTCAAGGTCGTCGTTGAGGTTGAAGTCGAAGTCGAAGTCGAGCCACGAGCAAGTTTGTTTTGGCAAGAACGGAAGGGCGAGCTGCACCTGCTGGGTCTGTGGTTTCCCATATAGGGTAGGCGACCGATCAAAAGTTCAATGTTGAACGGCTGGAACTTCATTGATCTGGATGGGCCATCGCTGTCGTCCGCCCAGGCATGTACAAGGCAATGCTGAAGCATAGATGAGGAAAGTCTCATGGTTGATGAGGCACTTGAATGCCCTGATAATTGGGAAGATCTTGATCCTCAATTGTGTGGCTGTCTTGTGATCGCAAAGCTGCACATCCTCGTTGCTGCCGGGCGATGTTGTTGTACGGAATACTCCGTACCAGCTTACAGCATATATACCCAGCCATGGCACTCACTCTCATCCGCAACTACAGTGGCTGTCAACAGCCATTCGAAGTTCCATCTTCCGTAGTATAGTGGTCAGTATACAAGCTTGTCACGCTTGGGACCCGGGTTCAATTCCCGGCGGGAGAGACCAATTTTTTTGCTTTTTTTTTCTTTTTTTACTATCTTGAAAGTTTTCTTTTCTTACAATCCGTCGGCCTTTGAAATCAATCAATTCGATTGAATTCCATGCAGCACCCTTGCTTTCAATGCAATGGCATCAATGCAATGCACGCTTCAACCTCGTGTCTGCAGCTCTGCATCATCGCCGAGCGTCCGCGCCTTCTCGACCCCTGCCGGCCCCCTCGCTTAGAAGGATAAACCCCATTGACCCCCCTCGATTATTGCATAAAGATGTCTCCACCAGGTTCAGGGCTACATTGCCCTCGACGCAGCTTGAGCTTCTGGCTAAATCCACCACCGCTTGGAAACATCGACATGCACGCATTGATGCATCTCGGCCTCCATCGAGGTGCTTGAGCTCGAGCTCGAGCTTGTCCTTCGGGGCACACGACAATCCCACGAGCATCCCCGGCCGTCCGCAATAGGCATCGACTTCCGACAAAGTTGACCTTGCTTCTCCCCCCCCCTCTTCCTCCCAGCACAGACCGATCGCCCCCATCGCGGGCTCACGAGTCCCTCAACCAGCTGCGAGCTATGAGCCGTGGCCGTCATCAGCATCCCCGCAGCTCCATTGACCCTGACTCGAAATCGCCAAGGCGGCTCTCAACCCCGGGTCTCTCTAGCCCGAAATGGCCCAAGCGTGCGGCACAAACGCCCAGTCTGGGGTCCCGCTCGCGTAACCCCGGCACGTCGCGTGGAGATGGACCGAAAACCGTTGTGTCGCCCGGCTCTTATTCCCTCGTCCCCTCATTCCATTGTTGACGTCCCTCGATCCTGCGAGAGCTCCAGAGACGCTTCTCTTCCCTCGTGGATGGATTTCACGGGCTCGACTGCTTCCCTCGGCCGAGGCTCACAGGATGCTGATCCTCCTACGGAGCACTCCGTACAGGTAAACGAGCTAGACGCGCATGTGGTGTGTCATCCCCGACCATCCTCGTATTCACCTCCCCCCCTTTTTCATCCATATTGCTCTCCTCCCCGCACCGAGATTCCGCACGAGTTTGTACGAGTTTGCACAATTCATACTGACCAGGCTCCAGGGATAGCCTCGGCTTGGTCGAAGCTTCTTTGCAGCTCCAATCGCTCTCTGGCGCTGGCATATGATCTTCCATGAATCCGAGTTTCGCCAGTCCTTTCCATCATCATGCAGCTCAGTCCAGGGCAGGATTTGGGGAGGCTGGGCTGGCTCATGACGGCGCGCTCTCTTCGTCGGCCCGTCGCCTCGAACCGGGGTCCTTTTGTTTTGCCCCGGACGCTTCCCACGAGGGAGAGAGGGGCCACCAAAGTTTTTCTCTCCCTTTCCTTTGCTTCCCCTCTTCTCGCAGGCGATGACCCTGGAAGCCGGGATAAAAAAAAATGGCAGAACTCTAGCTCGCGAGAACTATTGCTCACACGCATAGAGCCAATGGCACAGCTCGCAGACCATCCATCATCCCCGCCTCTTCGTGGGAAGCTGCAGCTCCAAGCTTCGTTGCTCAAATGGGGCTTGTCGTGGCATACAGCTTTTCGCTAGTCCCGGAGCTGATTGCTGGAATGGGATCTGCCATCAAGGCGAAGGCATCGCGGCCAGGCACAGAGACGCAGGAAACTATGCCAGGGCCCGAATTTCACGCGACCACGCGCGTCTGTTCCTGGACTGGTAGCTTTTTGGGCTCGGCTGAAATTTTCCCGCTGCTTCGTTGCATCCGGGAGGGCGCAGTCCAGGCGATGTTTGATGGTATAAAGAGGGCTTCGCTTTTCGCCTCCATCTATGAACCTTTCCGAGAGCCCTTCCCTCCTCCAGTCATCTGAGCCAAGACACTCACTCACTCTCGCGCTCGTTTACCACCATGAAGCAGGCTTCTCAGACCGCAGGCCTCTTGGCCCTCGCGGGTCTCGCTGCCGGGACCTGCACTGACTCGCCCTGCCAGTCGGTCGCCACGCTCGTTCCCCCATGCGCCACCTCCTGCATCTTCTCTGCAGCCAGCGCAGTAGCCTCTTGCGCTTCCACAGACTTCGCATGCCAGTGCGACAACTCGGACAGCATCCAGTTGGTGGCCCTCGACTGCGTGCTCGGTGCCTGCGGCATTGACGACACCGCATCCGCCGTCTACTCCGTCCTCGACCTGTGCAGCTGCGTCACCGCGCATCCCACCCCCGCATGCACCGGCTCCGCCACCTCGGCTCCCGCCTATACCACTGAGCCTACCTCTATCCCCACCTCCTCGGCGCCTCCCGCGGAGACGACGCCCACCTCCAGCCCGACTGCCACCGTTGCTCCCGGCCCTTCGGAGACGAGCCCCGAGGCCCCTCCCACCACCACTGCCCCTCCGGCCGAGTCCTCCCCGGCTTACACCTCCGCCCCTGCCTCGTCTGCTCCGGCTGACACCTCTGCCCCGGCTGACACTTCTGCCCCGGCCGCGTCCGCCCCGGCCTCGTCTGCTCCGGCTGACACCTCTGCCCCGGCTGACACTTCTGCCCCTGTCTCGTCCCCCCCCTCCGTCACCACTCCCGCCCCCGCTTGCAGCTCTTCTTTCGCCTGCCAGGCCAGCGCAGACGCTGTCCCCGCGTGTGCCACGGACTGCATCCACTCCGCCGCCGTCACCCAGGCCTCCTGCGCTACGTCTGACTACGCCTGCCAGTGCTCCAGCATAAACACCATCCAGAACGCCGCCCTGGACTGTGTCATCGGAGCCTGCGGTCTCGGCGACGCCGTCAACGTCCTGCCCGTGGTCTCCTCCCTCTGCGAGTGCGTGACCGCGCACCCCTCCACGCCCTGCGCCACCTCCGCCCCCGCCTCGGCCACGAGCTCCGGAGACGAGTCCGCCCCGACCAGCTCCGCCGCCGAGCCTGCTCCCCCCACCGTCACTGTAATCAACACCACCTTCATCACCACCGTCTGCCCGGAGAGCTCTTCCAACTCCCCGTCCGGACCCAGCTCCGGCGGCGCGGGCGCTCCTGCTCCTTCGGACAGCGACAGCCCCGCTCCCGCTCCCGGCCCCTCGGACAGCGACAGCCCCGCTCCAGCCCCCACATGCAACTTGGCCTCCAAGGACTGCGACGCCGTCGCCTCTACCGCCATCCCCCAGTGCGCCCAGGCCTGCTTCACCAGCGCCGCGCCCCAGATTACCTGCGATGTCCACGACTACGGCTGCCAGTGCCAGCCCGACGCCCAGGTTAGCCTGACTAAGATCCTTGTGCCGTGCGTTGCCACTGCTTGCCCCGCCGCCTCCCTCGGGGCCGTTATCGACGGTGCTAGCTCCGTCTGCGCCTGTGCCTCTGCCCCCGGCGGTGCTGGCTGCGGCCCGGCCCCCACTGGCGGAGATGCCGCTCCCGCTCCTACCGGCGGAGATGCCGCTCCCGCTCCTACCGGCGGAGATGCCGCTCCCGCCCCTACCGGTGGAAACGGCAGCCCCGCTCCCGCCCCCACGTGCGACTCGGCCTCCAACGGCTGTGACGCCGTGGCTTCCACTGCTATCCCCCAGTGCGCGCAGGCCTGTTTCACCAGCGCCGCGCCCCAGATCACCTGTGACGTTCACGACTATGGCTGCCAGTGCCAGGCCGACGCCCAGGTCAGCCTGACCAAGATCCTCGTCCCCTGCGTTGCTACCGCCTGCCCCGCCGCCTCCCTCCAGGCCGTCATTGACGGCGCCAGCTCCGTCTGCGCCTGCGCCTCCGCTCCCGGCGGTGCTGGCTGTGCCCCGGCCCCGGCCCCCACCGGCGGCAACGACGGCCCCGCTCCCTCTGGCGGTAGCGGCAGCGGCGGCGACGGCAGCGCTCCCGGCGGAGGCTCCGATGCCAGCCCCACAAGCCCCGTCCTCGTCGGCCCCAACGCGGGTTCGCGCCTGGGCGTCAGCATGATGGCCGCCACGCTCGTCGGCGTCTTGATGCTTGCTATTGCCTTGTAATGAGGTTCTGATATCCCCCTTTATGTTCATAGCTCCACTTCCCACTTAATGTTTGATGGAGAAGAGCCTTACGAGTTGTACGAGTATGATAGCGTTGAAGTGCATCATTGAAATTACCGAGCCTTGATGTTGTGAAGACATGAATGATTTGTGAACTGTGAGAGATCAATTTCGTACTCGGTTTAGAGATCAGGGACTCGCTTTCGTAGTGACGCAGACGACGGATTACGGACAAGAATCACGCCCGGTTTGTGCCCCTCCCATTATCAAATGAATATTCACGGAATTACTTCAAGATGACTAGATACAGGAAAGATCTAACAGACAGTGCCTTGACACTGTCTTAGTCAGATCGCCAGACGCTCTCGACCTCCCCTTCCGAACTGTGCCCCATCTCTCGTCGGTCTCGGACCAATTTCCCTCTCTTTTCTCCTTTGAGTCGGCAAGAAGATGGGCATGCGGGAAGAGGCAGTCTAGAAATTGATGCTGGGGTATCTTTTGAGGTCTTCCTCATCCTTGCTCTCGGCGTGCGCGGCCGAGGGCTCCGGCTGAGCGGGAGCGTAAGGGGTCGCCTCGGCCGCAAAGACGGGGACGACAGAGCGAGGCGCGTCGAGGTCCTCGGGGAGCAGGGTCCAATACGCCGCCGGGATGGGGACGGTGGTGATGGGCTTGCCCATCTCGCGTGGGACGATGGTGAGGTGGCTCATGTAGTTGGCGAAGTCGACGGCGGCCTCGACGGCCCTGCGCTCGGGCGCGTCGTGGTCATCCTCTTCGGCGTCGTTGTCGTTGTCGTTGTCGTTGTCGGTAGGCGCAGCGAAGAGGGTCACCATCGGGTCGACGGGGAGGGTGGCAATGGTGGTCCAGGCCTTGCGAGCGTCGTCGGGGACGATGGTGACGGTGGCGAGGAGGGAAGAGGCCGGAGTGGGGGCCCAGGACTTGCGGGCGGCGTCGGGGACGTTGGTGACGGTGCCGAGGAGGGAGGAGACGGGGCTCCTGGGCATGACGTGGGTGGTGAACCAGGGCTTGCGGGCGTCCTCGGGGACGAGGGTGACGGTGCCGAGGAGGGAGGAGACGGGCGTTGGGGCCGGCTGCCACCCCTTGCGGGCATCCTCGGGGACGTTGGTGACGTGGCCGAGGAGGGAGGAGACCGGAGGGGGCGGGACAAGGGGGGTGATCTGCGGGACAGTGGTCAGGTGGCCAAGGAGGGAGGAGACCGGAGTAGGCTGGTCCCTCTTGTCGCTGGCATTGTCGTTGGCGCTGGGCTTGAGGGATTGCTTGGGCTTTCCTTCGTTATACTGGCCCGGGATGTGGGTGGGGAACGATTTCATGATCGAGGACCAGCGCTCCCAGTCAAAGATGGCCTCGCGCTTGTCCTCCTGGTGGGCGTACTGCGGGTTGTAGATGACCTTTGGGACGTTAGCAAAGTCGATGTACCTGGTCATGTAGTACTCCGGCGGATGGGTATCGAGCAGGAGCTGGGTGAACCGCGGCGGGGCCGGGGGAGCGATGATGGTCCTGTGCCGGTGGGAAAGGCCTCTTCCGATGCGGGCCAGAGCTTCTTCCCAGGTTTCACGGGGGAGTATTTGTGGTGATGGAGTTACCTGGGGAGCCGGGACCGGTTCCGGGACCGGTTCCGGGGCCGGGGCGGCGGCCGGGGCGGCGGCGGCAGCCAAGACAAGGGCAGAGATGGCGATGGACTTCATTTTGACAGGCGGCGGGAGGGCGGACAGGAGCGTCGAGAGATTCTTGTTGGTTGCCGGTCTGGAGTTGGACTTCCAAGTGGGTGGGCAATCTCAGGGGGGATGAGGAGGACGAGGAGAAAAAGGATTCAAGTGCCCCAGTCCTTTATATACCGCGATCCGGACAGACCATTCGAGCGATGAAAGCCCGCACCTCCTTCACAGAACGAGCTTCCCATTGTTGCGCATTCACCGGCCCACACCCTTTGGGCAGGTTGCCAGCTCAAGGAGAGGCTTTGATCGTATTACCTGTAGAATACAGCAGATTGTTGGTCAACCGCTCTGGCTAGGACCACGATCACGGACCGTGCTGCCCAACACAAAGAGCAGCGGAGGCGAGCGCATCCTCGGACGAGTACGAGCATCGGTACCGGTGCGCACGGGGGGTAGAGCTCGCGTGTTTAGTCGATGCCTGGCAGAGGCTCCATTCCAGACGCGTTCCGACGATGTTGGCGATGTTTTTCTTTTTCTTTTATTTTCTTTTTTGGTGTTGGCGATGGTGACACGGCAGCTCCTTCCTTCTTTTCCACCTGCCGGATTAATGGACGCCCGGGGCACTCCTTCCCTATTGTGCGTTGGGCGAGGAGGGCAGGTGCGCGCCGAGCTCCTGCCGCGGGCGGGCGATCCAAGGGGGAAGGCGAGATCTCGCTTCGAGTCATGAATGGATCTTCTTCTTCTCCTTCATCATCATCATCTTCGTCGTCGTCATCATCGCCTGCACCGGGCATGAGACACCGACATCATCGGCATCGGCATCTCCTCTTGTCTCTCCAGCATCCTTAGCACGGCGGAGACACTTCAGATCGTCTAAGGATCTTTCCATCAGTGTCTCATCCTCGTGGGCCGGCCGAACCTGAGTCGGAGGACTGCCTATCGCCGCCGGCAATGCCCACGGACCTAGGCACATACCCCCGAGACTTGATCTGTGCGTCACCCATTGAGCGCATTGGTGCCGTATCAGACACCGGTCGTATGAGTCCGGACAGAAGAATTACATACCGGTACTCGTACTCGAACCTGACATGCTGGACGGGGCGAGGTGTTGGTCCGGATGCTGGTCACATCATGGCCTTGGCTGTCCGAGTCCCGCACGCCTGGTGAATCGGTCATCAATGACAGTGTGTGACGCTCAAGGTGGACAAAGAAGGACTCGGTCAAGGGGCTGGAATGGCATTTTTCACTTTCTGGCATGTGTCTTTTCATCATTTTGGGTCTTGGTTGCGAGGTGATGGGTGCATCCGCTTCTTCGCTGACTCGACGGCAAGATTCCGGGGGGGGGGGGGGGGGGGGGGGGGGGGG